>JAJJMC010029954.1:1877490-1900129 GCA_023531435.1 Papaver californicum
TTAAAAATGGAAATGAAGGAAAATGGGTGAGAAATGTTTTTGGAGAAGATTCAGTAAGGAAAAAATGGGGTTTTATTGATTAATCCAATGTTTTTTACAATGTAGAGGCCCAGGTATTTATACCTGTTGAGCTCTCATAAAGGTTAATCAACGATTAACCAGAAAAACATGCTTAGCAAAATTAACAGAAGAACAAAGCCTAACTAACTGCTAACTCTAACTACTAATAACGTATATCTACTAACTGCTAACTCTAACTACTAATAACGTATATCTAACGGCTAGTAATCATCATTTAATGCGATCCCTCTCATCTGTTGACGCGTGTTCCTCCAAGTACAAAATGTGTTATGCGCACCCATGAGTTAACCGTTCAGCACACTTTCTTGGCAGCACCCCTGAGTTAGTATAAGAGCACCTATCAATGTGTAATTGTAGTGCAACACTGCAACTGATTCCTGTATTTGTGGGTTAAATCTTGGATTTGGTTCAACGACAGGACTCATGTTGCATCAGTCCTTTAAGGCATATTTGGAGGTAGTTTGAGGGGTGTATTCTTTTTGTTATGGTTTGGTGACGATCTACTCAACATAAATGACTTAGAAAAGACCATCTTGGAGCTTTTCACACATAAACGGTTGGATAAACACTAATAGTAGAGGTGATGTTTCGGGCAAATACAAAATCCAATTAATTTATGACAGGGACAATACGCTAATTTATGACAGGGACAATACGCTTTATGAAAAACTAAATTTTATTGGGAGGATGAACAACGATTTATGGATGTCATCTTCACGAAGAATAATCCACTGGATCTTTCTATCTGAATCTGAAAGGATGGTAACAAGTGCATCTTTTTAGGTAGAGTTGTTGCTGGATCGGGTGAGACTTGAACAGCTTATCCATCAGACACTGAAAAAGTTTTGCGCTATTCAAGTCCTTGTTTCAGCAAGGAATTTATTGTCTTATTCTAGTTAGACAGCTGTATTTGTAACATTATCTTAACTTTATTGAATCCAATTAATCTTCATTCTTGTCTCATAATTGAATATTATGACAGGGAATATCTTCCAATGGGAGGAAGTATGCACATGGTTGAGGAGACATTGAAGCTAGCTTATGGAGAGACTTCCGATTTATAAAGACAAAAAAATTGCTGCAATTCAAGCTCTTTCAGGGACAGGTGCTTGCAGAGTTTTTGCTGATTTCCAGAAGCGTTTTAAGCCAGATTCTCACATTTATATACCTGTGCCAACATGGTCCAAGTGAGTAACTGAATAATGACTTTAATTCAATAAGGTGGCAGTGGTTTCAGTATCATAATTTTATAAAGTTCAATGTAAATTATAACCAAATTAGTGTTCCTCTCATTGATTGATTGGAATGTTATAATTATTGGTTTTCTTCACTTGCATTATCCAAAGTGTACATGCTTATGTTAATGTGATACTAACCTGAACATTCCCCCACAGTCATCATAACATATGGAGAGATGCCCAGGTTCCACAACAAACATTCCGTTACTACCATCCTGAGACGAAGGGGTTGGACTTTGCATCCCTGATGGAGGACTTAAAGGTGCAATACATAGATCCATGTCGTTCGACTTCCCCTGAAGTTTGACACTTTTTGTTTTACTTTTTCTCTTCTGATTTTATTGTAATGCTGTACAGAATGCGCCAAGTGGGTCATTCTTTTTGCTTCATGCCTACGCTCATAATCCAACTGGAGTGGATCCTACAGAGGAGCAATGGAAAGAGATTTCGCATCAGATGAAGGTAGATCCCTTTTGTTAGGTTTTCCTTTTTATCGTTGTCTCTGAGCTTAAAAGGAAAAAGAATTCTTTTTGATGAATCCATTAAAAGACACTTTATGTGGCACGTTAATATGAATAATCATTTTTCGTTAAATTCCAGGTTAAAGGTCATTTCCCCTTCTTTGATATGGCATATCAAGGGTTTGCAAGTGGAGATCCTGAGAGGGACGCAAAAGCCATCAGGATTTTTCTTGAGGATGGCCACCTGATCGGATGTGCTCAGTCATATGCTAAGAACATGGGACTCTACGGTCAAAGAGTTGGCTGTCTCAGGTAATCTTTGGCATATACCTTCATATCATTATGGAACAGTTACCGTGGCTTAGTGTTGTTGGAGGAATTTGTGCCTTAATTCATATAGATAACCAACTTCGAGATGATGTTTGTATTTTGATTAGTTCCACTTTCAATTTTAGATTAAAAGTTAGGCATACCTTAATGTTGGTCCAATGCATATATGTAGACAACTTGTTTATGGTTTAATTTGCCACTTAAATTTTTTGAAAACACTATGGTGATTTAGGTAGAGGCTACCTGAAGGTTTTAGCATTTGTTTTGATTTGCTAAATCTTACTGCTGGCTTAGCTACTGCAACTGGGAGATTATGTAGCCTCAACGATCCTTTTTTTATTTCATCAAATTATGATAAGCTTGTAGTCTCTGTAAGACCAACTGATCACAGTAACATATCCGTACTACTCTTTTGAAGCATCCTGTATCCGGGCAATAGAAAACTTCAAAATCTATGACCTCAAAGAACCAAGGAGCAGTTTGGTGTTCTTATAACTAGCTGTTGTTAATGACCCAGCTTCCTTTCAGTACTAAACTTTATCTGCTAATCCTCAGTAGTTTCTTCTACTTTATCGATCAATTTCTTTTAGTAGTTTCTTCTTTAATGTGATGAAATTGCAATAATCCTATGTTGGCATTACAGCTTTACATTAGTACTTGGAGAATGCCATCTTGCATTCTTATAATTTACCTTTTCACTACAGTTTGGTTTGTGACGATAATAAACAAGCAATTGCCATGAAGAGTCAGTTGCAGCAGATTGCCAGACCCATGTACAGCAATCCACCCGTTCATGGTGCTCTTGTTGTTTCAACTATCCTCAGTGATCCAAATTTGAAGAACTTGTGGCTCAAGGAAGTGAAGGTAACCTTTTCGTAATTTGATCTTCTTCCTTATGTTCAGTCCACATTGGAGAAGGCTACCTCTTTGAGTTAAGTCATTTTTATAAAATCTAATAAGAGGTCTGGATTCTGGAACCTTATTCTCCATAGGACTCTGAGAAAAGGTTCTCAGTAGAGCCTTAAAAAGTGAGTTGTATTGCCTACTGAATGTTATTTATTTATTCTTTTTGAGAGTGATGTCAGCATCAGGTGACAAGACTTCATTTTTCAGATTCATTTGATTTCATAAATAAATAGTACAGTCATCAAAGTTAATTTAACTGATGGCCCTTCGTCTATCATTTCAGGGTATGGCTGACCGCATTATCGGCATGCGAACTGCACTCAGGAAAAACCTTGAAAATTTAGGCCCGCCTCTATCCTGGGAGCATATAACTAATCAGGTATTTTTCTTTTGGTTTTTGATTACTCAGTACAAGTTTCTCCTGCTTTTCCACAATCTGTTAGTTATGGTGTATTTTCTTGGTTTTGCAAACAGATTGGTATGTTTTGCTACAGCGGCATGACGCCCGAACAAGTAGATCGATTGACAAGTGAATATCACATATACATGACCCGTAATGGTCGTATTAGGTAACATATCATTTAGTAATCTGCTGAAATTCCCTTCTATCTGAAGTCCTTTGCTTGGCTGCGAGTTTCTTCTTGATAGAGTTAGGCACATCAGTAATTTTTTTCTTGGTTTGCTTTCTCAGTATGGCTGGTGTTACGACGGGCAATGTAGGATACTTGGCTAATGCCATCCATGAGGTTACCAGATCTACTTAGAGACGGTGTGAGAAGCTCTTCTAATTTGGAAGGGCGTCAATAGCCTTAAGGTGATGTAATTCTAATCAGGAGGCTAATACAAAAATATACCTGAGTTTCTATAATCTATATGTAACTTGTAATATGGGTTCAGGGAATAATTTGCACTCTGATTCAAGTGATCTGAGGGGCATATGTCAAGCATCCCTTTTTGTTCGGGATGAATTTTTTTTAGTTCTTTCTCGGTCTCAATTACGCGTTCAGTTCTGAGCGTTATAGGCTGATTTTGTTGTATCATGAGGACTCGAGCTTAAATCATAGCTGATACGATGAACATAATTTCATACTTTCTTCGTCAGGTTTCCGTATATTTAATCGGATATCTTCACTTCTCTTTTAGCTTTTTATGTTGATGATTGGCCGTGATTACAGTACCAAACCATCTTAGAACAGAATGGTCACAGTTTCCTAAAGGAAACGCGGTAACCAGTTTCTAAATTTCGATACAGAACTTGGGTTTCAAGCTACTCTGGCCTATATAAGTACACACCTAGGCTCATACTCGAATCACACATCTAGTAATTCTAAAGACAAGAAAAGCAAGGGTAGGGTTTCTATCTAGAGAGAGGTAAGAGAAAGTTGCAGAGACTTCTGATATAATCAGAGAGTTTTAATTTTGATTCTAGCTAGGAAATAATATCTCAGAGTTTGAGAATAATGGCAAGAAGGAAGTCAAGAACCAAGCCAGCACCAAAGAAGAGATTGTTGGAGAAGCTTGATAAAGTATTTGCTTGTCCCTTTTGTAATCATCTGCATGGTGTCGAATGTGTCATGGATATGAAGCTTAGAGTTGGTTCAGCAATATGTGGTATCTGTGATGCCAGTTACAGCACTAAAATCAATAGGTTAACTGAGCCTATTGACATCTACAGCGAATGGATTGATGAATGTGAACGTGTCAATAATGTTGAAGAAGAGTTCTGATTGATTAGCAAGAGACCAGAAGACGAAAAGCGACAATATTCCCACTTATTTTTATGTTTTTGACAACTTTTTTTTTTACTTGTAATTAAGATGTAAAAGTTATTTTCTAGTATTTGAATTATGTTTATTGTATGCAAAACCGATGCTATGGGTTTATAGTTAATGAAAATTTTGGTATCTTATTCCAATCTTGACTCATCTTGTTAATCTTTTTTCTCCCCTTAATTCTAATCAAATTTCTTCTTGCTCCTTTGTTCTTGGGAAGATTTCTTCTAACTCTTCAAAACTTCGAGTTCGGTTCAGTCACTAGTATAAGAGTCTTGTAATTATTGTCAGCATACCAAAAACTTTATAATAGTTGGGTTATTCAGAATCTTATGCAGTATTCCTTCTACCAAGCTGATACAATTTTAGGTTGCCACAAAATCTATGCTTACCGATATTTCTACATCTACAACCGACACATTCATCTAACGGATCACCAGCTGATTATAAACCGTTGAAGAAAATGAGTTTTAAACTAAATAACTATTCTCATATGGATAGTACCTAAAACTAGAAGGTGAAATATGATGAACAAACAATACATGGGCTAACTTATGTATTGGGTTTACGAATGTGAAAGACATCAACCATGATCTATTATTTTTACCAAAATATTTTTACTTGATTTACAAGAAATCCGAAACCCTAAAGGTTTCTTTTCTCCTATAAATACAAAACGTCTTCTCGCTTTGTTTTACGCTTTTGAGTGTTTATTTTCCTTCCTTCCCTATTGCTAAGTTCAAGAGTGGGTAGTTTTTATTGTGCTAATACAAGCTATATCGGGCAGTCTTATCCTGGACACATCTTCGCATGTTGGGGTTTAGCATTGCTCTTCTCGAGTATACCCGCGAACTAATGTGTTAAAGGACAACTTGTTGAACCTGTGATTCTGCCCTCGTAGTTGTCCGTGGTAGAGTTATTTTCAATTCAGTTCTTTATATATATTATTCTGATACATCTAGCGCTGTTGTTCGTTGTTGCAAGATTCCAACATAAACTATATCAGGTAAAGAGTGAAACCCGTGTATATACAAGTTAGTTCACGCGTCACAACGTCATTAGTCATTCAAGAAACAATACATTTAACATAGACTAAAAAAATTAGAAAAGCCAAGAAGGGGGATAGAAGATTGAACAATGACAGGGTTCTTCACAGGCAAAAATTATGTAGTCTTGCTTGTTTAATGAATAGCATGAAATAATGGGTTCAGCCACAATTCAAACCCCAATATTGCCTAGCCAGATGAAATATGGAAACTGGGCAAGTGCCATGAAAACTAAGAGGTATAGATGTTTGCTTGTATCGTAATTCCTCGCTTCTGAAAAAAGGACTCTCTTCATGGTCTTGACCAAAAAAACAGCCATGCATATACACGTCCATGGCATCATATAGTAGTATGAATATCTCCATATGATTCTACCAAGAACTGCCAAACACATACCCACAAAAGCATACCCGGAGTATGCCACGATGTCTAACAGTGGCGCATCTATGCTTCCTAACGAATATAATGATCCCTTAAGAAGAAGAATCTCTAGGAACCACCCAAGTAGTCCCTTGGTGAACTGTGAACTTAAAGCTTCTGGGTTAAACCTGCATAAGTGAAACTTAAATGAGATCAATTTGAACTTAGACTTCTTTGCTCAAAAATAAACTAAAATCAGACTTGTTCATCAGAAAGTGAGACAAAAATAAACTTGAAGTCATAACAAGACTTATTCTCACTTTCCAAGAAGACCCAGTGAGAAACCAGCCAGAATCACATAGGTGAAAAATGCCATCAACGGAATGTATAAATCAGGAGCGTTTATATCGTGAATTGGAGATTTGTATGAGAGTCTTCCACCAACTGGTTCTGTTATCCTTGTCCAGTGACCCTGAACAAAAAACAAGTTGAAGAGAATGAGAATTAGAAGAAAAAACATTGGCGCGTAGAAAGTTGAAAAACTGGTTGAACGTGTGCTTACTCGGTGAAAGAATGGAAATAGAATAACCTTCAACTTGTTTCTCACATATTGGTCGTTTACTTGGAAGTAGTACTGTGATTCCGAGAAGTACCGGCTTATCTGCTCAACATATAACCACAAGTGTGAATAAGAAGAATACACATGCATTTTCAACCAATGAAAGATAGTCTATTTCTTAGCAATATATGGTGTATGACTACATACATTGCTTTGTACATACTCAGAACTCGAATCCAAGATTTTTTCTCCATATGCACCTAATCCAACTCTCATGAATTCAGCTCCAGAGAATTGAGTACCTTCAAATGGGTCAGGTATGTTAAATGGGGGTCTTGGAGCCCCAGAATGTCCTCCAGAATTTTCATACATTTCTGTTCCATCAGAAAAATAAGAAACATATCAGGTAAAGTGTATGACAAATCAAACAGTGGTGCAAAGAATACCCAACCGACTATGTCAGAAAAGTTTGTCGCACTATTAAGAAAGCCTAAACCATATGGAGAGTCACAGGTAGGGCTGCACAATACCCAGCCTTACCCGCCGTTTCGACTAAATGTGCAGCCCTCCCAAGCCTTATGCATAGCAGGTCTAGGGCTAACAAAAGGGTCACTTTTGTTCATTGATTAAGAAGCCAATGAAATTAGAACATAATTACTATATCCATTCATCTTAAAGGCTCTGTCAGTTGAATGATGATTAAAAGAGAGATTCAAAAAGAAATTTTGATGAGTACTGATTATCTTGCAAGAATTATTAGCATGTCAATAAACAGCATCAGAACAGAGTTTATTAAAGACAAAACAAATGCAAATTAACTATTTATAAGAAAAGTGGAGAAGAAAAAAAGACATGCCTTTTTGCGTTGAAGAATTGGATGTCTGTAAGAACTAAAAAGAATTCCCTGTTAGATGAATTCGTGAAGACAAGATTCAGAGAAGAAAGTGCTTCGATTGTTTTTATACGTTTTCTTATGCAAACTAGAAAGTAGAGAGCAGAGAGGAAGAGAACTTTATTTACAACTGTCCGAGTTTCGGTTTGCTCTTCGAATTTCTTCTTATTCTTAATCTAGGATTAGGAAAAGTATCACTATGACGTGTAAGACCTGTTTTTGGCCATTGAGATGGTTCCTAATAAACGAAATCCTTACCGTTGATCTTTCCGGTCATCCATCCTTCTTCTTTTCTAATTCTACCATGTCCAAACGGTCCTAACCGGACCATTAAATTACTTCATTAGCTAGATATTTTTTTTAAGCATTATTAGCTAGATATGTCAGCTTACAGAATTTTGAGCGGATTATCAGAGCAATATTTACTTTTTAAACGTACAAAACACCGAAATAAATTTACAAGATGAACTTACCGTAAAAATTAAAAAATTAAAAATTAAATAAATAAGATAAGATAGATGCTAAATGGTTTTTGTTTACTTTTCTTTGTCACCTAGGTCCTGACAGCTCAATGGCTTCAATGATAAACGAAGATTCTCCCAGAACACTGTAATTTCTAGAGAAACTACAGTCCCTCCCCTCGTAAAGGGTTCCACTGGAATCATCTTCTGGAATTTCAGGTCCTGTTACTCCTTCCAAAACCTTGAGAACATCTGACATCTTTGGCCGCTGGTTAGGGTGTGGTAGAGTGCAGTGCAATGAGACATCCACAACTGTTTCCAGCATAACTGAATCAAAACTACCATTGAGATCCTTATCCACCAACACTTCCAACCTTTTCTCCTCGTGCAGCGTCCTAACCTGTACAAATATAACAATTTCCTATAAGCAGAATTTGCAATCAAAATCTTCTTGCAACACTTGCCATTTAAACTATAAGAACAGCCAACTTAGCTCTAGAACTAAGTACTGTTTCACTGTATTGCCTGATGTGTCAACTAATCCAATCTTAAATGTGTCAACTAATCCAAGAAAGTTTATTGGGAGGATCCTTTGTTCAATATCAGTTCGGCTAAAGAATCTATAGTGGTTTCGCTATAGGTTTACCTAGATCATGAAGTTGTTTTTCAATGGTTTCGCAAATTTACTTGTAAGGAAAAAGAAAGATGGTTTGACCGTACTTTTACTGTGAAAAGGGATTACGAATTAATTTGGAGAGCAACAGAGAGGCAAAATGGTGGTGAATGTTTTAATTTTAAACAAGTGCTGCGAATTTGTGCACCGTTCTTGACTGATAATTGAAAGGCTTGATTCAAACTACTTGCGAATCTAACACTTGCTCCATACCAATTGAAGGCATTTTATGCCATTTGCATCATGCAAAAATTTCCCGCAGCCAACCAGGGCTTTAGTAGGATTTTTACATACCTCTAGTTTGTGACAGGTGGAAACCATAATTTTCAGGATATAAGATATATCAAAAGGAATAAACGCACGCACAGAACACAGCAAAAGGATACATACCCAATCGAGAATCATTCCCTTCTGAACCTGACCATTCCCAGCATCTAAAGCCTTCTGCCCTGTTATGAGCTCTAACAGTAGGATGCCAAATCCGAAAACATCAGTCTTCTCAGATGACTGTCCTGTAGAAAGATACTCAGGGGCAATATGTCCTACAGTACCCCGTACTGCAGTAGTGACATGCGAATCCCTCTCATCTAAGAGCTTTGCCAGACCAAAATCCCCAACCACAGCCTCAAAACTTTCATCTAGTAAAATATTTGCTGCTTTGACATCCCTGTGGATGATTTTTGGATTGCACTGTTCATGTAAGTAAAACAGTCCACGGGCAGCTCCAAGGGCAATATGCATTCGTCTGCTCCAATCCAAGGATGGCTTATCATGACAAGGATCTGCAGTCACAAGGCCAGAGTACGAAAGCAACAAGATGAGATCTTTTTATTCGATGATACTATGCTGATCCAAGGAAAAGGAAGTGCAAATCACTTTTTCTTTAGCATTTCGATATGTTTGCCAACATGAATGGGATGGGAAAAGCCAATATTAAGAACATGTTTTGGGTTATTTAAGGTTATCATAACAGATCATATAAAAACTAATATCATTCCTATCAACTTAACCAATCTCATGAAATATTCAATGAGAAATTTTCCAACTCGAAGTAATCCTCTTAATGAATAAGTATACTACTCAACGCAAAAGTCAGATAGCTTATTGTTTGGGCAAAAAAGTAAGAAGTGTCGACTAGTTTAGATAAAGTTCATCTATTTTTGGTATCACAATAGGATGAAGAATTATTCTCTCTTAAAGACGAGTTTTCCTGTAATCAGAGTTTTATTTTTCGTAAATTATAAATTCATGTGTTTTCGATTGTCTCGCATAACTAAAGAATGCAATACACACCAGAAACACAAGAATAGAAAATATGAACCTCTCAAGCGATCTGCAACACTTCCATTTGGCATATACGGATAAACAAGCAATCGTTCGTTAGATGTCATACAGAAACCATAGAGACGCAAGAGGTTCCGATGCAAAGCCAAACCAATCATCTCAACTTCCGTCTGAAACTGCACTTCCCCAGTAAAATTGGGATCCTTCAATCGTTTGACTGCCACAAGAGTCTTATTCCGTAGACATCCTTTGTACACCACACCAAAACCACCATGCCCCAAAATATTCTTGGGGCTAAAATTGTTAGTGGCTCTTCGGAGTTCACGAAATGAGAACCTCTTAAGATGGCCCATACCAAACTCATAATCTTGCTGCACTGCAAAGTAAATTAAGTAACTAATAATTAGATATTTTACCACAACCAGCGAACATACATCAAATAAATATCTGACAGCGGAAGTACCATAAGATGCAAATGGGACACGCCATCTGATCCAACAGACCCAACTAATGATCAGGGATAGAGACATCACAAATATGCAACCGATGCCAATAAGTACTGGAACAAGCCATCGATGTTGACCACTGGCTTTCTGTGACAAATTATTTTCTGAAAAAAAATCACAATGTAGACATGTCACACGAATACAGAAATGGTTGTATCAAACGACATAAAGTTCAAGCTAAAAGGTTACCCCTGACTGGCTTTAGAATATTCATGCAAGTTTGTGGGAGTGATGATGCGCATAGTAAGCTATTTCCTGCAACACTACAAGGAGACATAAAGAAGTGAGTGCAACGGTGGAAGAATAGAAACAGTTTCAAATCAAAATTCCTAGGCATGCATATATACTCAGAGTATAAAAAGAAACTTTTATTCATTGGTGAAAATACTGTAGAACAACCAAAATCAAGACCATGTCACTTCTGGGCAACCTCTGGACGAACGTATCTCAGTATCAAACCCGTAAATCAGAAGAGTAAAGTCTCACTGTTTCCTTCATATCTATTAAATTAGGTAAATCTAAGTCATGCTAATTCAATAATTTGCAAAATACAAGAAACAGATTACAGCGACATAGGTGGTTACTGAGGAGCTATCTTTGGCGAGTGATTTTTAAGTCAATAGCAGTTTTCGCCACCTATATATCAATCAGCGTCAACAGCTATCAGTAAGACATCCCTTTTATAACAGGAGGTGTGGTTTGGGATGAATCCAACTGATTCTCACAGTACAATCTTCTTTGTCTTGCAGATAAGGAGTTAGATATTATTTCTCTAACAGGCCTTTCATTCGTTTTCGACACAATTATGGCCAGAGGCCATCTTTCGGTCAAAAGGCGGCGGCCGAGCCCAAACTATATATGAGTGTTTTGGTTCAGAGGATTAGTTAACCCATGGAGAAGATATATGAACAGTTCAGCCATGGGTTTTACAAACAACATATGCAAACTAGAACATGGCATTTTAAAAGGGAGGTATCATTTATATAATAACTTGTAACTGTTTCCGAATTTTCCTTGAGGAAATAAATCATTTTATATCTCACCTGTAACCCTTTGCTAGTATAACTGGAGCTGGACCAGTCAGATTATTAAACGAGAGATCCCTGGAACATTAAATTCGTGTAAGTTTCCTGTACTAAAGACTATCCAAATAAAATGGGCACTTTGACTGCTTGACATGATAGAACACATACAGGAAAGAAAGACCTGCGAGATTTGCAACAGATAGAGGTATCAGACCAGACAGCTTGTTCCAGCTGAGCCGCCTGAAAAATAGCCTTGTTAAAAAGCATTACATTAATTTAACTACATCTGGCAGACAATGTTCTCATGCTTAGAAAGAATAAAAGGTAGTTGCAACCTGAAGATCATACATACAAGTAACTTAGATGTGTCAGACTGCCCAAAGAGCTCGGAATTTCACCAACTAACTGGTTACCAGAGAGGTCGAGTGTCTGCAGCTTTGAGAGCTTCCCAATCTCTGGCGGGATAGGGCCAGATAGTAAATTATTCTGCAATAACCTGCTTGCAATATAGTTTTATTTGTATGCTCTAGCAATTGTAAACAACATGAAGGGGATTACTAGTAACACAAAATTTTGATAGTAGATCATCGGCGAAGATGAATAAAGGTTCAACTTTTAAGATGAAAACTATTTATCTTACAGAAGCAGATTATTATTAACCACGAAAATGAAGCAAGCCCATGGTTGCACTACAAGTAAATCTCTAGGTAAAAGCTGAATTACTAGACTGTCTACTATTAGCCGATTTAGCAAGCACCATTTTGTTCTAGGCAATTACTGCTTCAAAACGGTACACAATTCCTGAAAATGATCTTAATATCCACCAAATCTCCATATGAAGGGAAGCTTCTTACTCGCGTGTTAAGATAACCGTGAGTGGCTTTTTATGTAAATGTTAGAGGAAAGTTGTACAAATCGTCAAATTGACTTGTACAAGCTGAAACATGGTTAAGTAGGGATATTAATTAATTATCAGGATCAATGATATCTTCCTCTTGAATAATATGGACCATGGTTAATGATCGAGTATGTAGTGAAAATACTAACAAGGACTTTATCTATGTGATGGCATAAGTGGACAGACCTGGAAAACAGCTACAATGTTTCTAGAGCATTAATGAACTCCAATTAGAAGTCCAAGAATTTAAAACTTTGTTTTCTTTTGTCAGACTAAACAGATTACAAACTCTACAAGTATTAGCCAACAAGGAAAATAAATCAGCCTCTGAAGCAACTCACATTGTCTGAAGGCGACTCAAATTGCCGATGCTAGGAGAAAGCGTACCAGATAAACCCTTACTAGCCATTTCACTGCAATCAAGCAAAAAAAAGAAAGAAAAAAACATTTACAGAACACACCAAATAACATGAATTAGACTTAAAAGTGAATTGAAAATCAACAACTTACAGAGAAATTACGAAACCCTCAGAAGAGCATCCAACCATATTCCAAGTACAAGGATCCACAGAATTAATATCCCATCCATCAAGGACATGTATACCATCCTCACTATCTCTCAACTTACTCTTCATCGACATCAATGCTGCAACTGCAAGTCATTTACAAAATACAAACTCAGATTTCAAATTTTTCAAATTGAAGTTTAAGTGAAGATTGTCTTTTCACCTTCATAATTAACACCTTTAGGAGACAAAAGACTGTCAGAAGCTTGAACAAGAGGCAACAGCAACAGCAGCAGAAACATAGACAGTAGTGATAGTTCCATCCGAGATATTAGCCAGGGTTTTAGGGTTTCGAGCTCACAATTTGCAGATAGGAAGAAGATTTATTAGGCAGTTGTAGTGGTAGTTGCAAAAATAGGAGACAAACCATTTATGAGTATATTTCATTTTCCGCGTTAGGAATCTCATTGGGAGACCTCGAATATTGATTCAGAGAGGCTAAACTAAAATGAAAATGAAATACTAGTATTATTCATTGGATACGATGAAGAAATTTTAAATGAAAAGTTTGGAGACTCGAGGAACTCAGAAATGCGGGAAATGTTTCGAGATTTTGAATCTGACACAGGTTTTGATTGACTGATATATATGTGTGTCTTTCCACTTGGTCAGAGAGGTAGGCCAGATCCTATGCACCCTTTTAGATGGGTATATTTATCTAGTCAGGTGACTAGATAAATAGGATACGCCACTATGGAAAATATTCTGGTGATAACTACTATGTTTTCTTTACAGTTTTATATCTCCTTCTCATTTTTACATCTAAAAACACCAAAATCATCTAGAGTAAAAAAAATAATTACTGCCATAATGAGTAAAATTTTAAGAGCCAAAAGAAACAGAAAAGGTCAACCAAAAGGCGGCCCAAGTAGTGGAGTGGACTGGAATCAGGATAGAGATGAGGGGTTCGAAGAGGTTAGACAGCTTACGGGCACTGGTGTAGTTGAAGGTCATATATCAGGCCATCAAGAAAGAATTTGGTATACCAACCTAAGAGGTGGGTTAACTGAATTTTCTACTGTGTGAGTGGCTTCCTGATGCAGTTAAAGCAAGAGTCTGCAGATATCCATGGCATCGTTTTTAATTGTTAAACCCCAAGAACCATAGGAACGTTTTTGTTGTTCAAGTATTATTAGAACGTTGGTGGAAGACTACAAATACGTTATATTTTAGAGATTTCGAATGCCGTAAGTTTGTATGTTCTCTAATTATTCTTTTTCGTTTTTATTTTTGATTTTATATATGCAAATTTTAAATTATGCAAAACATTAGGTTGATTCAAACTTTAAACTTTAGGACTTAAACTATGTGTAAGTGTGAGATATTAGGAATTCAGGTTGGACCTGATTAGGTTGCCCATATGTGTGGCTGACCCAATAAGAAATTCTACAAATCTTTAGGATTTGTCACTTCACGAACACATACTAGCAATAGGGAGATGATAGACACAATTTTGTGTCTTATTTGATCTCATATTTATGTTGCTATTACTCAAATTTAGTACTAATATAATTATTTTTCTATGATTCTACGTCTACAGAATAAATAAATGTGGAAAATGGCTTAAAAAGTGATAAAGGCACCTTAAGATTTTTTAAAGGCACATATGCCTTGGATAAAGGCACCCACTTATTTTTTAATTCAAAAGAAAAAGTTGGCATGAAATTCTACTCTAGGTGTGAGAAGCCTGCACGTGATTTGGAAGAGTAATTTTAGGAAAGAATTCAAGAGTTTAAGACAAGATAAACTCTTTCCTTTAAAAGAATGGTTACAAGGTTTAAGAAATTGAGAAAATCTCGTACATGGAAGAGGAGATATTTTAGGATCTCAGAAATTGCCTTTCCTTCCACACGAATCTTTTTATAATCACATCGAGAAGATAGTGGTTTAACAAAACAAGGAAACAATATCAAAAAGAATCACCGAGTTCTTCTGCCAAACGAAAACAAAATTCCAGAAATTTAAAAAAGAAGAGATTTTCTTTGATTCGGGAATTTATTCTCAATAAAGATGAGACTTGAAAGATTGGATGGGGTTTTAGTATAAATAGACATCAAGGTAAGGGACGAAGGGATCCTGGAGAGAGTTAGAAAGAAAGAAACCAGTTGGAAAAAAAAAATTGTTTCTGCAATTACAGAGTGAAGAAGAAGAAGAAGATATAACACATTAGAATTGTCGTTCACTGTGTTGCCTTTTCCTTTGAAATCAACACCTTTAGCAACGGTTTTATCTATAGTAATAATGACTGCTTCATCTCTAACTACAATCAAGTTCGTTGTTCTTTTAAAGCTACAGTGAACAACTTTCTGAACTGCACCTTGGAGCCGTTCTTTTCTAATGCTTTGGTGGTTTGTCGTTGAATCATTAAAAAAGAAATAAAAAATTATAAGTTGTTATTATATCAATAAATATTCATGATTAATCAATTTTTTTGCCATGAGTAGTTAATTTTCTTCTCTAGGGTGTAGGAAAAAATTATTTTTGAACTATTAGTTTTCAATTTCTTTGATATATTTCTCCGTTATTGAGCTATCAAATGGTTAATAATTTTATCTTCTTTAAAAGCTTCATAATAATTGTTCTGAATAGTCTTTAGGATGTTGATATTTTATAAGCGAAGGAAAATTATATTTTTACATAACAATAAAAGTTCTAATATCAGATTTTAAAACGACAAATCTTCCAAAACATGAGATTGGGTTCAAAAATTGTTTTGTGTATTTGAGAGTAATTGTTGAAGTAGTGATTAATTGATTTTACAAACATCAAAAATAGAGGAATCCAAAACCCTAGAATTTTCTCCTATTTTTCAATCAATCAATTTGTTTAGTTATTTTCTTTAATTTTAGTTCATAAAATTCATCCACAACAATCACTTCATCCATAACAATCACTTCATCCACAACAATCACTTTTAGTGCAGTATTATAATGGGTAATAATAATAATGCAAACTAGGTAAACAAAACCCTAAAAGACCATATGAACCCTTCTAGAGTAGAACGTGAATCTGGGGTAGTTTTACCCGCTTCTAATGGGAAATTTGATATCAAACCTGGAACAATTAACATGCTTCGTACATTTAGGGGGTTAGATAATGAGAATCACTACACCCATATTAGAGACTTTGGAATGATTTGTGGGACCATGAGTTATCCAAATATCTCGATAGATGTGCTTAGGTTGTGTTTGTTTCCTTTTTCCCTCGATGAGAAGGCCAAAGAGTGGTATCATTTCATTCCCTTTAAAACAAATACCACTTGGGATGGCCTTGTAGAGGCCTTTATTAAGAAATTTTACCCATACCAGAAGACTGTTGTTGTTCATCAGTCTATTCAAACCTTTAAGCAAAATATAGGTAAAAGCCTACATGATTATGTAGAAAGGTTTAACGAGTTGTTATGCCAGTGTCCGCATCATGGTTCTGAAAAAGCCCATATGGCCTAAATCTTGTATGAGGGATTAGACAGTGAAACCCGTATGCAGGTAGAAACAATAAGTGGTGGTGAGTTTACCCATCAGGAGCCAGATAAATGTTTTGACTCGTTCATCGAGTTAGCTGAAAAAACTATGTAGTGGGCTTCAATGAGAGAACTAGAAATAACTAGAAACCCAATCCATAGGGTCAATCTAGTTGATAATGGTTCAGATATTCTTAGGCGTCTATAGGCCTTAGAGATTAAGAGCCAAGAAGAGTCGAGTCAGATTATGAGTTATAACAATGAGACTCAAATTTACCCAAGTGAAGCTACCCCTGACCAGGTTAGTGTTTTACATGGTGGTATGAAAACCAAATATGAAAGTCGACTCAAGTTTGACCCATACTCTAATACTTATAACCCTGGTTGGAGACATAACCCAAATTTCTCGTGGTCAAAAGGGGCCGATCAGGGTAATGCATCTAGCATTCCACTAACAGGTTTTCCTAGGAACCCAACTCAAGCCTAAGAACCAAACCCAGATGATTCAAAAATGTTATCTTTAGAGGAAACTTTAAAACTCTTTATTGAAAGTAGTGTCCTAAATCATGCCCAGACTACCCAACATTTGAACCAAATAGGTCAAAAGCTCGATAACTTTCAACGTAGCCAACAAAACAGTGACCGAGCTATGAGTAACTTAGAGACTCAAATGAGTCAACTGTCAAATAAGCTAAATGATAGGGAAAATGGGAGATTTCTTAGCCAACCGACTCTGAATCCGAAAGGAGTCCACCAATTAAATGGGTCAGGTAATTATACTAAGCACGTTCAAACAGTTATTACCCTCAGGAGTGGCAAAACAGTTGAAAACACGGTAAAGCAACCTAAGGTTAGTAATCAAACCGAAAAGAGTCTTAGGTCGATAAAACTCCTAGTGATGCTAATGGGCCTGAGAAAGATGTAGGACTGATAGGTGCATTATTTGCACTATTTGGATACTCTAATTCATTGATTTCTTGCTAGTTTTCATATCATTATGCTTTGATTTTGTTTTTTTATGAGTTTCTTAGGAGTTCTGAAGTGTGTTCAACCAAAGAAGAGGTTAAAGGATGGAAACACAACTTTGGAGGCGAATTCCAGGAAGATTTACGGTTGGGTCTACTATCAAACCCAACCGTAAAATTAATTGAAGAAACATAAAAAAAATTTCATTGCCATCTTATAGATAATTGAAATACGAAGGCAACCCAAAAAGAATGAGGTCAATCGGACATCGGAAGAGGGATAAATGATCAAAATAGTGAAGTACAAAAAAGTATCCAGGAGGAATTACGGTTGGGTTTATTGGCTCGAACCCAACCGTAAAACCTGGGGAATTTTGGAGCAAATTTTTGTGTCAGAGTCACGGTTGGGTTGATTGGCTCGAACCCAACCGTAAATCTGGGGGCTTTTGGGTGATATTTTTGTGCCAGAGTTACGGTTGGGTTTATTGGCTCGAACCCAACCGTAAATTAGGAGTTTTGGCACGTGTGTGGGCTTCTAAAACATGGAAAACATGGTCCCAGAAGGATTAAAAACCTAGATTTTGTTGATACTATATAAGGAGACATCCAAGACATTAAGAAGGAGCTTGACACTTGAAAACACAAGGAGAACAAGAATCTAGGGTTTGCTTTACTTGCTTTCTTGATTATTTTCCATGGATTTTGAGAAATCCATGAAAAATAATCAAGAAAGCAAGTAAAGCAAACCCTAGATTCTTGTTCTCCTTGTGTTTTCAAGTGTCAAGCTCCTTCTTAATGTCTTGGATGTCTTCTTATATAGTATCCACGAAATCTAGGTTTTTAATCCTTCCGGGACCATGTTTTCCATGTTTTAGAAGCCCACACGCGTTCCAAAACTCCTAATTTACGGTTGGGTTCGAGCCAATAAACCCAACCGTAACGCTGGCATAAAATTATCACCCCAAAGCCCCCAGATTATGGTTGGGTTCGAGCCAATCAACCCAACCGTAACTCTGACACAAAAATTCGCTCCAAAATTCCCCAGGTTTACGGTTGGGTTCGAGCCAATAAACCCAACCATAATTCCTCCTGGATACTTTTTTGTACTTCACTATTTTGATAATTACTCCCTCATCCGATGTCCGATTGACCTCATTCTTTTTGGGTTGCCTTTGTATTTCAATTATCTATAAGATGGAAATGAAAAAAATTTCATGTTTATTCAATTAATCTTACGGTTGGGTTTGAGAGTAGACCCAACCGTAAATCTTCCTGGAATTCGCCTCCAAAGTTGTGTTTCCATCCTTTAACCTCTTCTTTGGTTGAATACACTTCAGAACTCCTAAGAAACTCATAAAAAAAACAAAATAAAAGCATAATGATATGAAAACTAAAAAGAAATCAATGAATTAGAGTATCCAAATAGTGCAAATAATGCACCTATCAAATTCCCCCACACTTGCCTTTTGCTAGTCCTCGAGCAAACTACAAATCTAAACTAACCTAAACTACAACAACTCCATTTCGTTGAGGATACGTTACACTTAGCATGTGTAACAAGCCTTTAAACCCCTAGGTGTCCCTAGTGGACGAGTTATAGTCTCGTGAGGGTTTATAAGAGGTATACCCACAAAACCTAATTTCCAACTTCAAAACATTCAAGAGCACATGCATCCAAAGAGCTACGAAGGCATAAAGTTTCTGCACACTAACAATAAGAAGTTAGAAGTATAAAGAACATTATTCTCATGCTTAACCCTTGAGAAAACCACCATGTGAAAGGATCCAGGTTCGAGAGTGATCGAATGTTTCTGCCTCACCAACAAGATTTTATGAATTTAACACTCAAAAGACACACTTTATGGTTCTCACATGTGTGCAGGCAGGAATAAATTTTACACACGTTGAATGGTATGAAGAAAATGTAACCTTCCGAATCATATGAAGATGTTATCCCATAGAACGTGGGACGAAAAAGATCTCATTTTTGTTTTTCTAGTGACCTCTAAAAAAGGAATTCAACCACTATGCGAGGATGGGAATGCTTACTTACCTTCTCACCCGATCAACAATCAGCACCACTCTCACAACATCCAATAGAAACGTCTTCGGTCTTCAACTGCTGATGATGAACTTTTGAACCTCGTAGAACCTTGAAAATTTGTAACTCTTTTCCTCATTTTTTCGTTGTTTGAAACTTCTCTATAGATTTCTTCTTCCCCACGGCCTTATTGAATGAATACAAAAAACAAATATACACTAAAGCAATGATAAGCTCTTATTTATTTATTTAATTATTTTATTTTATTTTTTTTGAACATATAAACTGAAAAATAAATGATGAAACTACTATGGCCGTGGGATAGAGACTTTACCACTTGATTCTTCACAACTTGTATTGCCTCGATATCATGAACTTCACTAACTCACATCTTTTGATTTCTTTCGCTTTTGTACATAAGTCTTCAACATGTATATATAATTCTGCTAATGTATAGTTGCTTTACTTGAATATGAAATTTGCTCTTTCCTGAACAATTGCTTTTAAACCTTGATTGTCTTCAACTTTCGCGCAAATTTTTTGATATTCCGCTTGTTGATGATGATATGTTTCTATGAACCTGTTGTTATCGAGAGAATGGTGCCAACTGTAAACAAGACTACAAGATAGAGTTAGCAATTCTGATGGCACCCTCATGATTGATAGAAATAGCACTCAAAAGATCAAAAGTAATGCTGAAATTGGTGCGAGGTTAGGTAGCTCATCATTCTACCCGGAATTTACGCAGATGAAACACTCTAAACGGATAATTGAAGGTTTGGTGCCTCACTCATGGGTATTGAATGATCAATAACTCTAATATTGTATTCTCTACCGGCAGTTTAGGTCTATTTTTGTCATCTCTATCCTCTCAACAACTAAGCACTATGAATATAGTTCTCTAATACTTCTAAGTTCAGTTGTTTTGGTTAGAACTCCGTATGTAAACGTAGCTAGAAGTATACTAAGTGACTCTAAAATATCTAAAAGTTGAAGGTTTTCATGCAAATATGTACAAAAGTTTTAAAATTCTACCTAAAAACTCTATATGCTTAATTACTCCCCCACACTTAAACTTTACATTGTCCTCAATGTAAATTGATTCCTCTAATATAAAATCAAGATGGGAAATCCTAACATGATATGAAAAAAAAATCAAAAGAGAAAGATAGAAATACAAAACCAATGGGTTGCCTCCCATTTAGCGCTTAGTTTAACGTCTTCAGCCCGACTTTTTGGTCGTCCATAGACCAACAATCTGAAAATTTGGGGATCCACCCATAGAAAAATCTGCATTGCAAATATTAACTTCACACAAACATTAGTACAAGAAAATAATAGAGAAGTTATCACTCGATAGAAGTTTCCCCCACACTTAGTCTTTTCTACACTCGGAAGTGGATAAGGAACATAAAATTCGGGAACTTCTATAGACTCCTCTTTGCTAACCTGCATAGTATGAGAATCAAATATTTCCAACAACGGATATTTAGAAGCAAAGTCATTCAACAATACTTCTGAATCACATATATTCAAGCCAAAACGAGGTACAGGAAAATGATCAATAAGCAAAGGTTCAGTCAAACCTTCTAAAGTTTCTTGAATTATGGGATCCTTATCTTTTTCAAAAATTTCTAATGAATTACTTACCTCTTGTGTATTGTGGTCCTTTATTAAAATTTCTAACAGTTCTTCATTAGTTTCTGCCTCAACAAGAATCTCGGGATCAATTGCTCAAACCTTCTATCAAGTTCTCTCAAACTTGGTAGTCTTACACCATTACTTGTGGTAGAGTTTCTAAACCTTGTCTCCTCCCATTGAATAGGTGAATGATCATAATTACGATCAAGAGTAGATTTAGATAAACCATCACAAGCATAATTATCCTCCCCTCCTTGTAATTGTTCACTTACATACCTACTATAAGGAGATTGGCATGTATGAGAATAATTAAAAGGGTACGTGGAATATTGGTCATAACCAAAAGATTGGTTGTGAATATACTCCCCATATGGTTGGAAATTGTCATAGGATTGATATTGAAAACCAAATTGATTACCATTATAAGATTGATCTTGTGTACCGTACATGGAATACAAGTACCTGAAACAAGATTCTCAAAAATAGGTTAGAAAAAAAAAAATCAGAAATAAAAATAAAACTAAAAACAAAAAATAAGAAATCAAAAACAAATCCGCTATGCCTCCCCGGCAGCGACGGCAAAATTTGGTCGGTTGTCATCCAAGCAAAATTAATTCAAGTTCTTACTTCACTAATATAGATTAGAGTATAATAATAAGAACAAGTTCGTTCCCACAGAGAGGCAGGTGATTGTTAATTACTTTTGATTACTTATGTAAACAGGGGGGGGGGGGGGGGTGGTTGGGTGGGGTTGTTGTGACTATAACTAAATTATACTAAAGCAAAAATATTTAAACGAATATCAGAGATAAAGAACATAGTTTAGAGAGTTCATCTTCCATCTTCCAATATGTTATCAACCAAATCATACTCAACATTCAGGCACTCTCAATATCAATAACCCTAAAGCATCCTATCGCAGGCTTACTCCGGCAAAACTCCTATTACCATCAAAGGCGCAAGAGCCACTCTTTGAATCCTTTTCAACGAATAACTTGGCGCAAGAGCAACTCAACTTTAACCCAATGAAAGCAATGGTATTTGTGAGTTGAGGTTATTCTAATCGGCGCAAGATCCACTCGGATTTAACCTAGGTCACGCTTCTACACATAATTGCATGGCAACATCCCGTCGTTAACAACTATGTTATACTACTTGTAACAAGGGTATTTCGATAATTCCGGATCTCAAACCCTAGTTTAGCTATAGATGTCAATGCATGCTCATCTAATTTGCAACTTAAACAAACAAGCAATCCATCATACAAGGCGTTATAAATGGTAGAACATAAGCGATATTGAAGAGATTATGAACATATGAGAATGAATACTTCAATTAATAAACATGTTTTCTAACTTAGGACTACATCTCTAACCAATAATAAAAGTTTAGTTCATCATGGATTTCTCAAAATCCATGGAAAATAATCAAGAAAGCAAGTAAAGCAAACCCTAGATTCTTGTTCTCCTTGTGT
>JAJJMC010029954.1:1900529-1933849 GCA_023531435.1 Papaver californicum
ACACAAGGAGAACAAGAATCTAGGGTTTGCTTTACTTGCTTTCTTGACTATTTTCCATGGATTTTGAGAAATCCATGATGAACTAAACTTTTATTATTGGTTAGAGATGTAGTCCTAAGTTGGAAAACATGTTTATTAATTAAAGTAGTCATTCTCATATGTTCATAATCTCTTCAATATCGTTTATGTTCTACCGTTTATAACGCCTTGTATGATGGATTGCTTATTTTCTTAAGTTGCAAATTAGATGAGCATGCATTGACATCTATAGCTAAACTAGGGTTTGAGATCCGGAATTGTCGAAATACCCTTGTTACAAGTAGTATAACATAGTTGCTAACGACGGGATGTTGCCATGCAATTATGTGTAGAAGCGTGACCTAGGTTAAATCTGAGTGACTCTTGCGCCGGATTGCTTAGAATAACCTCAACTCCCAAATCTGAGTGACTCTGCGCCAAGTTATTCGTTGAAAAGGATTCAAAGAGTGGCTCTTGCGCCTTTGATGATAATATGAGTTTTGCCGGAGTAAGCCTGCGATAGGATGCTTTAGGGTTATTGATATTGAGAGTGCATGAATGTTGAGTATGATTTGGTTGATAACATGTTGAAAGATGGAAGATGAACTCTCTAACCAATGTTCTTTATCTCTGGTATTCGTTTTAATCTTTTTGCTTTAGTATAATTTAGTTATAGTCACAACAACCCCCCCCCCCCTTTTTGTTTACATAAGTAAGCAAAAGTAATTAACAAGCACCTGCCTCTCTGTGGGAACGAACTTGTTCTTATTACTATACTCTAATTCATATTAGTGAAGTAAGAACTTGAATTAATTTTGCTTGGCTGACAACCGACCAAGGACCAAGTGAGGAAACTGTTTCTGAGAGAGTGTTTACACCACCTACACCATTTCCCCAAAGAATTTCCAAGAAAAAGCTTGGCATTTATGCTAAAATCCTAGACATCTTTAAGCAGGTTAAGATCAACCTTCCCCTGTTAGATGCAATTAAACATATGCCAATCTATGCCAAGTTCCTAAAAGATATATGTACGGTTAAACGAGACTTGAGTGTGCATAAAAAGGCATTCATGACCCAAAAAGTTAGTTCCATACTTTCACAACAGTACCCAGTAAAATTCAAAGATCCTGGTTGTCCCACTGTCACTTTTACTATAGGCAATCAACGGATAGAAAATGCATTATTAGATCTTGGGGATAGTGTGAATCTTTCTCCATTCTCGGTATATGAACAACTTGGACTAGGTGAAATGAAACCAACTAGGATTACACTTCAGCTAGCCGATAGGTCAATCAAGATTCCACGTGGAATTATTGAAGACATTTTGGTTCAGGTAGAAGCTTTATATATCCAGTTGACTTTGTGATTCTAGACATTCAACTTATCTCAGAGCAAGAAATCCACATTCCGATCATCCTAGGTCGACCGTTCTTAGCAACTGTTAATGCTATAATCAATTGTCAAAGTGGTCAAGTGGAATTTTCTTTTGGGAAGCAGAAAATCTCGGTAAATGTTTTTAAAGCCTTCCAATCCCCTTCATACCATGACCACTATGAGCCTGTTTGCATGATTGATTCTCTAGTTGTGAACATTTTTAGAACCAATAGTGTTAATGATGCGTTAGAGGCTTGTTTATCCCATTTTGGAGCCTACTACGATGATGATAGTCATTTTAAAGAAGTTAATGCGTTGCTAGATTTTGCACCAGTTTTGGATTATGGAAAATGGCAACGTAAACCTGAACCTCTTCCACCTACTACAGATATGCTCGTTTCATCTTTAGTTAAAACTCCCACCCTTGAATTAAATATGTTACCAGATACTTTGAAATATGTGTTTCTGGCTAATGAGAATACTCTTCCTGCAATAATTGCCTCTGATTTAGAGCCTGATTAGGAAAGTAAACTAGTTAGTATTCTCCGAGAGTACAAGACTTCCCTTGGGTGGACCATATCATATTTGAAAAGTATTAGTCCTACTGACTGTAGGCACCGAATCTACCTAGAGGAAGGTGCCAAAACTTCAAGAGAAATGCAGCGACGATGAAACCCCAACATGAAAGATGTCGTCCGTATAAAGGTGCTCAAGTTGTTAGACGCGGGGATCATATACCCCATATCTGATACTAAGTGGGTCAGCCCTGTCTAGGTTGTCCCAAAAAAGTATGGGATTACAGTAGTTGAGAATGAGAGCAATGAATTAATCCCCACCCAAATTACTACTGGGTGAAGAGTTTGTATAGACTACCATAAGATGAACTCAGTCATTAGGAAAGACCATTTTTCTCTATATTCATTGACCAGATGCTAGAAAGAGTAGGCGGTCATAGCCATTAATGTTTTCTAGATGGATTCTCTGGGTATAACCAAATCCCCATAGCTCCAGAAGACCAGGAGAAAACGACTTCCACATATCCATTTGGTACTTTTGCTTACATGCGTATGCCTTTTGGGTTATGCAATGCACCCACAACATTCCAGCGTTGCATGCTAAGTATCTTCTCATACATTGTGGAGCGGTTTCTCGAGATCTTTATGGATGATTTTTCGGTTTATGGTTCTTCTTTCGATGAATATTTGCACCACCTTACACTAGTTCTAGAATATTGTAAAGAAAAGAACTTAGTCATAAACTGGGAAAAGTGTCATTTTATGGTTAAATATGGAATAGTGTTAGGACGTGTGGTGTCCGCTAAGGGAATAGAAGTTGGTAGAGCCAAGGTTGACCTAATTTCTAAATTAAGGCCTCCTAAGAATGTAATATGTGTTATATCTTTCCTTGGTCATGCTGGATTTTATCGTCGTTTCATCAAAGACTTTAGCAAGATTGTTTTACCTCTATCAAACCTACTTGCTAAAGATACTGCTTTTGTTTTTTATGAAGCCTGTGTTGAAGATTTTGAGAAGCTCAAATCTTCGTTAACTTTTGTCCCTATCATCCGACCACCTTTTTTTGACTCATGTATGATGCGTATGATTATGCAGTCGGTACTGTCCTTGGACAACGACATGATAGAACACCTTATGTGATTTATTATGCTAGTAAAACACTACATGATGACCCAAATAAACTACACAACCAATGAGAAGGAATCATTATCCATCGTGTTTGCACTTGATAAATTTAGATCATACCTTCTTGGGTCAAAGGTTATAGTCTACTCTGACCATGCCGCACTCAAGTATCTTCTATCTAAGAAGGACTCGAAGCCTCGACTGATTAGATGGGTTTTACTGTTACAAGAATTTAATCTAGAGATTAGTGATAAAAAGGGTTCTGAAAATGTAGTAGCCGACCATTTATCTCGTATCCTTGTTGAGTCTAGAGATGATGAGATACCAGTCCTTGACATATTCCCTGATGAACAATTGTTTTTCATCTCTCAGTTACCCTGTTTTGCTGACATTGTTAATTATTTGGTAACTGGTCAAATGTCTGAGCATTGGTCTAAACAGGATAGAGTAAAGTTCTTGTCTGAGGCCAAACATTTTTTTCTGGGATGATCCATAATTATTCAAATATTGTACATATCAGATCATCCTTCGTTGTATTCCTAACAAAGGATCTCTAGTGTGCTTACTTTCTGTCACTTTGGAGCTTGTGGGGGTCATTTTAGTGCAAAGAAAACAGTTGTTAAGATCTTGCAATCTGGTTTCGTATTTATTCAAAGATGCCCACAAATTTTGTCAAAGTTGTGAAAGATGTCAAAATTAGGAAAGTTGACCTGCCGTAATATGATGCCATTGAACCCTATCTTGATAATATAAATATTTGATGTATGGAGTATTGATTTTATGGGTCCCTTTGTTAACTCTTTTGGCAACTTTTATATTTTGCTAGTTGTTTACTATGTGTCCAAGTGGGTTGAAGCTACATATACCAAGACAAATGATCGCCACCTTGTGATCAAATTTGTTAGAGACAACATTTCTCTCGATTTGGTATGCCTAGAGAAATTATTAGTGATGGAGGTTCTCATTTTTGTAATCGTTCCTTTGGAGCTCTCATGAAGAAATACTCCATTACTCATAAGGTTTCTACACCCACAGACTTGTGGCCAAGTAGAAGTGTCTAATAGGCAAATAAAACAAATCTTGGAAAAGACAATAAACCCAACTCGGAAAGACTGGTCTTTGCGCATAATAGAAGCTTTATGGGCTTAGTGAACCGCTTTTAAGACTCATCTTGGGATGTCTCTGTATAAACTTGTCTTCGGTAAAACCTGTCATTTGCCTGTAGAATTAGAACACCGTACTTATTAGGCTATTAAACGGCTAAACTTTGAGCTACCAACCGCTGGTGACAACCGTGGACTTCAACTCAATGAGCTAGAAGAAATTCGTAATGATGCTTACGAAAATATGAAAATATACAAGGAGAAAACTAAAAGAAATCATGATAAATCGATTATTCGAAAGTCATTTGAACCTGGTCAAAAGGTGCTCCTGTACAATTCTCGTTTACATCTCTTTCCTTAAGATCCCGGTGGTCGGGCCCATACTATGTCAAGATCGTTTTTCCACATGGCGCAGTAGAAGTTGAAAATCCAAAGAATGGAGAAACTTCAAAGTTAACGGAAACGGTTGAAACCATTTTTGGAGTTGACCACTCATGCAGTGGAAAAATCATAGCTGAATGGTCATGTCTATCAGGACCAATCTGCAAGGTAACCAAGTCTGGATGAAGACGTTAAACTTAGCTCTCTATGGAAGGCAACCCATATGCTTTTGATACACGGTGCTAATAGTATCTTTCTCTATCTCTTTTACTTTGTTCATTGTTTCTCATTGATCATGCTTTCATGTGATGAGTCTATAAACACGTCATTTTGGCATCTTAATTTACATTTATTTAGTTATTTATTTTGTACATATTTAATAGCTTTTGTTTAGTTTTACAGTTTCTAGAAAATAAAGTTCGATTGGGTTAAAATATTACAATTCGTACGTTAAATGGAGAAAAGGATTAATTATCCTCAAGACACCAAGGAACGTGGGCAACCGGGCAGTCAAAGTTCAAAGTACTTGTTAGACGGTCGAGCCCATTATAGTACGCAGATTCTGCACGTAGGAAAATATGTTGATGTGGTTCTGGAGTTAATGGCCCAAATTTATTAAAAAGCCTCATATAGGGGCTTCCCATTTTAATAGAGGGGCTTCCCATGTGAAGACAAAATAGGATCACTAGGTATGAATTTTAAAAACCCCTTATCCATTATATTATCATAATGGCTAAACTATCCACGTTTAGTTAATATTAGTAAAACTACTTAGCTAATAGATTAGGCTAATAATAATTAATCTAAAATAATGTTATACTTAATCAAATCAAATAAAATTTTCTTCTTTTTGTAGATTTTTGAAAAATCCTAGATTTTGATTCACTCAACCAAAATGAGTGATTCTATTGACAAAGTGAAGATTCAATGGCCGAGAGTAGTCTGGTATACCTCTAACTTAAACTCTTGGTCTTGTTATGGCTCAAATTTGATGAAATTACGTAAAAAAATATGATTTTTTTTATGATTCAGGTAAGATTACGGTTGGGTTTTCTTCTCGCACCCAACCGTAAATAATATTTACGGTTAGGTGCTCATCCTAACCTAACCATAACCGTATTTTCATGGTGGAAAACTCAATCATAACAGTTTTACGGTTGGGTGTTTAGCATCGAACCCAACCGTAAACTTTCATCTTCATCTCTTTTATTCAGATTTACGGTTGGGTTTGGAAATAACCTAAACGTAAAAAAAAAAAAAAAAACAGTTACGGTTGGGTTCTCAACCGTAAGTTCTTGAGAACTTATATTTACGGTTGGCTAAGAATCGAACCCAACCATAAACTTTCATCTTCATCTCCTTTATTTGGATTTGCGGTTGGGTTTGGAAATAACCAAAACGTAAAATAAAAAAAAACAGTTACGGTTGGCTAAGAATCGAACCCAACCGTAAATTTTTCCGGAAACCTAATTTTTTTTCTTTGAAATCAATCATTCCAACACATGACGATCACAAAAAGGAAAAAAATAGCATGGGTTATTGTAGAATCATACCTCATATACACTATTGGTTTTGGTTGTGGAGTTTGATGAATTTATTTAGGTTTTAATAGGTTTTTTGTTTAAGTTATAAAATAAAGGGTAATATAGGTATTTTTTATTATTATAGAGTATCTCATATCTAATATTTGGGTTACCTTTAAACCATGAAAAGTCCCTCTATTAGAATGAAAAACCCATATTAAGGTTTCTTTATTAAAGCGCAAGTGTGGGAACTAATCACGTGAAAGATATGCATGGACGTGTTTATTAAACGGCTTTTATGGACACAAGGTGATAATGCCACATTTTTGAAGCAAGGAAAAAGGGAAGTGTAGTTGTTAGCAAATCCGTATACTTGCATGCAAAAGAGGAGTTGGCACTTACACATTATAGGATAAGAATTATGGCACATTAAGAGGAGATATGAATATTCTCCCCATTTATGGAAAAAGGAGCTGTGCATGCAAACTAAAATGAAAGACGGTTTTAAAAGGAGATTTTATGGTGTCATCATTTTTGTATTTTCATTTCCAAGTGAGGTGTCATTTTCCTTGGAAGATATTTTCTTCCAATTTATCACATATTTTCTTATTATAGAATTATCCTATCATTTATTGTGATTGAAAGAATTAAAAAGGAAAAAGTGAAAGTTATCTATTGGAGGAGGAGATGGTCATCATATATATACAACGAAGGGAAGTTGGCAGAGAAGGGGGTGGTTTTTCTGGTCCGAATTAGTCCGAGCAATTAGTTAGTTCTTTTGTTTTACCTCTTTTTTTTTTTGTAATGAAATAATTTATTTACTAAACTAGTGATGAAGTCGATGATATGTATGAGTTTTAATCTATTTTAATAATAATTTTTTTTATCCTTATTTTTCTATTATCATGATAACAATTCTTTTTTACGTGTCCTCATGCTTGCGTAAAAGAGTTTTATGTTATTGTTTAGAGCCCAGCATTTCTAAGTAATAAGAGTTGTTAGTATTTTGAAAAATTTAATTGAATGCAATGTTATATTTTCCAAGACGTCCACTGTATTCTAAATCGTCTTGGATAGTTTTTAAGAGAATATTATATAAAATTATTATAATTCTCTAGTATACAACATAGTGGTGAAATCTAAAGCAGATTTTTTCTAATTATTTGGTTATTTTTATTTTTAGTTTAAATTCATATTTCTCAATCTATTTATTTTAATTTAATTAGAAATTAAAGATAACAATAATTTAGTCTCTAAGGACGACCCGTGCTTGCATATTGTCTCATTGCCAACCGTGCTCTTGCGGTATAATTAAAATTCTATCTTCATGTATTTATTTTTATAACATCGAGGACTATGTTCATTTTAAGTTTGAAGGTAAGAGAGAAAAAATTAAATTTTTTAGTTGTACAAAAAACTCCAAAATTTAGAGACTTGTAATCAATTCAGGATAACACTAACCATTCTAGGTAGATGGAAATAAAATTCTTGTCTATAGGAGTTGGTGTGCCCAGCTAAATGATCTATTCATAAAAGGATAGAGCTTAGGTGTTAGGAATAACATGACAGTCGTCACCATATCTAGGAGTCATCACCATGTTTTTATTTTTACAACTTTATGTGTTTCTCTAAGTGATTTGGTGGGGCACTAGTATCGCCTTGTTGTCGCTGCTAGGATGAAGTATAGTGATTGAGATCAAACCCTGTTATTTTAATTGAACTTGACCAATAATTAAAAAAAAAAGACACTTGGATAGCAATATGTGTGTGTTCTCTCTGTCTCCGCTGCCTAAGCAAGTGTGGAACGCAAGATCCATGGAAACTATCATGTAGTATGCTGACAAGGAGCATGCGCTTAGATTCAAAAGATCTAATCATGTTATTAAAAAATAATATATATATTTAATAAATCGACCGCTGGGGCCCTTGTATATACCAGCTGAGTTGATACTAGAAATTAGGATTCAGACCAATAGGTGCGTATCTCAATCTATTAAGGTTCATCTTGGCATGACGTTCATACAAATATTCTGGAAAACATTGTTCACCTTACCCAACATGCGCCCACTTCCATTTCCATATCCATCTTCTTAATCTATTCGTGTGATTGTGGTTTGTTAGATTCCGAGTATCGTGGTATTGTACGGCTATCTGAGTAGAGCTTTGTTTTCTTTTATATGAATTATAGTATGTTTGAGTGCAAACTCGTGTACATCAATTGGATTCATATAGGGTAATGATTCACATAGCCGAAGAATTTAGTAGCCAACTAAATAGCATGTTTAGTGTTTATCCTCAATCGTTCACAAGTAGATAGAGTTTAGCGTAAAAGGTTTTTTTGGTATATCTCTTGTAAACCCTCACGAGACAAAACTCGTCCACTAGGGACACCTAGGGGTTTAAAGGATTATTGCACATGCTAAGTGCAATCCCGATGCCTACGAAAGTGAGTTAGAATTTTTATTTTATTTTTAGATTAGATTTGCTCGAGGACTAGTAAAGTATAAGTTTGGAGGTATTTGATAGACACAATTCTGTATCTTATTTGATCTCATATTTATGTCGCTATTACTTAATTTTTGTACTAATATAATTATTTTTCTATGATTTTAGGTATTTTCATAGAATTAATAAATGTGGACAAAAATGGCTTTAAAAGTGATAAAAGCACCCCCAAGAATTGTTAAAGGCACCCACTCCTTTTAAATTCAAAAGAACAAGTTAGCGGGAAATTCTACTCTCGGTGTGAGAAGCCTGAACGTGATTTGGAAGAGTAATTTTAGGAGAGAATTCAAGATTTTAAGACAAGACAAACTCTTTCCCTCAAAAGAATAGTTATACGGTTTAAGAGATTGAGAAAATCTCGTACATGGAAGAGGAAATATTTTAGGATCTCGCCAATTGCCTTTTTTCCCACACGAATCTTTTCATAATCACATCGAGAAGATAGTGGTTTAGCAAAAGAAGGAAACAATATCAAAAAGAATCACCGAGTTCTTTTGCCAAACGGAAATAAAATTCCCGAGATTTAAAAGAGAAGAAATTCTCTTTGATTCGGGAATTTTTTCTCATTAAAGACGAGACTTGAAAGATTGGGGTTTTAATATAAATAGACATCAAGGGAAGGAATGAAGGGAGCCTGGAGAGAGTTGGAAAGAAAGAAACCAGTTGGAAATATTTGTTTCTGCACTTACAGACGTGAAGAAGAAGAAGAAGATACAACACATTAGAATTATCGTTCACTGTGTTGCCTTTTCCTTTGAAATCAACACCTTTAGCAACGGTTTTAGTTACATTAACAGCGACAACTTCATCTCTTAATACAATCAAGTCTGTCGTTCTTTTAAAGCCAGTGAACAACCTTTTTGAATTGTACCCTGGAGATGTTCTTTTTCTAAGGCTTTGGTGGTCTGTCGTTGAATCGTTAAAGAAGAAAATGTTTTTTGTAAATTGTTATTATATCAATAAATATTCATGATTATTCAATTTTCTTTTATTTTATTTTTTTGCCATGAGTAGCTAATTTTCTTCTCTAGGGTGTAGGAGGAAATTATTTTTGATGTGTAACTATTAGTTATTAATTTCTTCGATATATTATTCCATTACCGAGCTATCAAATGCTTAATAATTTTATCTTATTTAAAAGCTTCATAATAATTGTTCTGAATAGTCTTTAGGATGTTGAAATTTTATAAGCGAAGGAAAATTAGATTTTTGCATAATAATGAAAGTTGTAATATCAGATTTTAAAACGATAAATCTTACAAAACATGAGATTGGGTTCAAAAATTGTTTTGCGTATTTGAGAGTAATAGTTGAAGTAGTGATTAATTGATTTTACAAACATCAAAAATAGCGGAATCCGAAATCCTGGAATTTTCTCATATTTTCCACTCAATCTATTTGTTTAGTTATTTTCTTTAAATTTTAGTTCATAAAATTCATCCACAACAATCACTTTTAGCACATTGTTTTTTTACTTAGCTAGATATATTATAATCAATCTTCGTGGGCAAACCCATGATTGCTACTTCTACTTGTAGACGTCGTGTGATTGCGGCTATAGGCTTTTAGGCCTATCAGGAGAAAGTACTTTCAGGTGTAAGGTGCAAAAACTATAATTATTTTTCTGACTTATACTAATATATCTATATTAGGATCATCTTCTTCATTTAATAAAATTGAATTCTCCCCTGGTATAACACATAGGGAAAATCAATTTTGTAAGTACAACAGAACCCCACAAACGTAAACAACCCGACGTCAAATCTTGACATCATTTTTTTTGAAAATTATTAAAACTATTATACGATAAATTTTAAAAGTCTCTATTATAGCCCACAACTCCATTGAACCTACAGAGTCAAGCGTAGAATTGTCAAATTTATATGTCAAAGCGTATCTTGAGATATTATTTAAGTCTACTGCATCTACATAGGTTAGAGTTAGGTAGTAAAGTCATAGCACGGATCATGTCGACTTTCAATTAACCCTGAAAATTGAAGACTTGAAGACTGCAGAATACACGATCACATTGGAGGACTTCGTCATCAATAAGGTTAGTAACGTAGAAATTGATATTTCTACTTATGGTTTCTATTTATTTATCTATCTACCGAAGAAATAGTTACTCTTTGGGCATATACCTATGGCTCTAAATATGCACATTTTGCAAAATAAATACATTCGGAGAAATTGAGTCTAGACTTTAGTGGGAATGACCTAACAATTGACTAGGTCAAACTATCGAAGGAACCACATACATGATATTGCAATTTGCATGTAAATATCATATTGGTTTAGAAACTACTCTCTTTTGGTTCCAAAACCAGGGCAATCATATAACACTATTAGTTACGCAACAAGTACGTAGCAAATAGTGGTTTCGGAACCACTCCTACTTGGCCACGACTTAAACTATTTGTTGTATGTTTTATTTATTTCCTTCAAACTAAGGCTAACTTATTTGTACGAATTTAATCCTTTTTTAGGGATATTTTAAAATGCTAAAGAAGGATTTATATTAATCTTCCGGTTTAATTATTCTTATTAACAATGGTTTTGTTGTTCACTAATAACATAGCTTAAGATTTATGACTTAAGCAAAATAATGCTTAGTATTCAAACTAATTCTTATGATAACAATATTAATTAGTTAAAAATCAAGTGATAGACACGTTTTCATGTCTTATTTGATCTCAATTTATATATTGTTAGAACTCATTTGTGTACTTATATTATGATTAGTGTTTGTAGATATTTTTGAAGAATAAACAACTGTACAAAAATGGGCTAGAAAAGTGTTAAAGGCACCCAGAAAAATTACTAAAAGCACCCTCTTAATTATTAAAGGCATCCATCTCAAATTCAAATCCAGAAAATGGGCGGGAGAATTACTTTTACAATTTGAGATTCTGCGTGAAATTAATTGGGAGGTTTTTAAGGAGTTTTAAGATAAATAAATTCTTACCTCATTAAGAATATAATACGTACACGATTGAAACAATAAAATATACAAAATCTCTCCTTACCAAAAATCAGGTCTCGTGAAAATTTTCCATCTGCTTGGTAACAAAATCTATCTCTGAAGATTAAGAGAGAATAAAGAGCAAATATCAACAAGAAGGAAATAATATCAAGATTTCAGATCAAGAAAATTATTCCGAGAAGATTTCATTAAATTTAAATATCCGAGAGAAGATTTGAGAAGTTATTGTCGAGGATTGAGAGAAGATTTGGGGGCATTGGTGTTGTAATATAAATAAGGGTCGTGTATGAAGGATTACAGGGGGTCTGGAGAGGCCAGAATAAAAAAAAAAGGTTGCAAAAGGGTTGAAGATTCCATGGCCAAAAGGTTGAAGATTCCTTTGCTAAATCTTTTAAGTTTGCAACGTTTATCTTCATTTGCAACATTTATCTTCGGTGAAATATTTTTCTTCTGTAACAGTGAGTCTGTAACGCTTATAAACGTAAGAAACTCGTTGTTTCATTATTTTCACTCTTTTTCATCATTTGTAAACACCTTTTTGAGTCATGAATGAGTATTTTGAGAGTGTTTTCAACATGAAGAGCTAAACCCCTTTGCTGAGGAGATGGAGGAATCCATTGTTCCAAGAAAAGTGGTATATTTCTATTTTAATTGATTTTTGCGATTTCTATTATGATTATTTTCCTTGGTTAAAAATTGATTTAATTATTTTTATTAAGCAGTGTGATTTCGTGAGATGGTACATGCTTGGTCTAGGTTTTGGATGTTCCATGCTTTTTGTTATACAATTATAATTTTGAAAATCTACTTGTTGCAATATTTTAGAATCAAATTAAATGTAAGAATTGCATGAATATTGATTAGTTTGAATCACTTTAATTGGTTAATGGTGAAATCCGTAACCTCGGTATTTGTGAATATTATTTTCTTATTTTGTGTAGTTTCTAGTTTAAAAATTAGTTTATTGAATCTAAAATCAATTTTCACAAGTTTGAGCGAACGATACTTTATTTACCACTATTACAAAAGCCATCATCAAATGTGTTGAAAATAATATAAATGGAAAAGCAAGCTAAGGACTTTCTTTGTAAATAAACCTAGCTTGAAATCTGAGATGATATTTCTAGATCCATTGTTTATAGATACTTAAAAACTTTATCTAGTAGTTAGACGTCATAATCATCTGATACCTTAATACTTATTACTAGTCATTTTAATGCTGATGCACAACTAGTAATACCCATATATATTTGTTACCTGCCGATTTTTTTTAATGGCTTAAGTTTGTCACATCAATCACAAAATTGGAAGATTCCTATTATACTCTATTAGCAGTACTTTTTGTACCAGTAATGATAAATTACAATTCTTAAAAATAAGTAATCTGAGTCATTTTTTTTGTTTTGTTTTGACACTAAAATATTAAGGAACTAATGAGAGTTCAACTACAAATATAGTAATATATAAGTTGTATTCACATAAATAGATAAAATGATATCGTAATAAAATGTAACTATATTTATATTTTACTATATTGTTTTTCTATATCGTAGTAATAGAAGATTACATGAGAAAACTAAAATTGTGGCATACTAAAACAATCAAAGTACTCATTATGACCCACGAAGAGTTCGAACCAATTCAAATACAAGATACATACAATATTTTACCAATTCAAATACAAAAAATACTACATGTATTAAATTTGAGAAAACAATAAATAACGAGGATAAACAAAATGAACTTAAAGTTGATCATGATCAGGGGTAAGTCAACAAACTATTTTAAGACTAGCGTTGTATTATATTTTGTTCTCTCAATCTTTGTTATTATTATAATGATATATTTGATTACAATTAAATTTTTATCAATTATCTTCATCTACTTAAATATCTTATCTTCGTGAGCTTTTTATGTACCATAACATCCTACTAATTTCGCTTATTTATTGGGGATTTTTTTAAACCTATATAACTTATAATTATTTAAAAAAAATGAAAATATATGTAATTTATTTTAAATTATTAAGATGCCAAAGTAAAAACATAACAAGACATACAAGAAGATAATGATAGTATTATTGATTGTTTTTCCGGTGTCTCAAAGACAATTGGTCTTTTAGTTGGTAAAAGTTATTAGTTAAATAAACGTCGACTGAAACCATAAAAACATTAAACTTGGCTTGTTTAACCACTACTACAAACAACTTATAAACATTTAACTTGGCTTGTTTAACCACTACTACAAACAACTTATGCTTGGAAGTTTTAGGCTAGCTTATGAGGTATGTTTATATATGTTTGATTATTTTAATAATTATGTTGAACTTCTCGCATATTTTTATTTACTAGAATCGTTATATGTGTGTTCAAGTATGTTTTTTAGGGTAAATTATAAAATGGGAAGCACATAGCAATAAAAAGACTGTCGAAAATCTATGGACAGGGTATTGAAGAGTTCAAGAATGAGGTTGTATTGATATCTAAACTTCAACTTTGTAACCTTGTGAAACTGCTTGGTTGTTGCGTCGAAGAAGAATATAACATGGTAATTTATGAGTACATGCCGAACAAAAGTTTGGATGCATTTCTGTTCAGTTTGTTTCTTTTCTCATATGAGATACATTCAAACATCATTTTAAAAAAAGAATTACTTTCAAACATCATTTAAAAAAAACTAATTTCAAACATTCTTTCATCTTTATATGTAATACAAGAATCATTCTTGGAGGCTATCCGCGCATGTTAAATACTTTGATTTATTTTTAGTTAGTTCTAACTTTCATATATTTGATGTTCATCAGTAACCTCTTTCCCACCACAACTAACTCAAGGACATATGTACTTTTGGCAGCACTTGGGAAAAAAACATGGCTATTATTAGAATAAGTAGTTTAATATTGTTCGAGGGATCGCCCGCGGCCTCCTTTACCTTCATCGTGAATCTCGATTAAGATTTATTAGTTAAATACTCAAAGTCAGTAGGATTCTATTGGATTGTTGTATCAAAGTTAAGCCATTCAAAAAAAATGACAGATAATAACGAAAAATGTATATGGTATTACTAGTTGTATATATCAACATTAAAATAACTAGTAATAAGTATTGGGTCCGAATCATCTGTACCAAAATGATGGTGTGCCCTCTGTACCGGCCAATATATTTGTGACGTACTTTTTCCTATTTAACATTAATTAATTGTATATTGTTTTTATATTTCACTTTTAGTAAATAAGGAAAATGAATAAAAACCCCATCTGTCTGATCAACTTTGCCTTATCTTTTAATCTTTTTGTTCCTAATTAGAAAGGAATGCGTTTTATTTTCGTTAAGATCAAAATTGAATGAAACAAAAAATTCATTGTAAAGAATAATGCATTAATTGGAAGTATAGATCCTTTATATTATGGATTCGATTTGAATGAAAAGATACCACATACACTTAGATGTAATCATGATCGAACCATATTTTCTATAGTTATGAATCCGATTTTTCCGTTACTTATTAAACAATACATGCATCTGATCTTGTGATAATGAAGATCTAATTGAACAAAAATGGTTATCCTTATCTAATATGTCCCCGTTAATCAAGAAGCCGATGTTATATAATGAAAAAAATCAACAATATGGACAAGATCTAATTTAATTTTTGTTCGAATTTATTTTGATATTTCGCTTGATTTTGATATTTATTTCGCACTCCATCGCCTTAGTTAATGATTGTTCAGTAAGTACATCCATCGAAACACTTGTTACTTTCCTAGGTAGTAAGTACACTTGTAAAATCTTATGGGTTGAACTGAACTTGTCCCCGCATTTTACCAATAATTCGAAAGAGACAATTGATTATACTGTATTTAAAGTCGGTGTATTGTGCATGCTTTCACGTTTAAGTTTTAACAGGAGAATGAGTGCCATTGATGATGAAAGAAATTTGAGTACCTTTGACTTCATTAATTCTTTGAAGAGAAATAAGATAACACCAAAAAAAAGGAGAAGATCTAGTGTTTGTTCATTCTAATCTTCGGCTTCTATCAAGACGAGATCCACAATATATGACTGGCGTGACAAGAATGTGGGATGTTGCAGGTGATACATTTGATACTATGGGAAGTGGTGGAATAGCTGAGATTGCAGATCTTTTGCTTGATGAACCAGAATTAAAGAGTGTAACATTAAACGATCCAACTATATATGTTGATGAAGATGTGATTCTCGATGACAATTAAACTAATTAAGGAATTTGGCAGGGTTTTTTTACTTTTTATATGAGTTTTTCCTCCCCAAGTTTATTATTTATTATTAGAAAGATGTTTTAGGTTCAAAAAATACACTATTGATATTTGAATTTATGAAATTTTAGATATCTGTTAAACGTGTCCTCGTAACCTGCTTTTTTGAGAATTGATGTGTCCCTGTAACCGTATCGTGTTGTAACCGTGTCGTATCACGTGTTATAAATGTATTGGCTGGTACAAAGGGCACGCAATTATCTTGGTACAGATGATCTGAACCGATAAGTAAGGTATTAGATGATTGTGACGTCTTACTATTAGACATAAGTTTTAAGTATTTATAAACAACGAGTTTAGAGAAATGGATGAATAATTTCTATGTAATTTGTAATTAATATTCGAATTAATATGAATTACATTACTAATTAATTGTTCTAGCGCCTTGGAAGATTTCTATTATACCCTATTAGTGGTACTTCTTATATCATTAATTGTAAAACTAGATGACCACGTGCAATGGGGGACGACCGAAGAAAAAAATAGATAGACTAAAAATCAAAAAATGATACCCGCTAAAACATATAATACATAAAGAAAATACAAAATACATATACTGTAATTTGAGAAAATGGATAACGGTCAAAACAAGAAAGACGATTTTAGACACCATAGTGTCGCACTTGACAAATGTTGTAATCTCTCATTTTCTTGGCATCTTTATGTGAGCCTATAACATTCGCCGATTTTTGCTATTTTGTCGAAAGTGAACATAGGAGACAATGCAAGATATGATATTCTTTTTATCTATGATAATGCGACAAATGTCAAACTGAGACTCTCAATTCAATTATATTTTCACCACTACCTGGTAAAATGTTAATCTCTGGTTTTTATGGATTGTGATTGCCCAACATAAAATGAGTGGTTACTGAGTTCGGTAATATATTATCCCCGAAATTATATCCAATTTATTACACTTGTTCTATTATTATATTAGACAATTTTATAATACGATGCCGTCCTCCTTTTTTCTTTTTCTTTTTTCATTTTTATTCAAAGGCGATAAATATACATTAACAAACAATATTATTAGTTATTGATCTATCAAACAATAAAATGTATAGTTAGATGAAAAATTGCTTATAGTTATTATCTATTATAATAATGAACAATTGATAAACCAATGTAATGAGAAGTTGGTAATTCATACACAACCATACCATACTACACCATTTTTCTTTTTATGTCTGAACTTGGTATACTATAAAACACCAAACTAGATGCACCAGATGTTTCTTGCGGTCCACGTATTGATAAACCAATATAATGAGAAATTAGACTAGTTCATAAATAACCATACCATACTATATCTTTTTTTTTTTCTGTCTGAATTTGGTATACTATTAAACACCAAACTAGATATACCAGATGTTTCTTTCGGTCCTAAACGAACGCATGAAACACAAGCGTTGACAAAATAATAATGGTAATATGATCAATTAAGTTAATTTTAAATAATTTTAATTTTCCGACAACCCGACACGAACATAAACCAAAGGCGGTTAACGTACAAAAGAGACCGAGTTGGATTATAAGATTCATGTCGGGAAATTAAAAATCCAAAATCCATTTTTCTTGTCTGAAATCAACAAAAAGAAACAAAAGTGAATTGTTTTGCTCTTTATACTACTCTACTCCTGTTTCGTTACGATTTGAGAAAAAAAAAAGACTGGAGAACAAAAAGAAGTAATTAGGCTACTGAAAGAATCAATCAAGTTACAAAACGAATCAATTAGATTAGAAAAACAAAAAATTTCAATATGGTGGAGAAAGAAGCAATACAAGCTTCCAGACTTTATGAGGGTTTCTACGAACTAGAACATATAAGAAGGAAAAGGATCTGGAAGGGGAAAACAGAATATTACATAAAATGGCTTGGTTGGCCTGAGTCAGCTAATACCTGGTTTTGGAAAAATCGATCGGATTAGTTGGTTTCTCGGCAGGTCCATTGATATAACGCATCAGTTGAAACAATAATTGTTATGTTTTTATTTTTCTTAATACTTTAACCGTACATGAGGCTCTCTTATATAATGAGAGTAGTTTTTATATAAGGTAGGAAATCTAAACAAATCCTAAACATAACAGGAAATCCTAAACATAGCAGGAAATCTACTCAAATCCTAAACAGAATATATTATTAACAAATCCTAAAGACTATAAGTTGGAATTTGTATCAGGATTGGTTTTCTGACTGGATTCAGAATTGGTCTTATGGATGTATGGTTCAACACTTCCCCTCAAGTTGAAGGGTAGCTGGTGAACATTCAACTTGCTTCTCATGCTTCGCTTATCTTGCTCATACAGGCCCATGGATTGGTTTTCTGACTTGTCATCACGTCGATATGATCTCATCTTAATTTTGCTTTCTTGTCTCCATAGATTTTGTATGTATTCTATAGCTTGCTTGGTAACGGTGGATACTTGTCCATTTTTCTAGTTTTTATGAAGCTTGATCGTCATAGATTCAGAGGTTTCGCTTGCTGAGTTGTCACGAAACTTAACCATTTAACAGGTTCAGAGGTTCCTCCTTAAACCGAAAATCTTCACGTTGGGTATTTATGAAACTTAACCAATCAGTTGGTTCAGAGGTTTCCACCTACCCAACAAATGAAACGTCTGGGTTGATGATTTTGAGTGGTCTACCTGTTGAAGTATTAGAAGTAGAAATAGTAGATGCTAGTATTTGTTTTGTGGTTCTCTGTTGGTTAAGAGACTCAAGATGTTGTTGGTGTTCTCTGTTGGTTAAGAGACTCAAAAATTTTGTTGGTGTTCTCTGTTGGTTAAGAGACTCAAAATTTTTGTAGGTGTTCTCTGTTGGTTAAGAGATTCAAATTGATATTTAGAAGCTGGTGTTGATGGTAGTATGGTGTTGTTGTGCTGTTGTGGTCGTGAACTTCTGTGGTTGTAGTGTGTTCTGTATGGAGTGGAACTGAACTGGTGGTGATGCAAAGATGGTATGCAAGGAGATGATGTTGTGAATGCAAAGTGAAAATACGGGTGGAATGGTATGAACGTGAATTAGTGGTGATGGTTGGAGAGGATCAAAGCTCCTCCCATAGGATCGAACCCCCTCTGATACCAGGTTGAGACAAGAATTATTTGCTTCTTAATTTTTCTTGATACTTTAACCGTACAAGAGGCTCTCTTATATAATAAGAGTAGTTTTTATATAAGGTAGAAATCTAAACAAATCCTAAACATAACAGGAAATCTACTCAAATCCTAAACAGAATATATTGTTAACAAATCCTAAAGACTATAAGTTGGAATTTGTATCAGGATTGGTTTTCTGACTGGATTCAGAATTGGTCTTCTGGCTGTACGGTTCAACATCATCAACTGGTTACTTGTTAATAGCATCGTTGTAGTTCCTTTTGAATAATCTATATCATTCATAGTGCAAGAAACAAGGATAAAAAATAAAGCAAAGATGATATATATGATTAACCTAAATAATTAACCTAGAAAGATGATACCATAATAAATCTAATGACACAGTTTGATTGTTGTTCACTGTATGAAAAATGGTGGTAAAGGCTTTGTTTTATATAGATTAGAGAATGATTATATACAATTTACAATCAAGAATAACTACAATCTATGAGAGACTTACGTAATTACACCAATCACTCGTATATGTGATTTTACAAAATATAATTGACAGGAAAATAAAAGAAAATTAAGTCTTAAAACTAAATACCAAAGAAGAATATTGGCTTAATACTTCGTAAGGTCCTTGATAAGGTTTCTCAACAGTATAACTCTTATCAGGATCCCGCGTGCAGACGATGCTGAAGGTTTTTGTGTGGTCAGAACATTCATAGCATAAATGATGTTGGCATAATATTGATAAAGTGCATAAACACCAAAAAAATATTCATCAAATAATTGCACAAATCACACATTTGGTTACGAATTCAAAAAATTTAAAAACTTTATTAAAAAAAAACAACGTTTTTGCCCTTTACTGATGTTTGTGTAGACACACCACATTACTTCACTTAGTACTAACAAGTAATATACCGGTAGTAAGGATTATTCCCTTGAAAAGTAGTGTAACTAATATGTTATTCGGATTATCAAAACAAAAAGAAAAGCAAATACTAAGGGGATTGATTTATTAAATAAAAACGTAACAATAAATAAAAGATGATTAGGGAGTCTTTCATCATTACTGAACATTATCTCAATCAACATACGTATTTATATTTCGTTAGAATCATATTATCACCAACTGTAGGAGAAGTGTTTGACTATTACACATATATCCCAACTCTCTATTACCGTAGAATAATCATTTGATTAATTTAGTTGTGCATATAAACAATCTAAAAAAAATCATAAACATCAGGTATAATAAAGAAAAGTGATATAAGATGGTTAAAACTCCAAATAAACTTATAAAAATAACTAAGCTTCGTGTCCACACCATTGAAGTCATCCTTAGATCAATAAAAATTATCTACCCATGATACAAACAAAAAAGAAACAAAAAGAACAATAAGTTACCACGGTTTCCCCCTGTGAGGTCATAACCCTAACCTATTGTGCTAGCCTCTCCTTTTTCCTCCTTGTGTTCTAGAGAGAGTTGTATCCGGAAATTGTATTCAAGCTTCCCTTTATATAGGTTTTTAGAACCTACGCTTAATGTCTATCCAATTAGGAAACTTAACCTCCTCAAACACTAACACACCCTCTTAATCCTTATCCAACTAGGAGACTTAACCTCTTCAAAAACTAACAAAACCCTTTTTGTCCGTGTCCAAGTAAATCCCAAGATACATCTCTTCTTTCCCTTAACGCACAGGCTCAACAGGCCTACAAAAACTAAATTCAAGTTGGTTTCACAATTTTACTCGTAACTTTTTTGTATCTGCAAGGTAGATCTGACTAATTATGAATTTGTACGAGTCCTAATATATCTTTGATTTGTTCTTCATTTGTTGTACTTCACTTCTTCATCAATTTTAAAGCCATTTCTACTCCAATATGGATGATTTACCTAATACAATCTACACCAATCAATATCCAATACATAACTCCTCGATTGTCAGTAAAAAGGATATAAGGAGCATCTGGCTGTGGGAAGTTGAGATGTGGTTTTGGATGCAGGTAAGGTGTGTAATTTACTGGATTACATCTGGTGCTTTATTGATGTTGAACCATACACAACTCGATTCTTAACAACCTCAGCTCTATGTATATATCTTCCAACAAATTTTCTCTTCTTTAACATGTGTATTCACTATCCTCAACCACATAGAAATGTGAAGTTTTACGTTCACTTCCACTATATACCTGTATATGTTCAAGCTCTATCAGTTGCCCAGGTGGATCAACCGGCATCACTATTTTCCAGTGACTTGGCGGAGGCTTTATTCTCCAAGGTACAAGATGCCGTCACCATATGGATCAAAAATCACTTTATGCCCTTCAGATATTCTGTTTCCCATGCAACATCTTCATTATTGCTCCATCGATTCGATGACCACGGCATCCACATTACTATACCGCAATTTATATTACATATTTGAATACGAATATTGTTTGTTTTTTTAAGTAAAACTCATAGGGAGCATTTTTATTAAAAAAAGTCAAATAAACAGAAGAGGGGGATTGGGCTAAGACCTCCAAAGAAGTGAAAATTGAAAAATAAATACAACATGAAACAAATTATCTGAACTAATAAACCGACAAACACGGTCTTTCACTACCCAACACTGAATGGATGAGATATGGAGGCTCATCCCAAGATTGTGAACCTGTGGAAGCTCTGTAAGAACAATGATCAGTGGATGAGAACCGATATCGATATGTTTACCTCTTCTCTATAGTATTTGGGTGTCGTCATATCTACGAGCAGCCGATCATGGATCAAATTCCTCATTACTTAGTTATTTTACACTGGGATGTAGTAGATGAAAATACCACCAAAACCAAGGCTACAAAAAACACAAATACTATTTCCACCATAAGTTCAACGACAAAGAAATAAACTATTAGGAAGTAGAAACATACCTTTAGGGCAACTGCAGTGGACGATCAGACCAAAGAGTAAACACCAGAAATGGTCTTTGGTCCGATTTTGTGAGCCGCAACGGACGACTAAATGTAGTATTTGGTCCAAAAAGTGAACAGTATTCGATCATGTTTAGTCAAGAAAATGGTCCAAAACAGATATAGTCTGACGCCAATGTAAAACAACGTTTTGGGAAAACGTCATTATACGAGGACGTTTATAAACACAAACGTCATTACTGAAAAACGTCTACCAAAACGTTTATTTAGAGTAACGCTTTTGAAACGTTGTATTAAAACAGCGTAATTTAAACAAACGGCAAGTTAAAAGAGCGTGTAGGATGAACGTTCCTCTGTTGCAGCGTTAATCGTCAAAACGCTGCAACACGAAAACGTTGAAACAATGACGCTGCTCCACAATATCGTTTAATATGGAAATGCTACTCTAGTGGAGCGTTTAAGATTGAAACTAATGGAAATGCTACTCTAGTGGAGCGTTTAAGATTGAAACGCTCCACCACACAAACGTTTTAATTTAACACGTTCACATATTATAGCGTTTTGATGTAAGCTCCTCCACAAGAACGTTGTTTTATGTTAACGTTTCCTATAGTTAACGCTAGTCTACAATAACGTTACCTAAAGTTAAATAAGGTTAACGTTATTAAACAACAACGTTTCAATAGTAACGCTCCTCTAAACCCACGCTTTCTTTTAAAACGTTGTTCTATGTTAACGTTTTTTTTTTAAATGCTGTTTTAGAAGAGCGTTTTGGTTTTGACGCTTCACTATGATAACGTTTAGTTAAGCGCTTCAGTAAAGTGACGATTGAGTATATAACGCTCTATTACAGCAACGTATGTTAAAAACGCTAACCTAAATGAACGTCAAAAACATAACGTTTGCACAGTTAAACGTCTGAGTAATATACGTCACTTTAGTATAGCGTTTGATAATTAACGCTTATTTACAACAGCGTAATATCATATTTAGTCTTGTTTTCGTTGCGTTTTTTTTTTTATTAACGACCAAACAAATTTGGTATTTGGTCGATGGTCTGGTCCAACCGCTGCAGTTGCTCTTATAAATACTAAAAGAATTTCATCTTACCCTTCGAAAAATTTACCACCTTATTCAAACTCAAGTATATAGTTGCGAAGATTGTCAAACTCCAATCATAAGTATTGACTTTTTCCAAGTCTTCAAATACTTAAATCCAAAATCTATGAACAGTGTCACTTTTGTTTGGGATGTGTACATTACCCACCATCCAAAGCATAAACCACGAGTAATGTCTTGCAAACACCTATTGTGGTCTTCAAGTTTTTTTAGAATTGAGATGTATTCTAAGCACACTCAATTTAATCCCTTTCTTAACAATAAGCTTATTTTTGCAATCCTTTCTATTTTCATCGATCACTGTAATATATAGCTCTGGTGCCATTTCTTCTTGTTGTTTTTATTCTTCGATATCTTCTTCACCTCTTTTTGTATTTTTCTTTCCCGTTCTGATAAAAAGGGAAAAACAGTCTATTACTCGGGTGCATATTTTTTTCGACCTGCGTTGTTTTTGAAATATTGCAATTGCATAAGAGTTCTTTTTACGATGGATATTCCTGATATTTGTGTAAAATCCCATAAAATACAACCTATCTAAAATTCAGGGAAATGAAACGCACTGGTGGAATAGAACCACCTCTTAGTTGTACCATCCGTCAGTTTCACATTATTTTGAGGAGGAAAACTTAGAAGAAATATTGACTCATGCCAGCAATTGTCGACAACGCTTTTAGCATCAGGAACATAAGCAACAATGTTGTACAGTGGTGATATGTTGCTTGTGCTGCCTCGATGTGTTATTTTCTACTTGTCGGGATTAAGTGGTGGGATTATCAATCGACAGAACCGTATTTTATGTATTATCATGCATTCTTGATCCTGCAACACTTATATAAGTCAAAAATATAATACGTATAACGTTTGGTTGAATCAAAACTACTATGCATTCGCATATACATCAAATTCCAATTAAATTCCAATTACACAGACCACCACATACACATCATATGTCAATAAAATTTCAAAATACATTTCAATCACAACTCTAACAACAACCCATGATCAAATAACAACTCAAACATGGTATACTTAGTACATTGTGTACACATATCGTTATAAAGTTGTATAGAATGTAAACAATCAATCAAACATCAACAGAATTATGATTTTAAAAAAAATTATAATTTAGACCTAGAATTTAAATTATTAAACCTTAGCTTTGTTTGTGGATCAAATTTGAAATTGAGAGAAACTATAGAATGTTGAGTAGAGAACAAACTCTTTGAATTTGGGTACCAAAATCGACCTACAACATGATGAAACTAGAAAGAGGGTAATTTTCTTACTTGTTTTTAAAGAATTGTTTAGGAGAAGAAGAAAAGAGTAGAGAAAAAAATGAGAGAAAAAACACGTGTAAGCAAAATCTTCCTGGCCGAAACCTAAGTTTCTGCCAAATCAAATCTTGACCGGAACCAAGTTCCGACCACATTATTCACACGGAAATTTGAAATAGCCTAACGCCATAGTGGTTGCTTTCTCCCCCTCCTTAGGCTGGCTTAGCCTAGGCTTATCATAGTCCTTAGGCTGGCTTAGCCTAGGCTTATCATAGTGAGTTTATGGTAGAGCCTAACTGGACAAGCAAAATTCCGGATTCCACCTATATAACTTGGACAGAGGAATGGACAGAGGAAGTATAAGATACCAACTCCGTATTCTCTAGTTGATGGTTTTAATGATGAGGCAGAACTTTAGGTCTTCTGCGGATTCGTTTGTCTTATGGAATATCGACTGTCAGGTATTGTTCTTCTTCAAGGAGATTAGACATTGCTGATCAAATCTTCTTACTTTTTAGGATTCAAAGAAGTGGAAGGTTGACAAAGTTGAAAAACCAGAAGGACAAAGCAAAGGAGACGATAGAAATACCAAAGCAAATGAAATGAAGAAAAAAACAGGCTTGAGTTCGTCCAGACAGAAAAATCATTAAAGAAATGAGGAGAGAATCATTTGTTAACGAAGATGGAATTGTTCCAGGAAGTTGTTTAACTAGTCGGGATTTAATCATAGATATACCTTAAAAATTTATAAATACAAAGGGTTGAGAAATTATGTTATGCAGTATGGCTTTGCTGGAAAAAGATATTCTACCTTGATACCAGGGCTGAGAACAAAATACAAGCCCATACATTTAGACATTTAACACTACAAATAAAACTGGACCTGAAATTTACCCTGGGTTACAACCCGGCATAGCCCTCACATAGGTCCATCCATGGCTACAGCCTGCAGTACCCCTCTCTAGGTCCGTACTTCCTGTTTTAAGTTGGAGAGAGGGGGTAAAGGACGTCCGTTTGGCAGGCGAGCGTTGGGTTGCCGAAGCTCATCAAAGAAAGGATGGGAACATGCTTCTAACTGCAAATCCAGTAAGTAAAGCAGGCTCATTAATAAACCAGTAATACTAACAGTAACATCGCATTAAAAAAAAATCATTTGAACTTTGAAACTGCTACACCGAAACCAGGAACTTGAGAGAAGACCTCAGTTTCTGAGAAGCCATAACCGAGAAATAAACAGGAAAATTGCTTTCCGACATAACAGGTACAGCATACTAAAGCATACTAACCGCAGTGCAGCGAAGACTTGGAGAATACTGAAGCAGTCGTGACACAAGATCAATTGCTTCAGGGGCCATTCGTTTGTGGAAAACCTGAAGCAAAGAAAACAAACTTCAACATTTAAGATGTTTGAATTTGTACAAGGAAGTAGCATGACTATCACTAATTAGTGGGAAGACCGGTAAGAGATCAGACTAATGTACAAAAGCAGTGTTTAAGTTAGAAATAAAAGTAAATGTTTTGGGTTGTTATCTGTTATAAAGCTTCTTCAAAAGGAAAAAAAAGGCTAACAATATATACCGACACAGATTGATAGTACTAACCATTTTAAAAACATTGATCAAAGTTCAGAACCTTAGACCAATTACTAACACAAAAGCCAAAGTTTTGTCCATGAAAGCTAAGCATACTAATCAATAAGCCTTGGCATCATACATCTTAAAAATATTTTTAAAACATTTATCAGTATCCACAAGGATCATTAATTCCTTTCAAAAAGGCAAACTTTCTCAAGTATAAACAAGCTTGGAACACTTGAGTCTGATGAACTCAAAACCTAATATGTCAACACATACCTTATGCCAAGGGTGAGCTTTTATCTGAGGAAACCTAAAATCTGTATAGTTCGGATTCATACACCGAATTTCCTCGCGTGTTGGAGTTCCAAGAATCTGTAAGAAGGTGTCTAGTCAGTGATCTTACGACTTTTAAAGTAACATAAGTTCTATTACAGTAAGTTCAACATATCAAAACCTTAATAATCTCAACAAGCTGGTCAACCGCACTTTCTCCTGGAAATAATGGCTACAACATTACAAAACTAAAACAGTCAGAGAGTCTAGGAGAGACAGAGTGAAGGTGTCACAGAAAAAAATAAAATATTTTTGGAATGTGTATATCCAGAATGCAATAAAGTAGCTAACCTGTCCCAGCAGAAGTTCTGCAAGTACACAACCACCTGACCAGATATCTATCGATGTTGTGTATTCTGTAGCCCCAAATATGAGTTCTGGGGCCCTGTAGTAGCGAGAGCATATGTAAGATATGTTTGCTTCACCCTTGACCTGATGAATATTTGTTTTGGTTAGAAACAGACAGACTAAAACAATAAGAAAGCTCTTAATGATATGCAAATTACTAAGAAAATGTTTGGAGCAAGATAGACATTAGTGCATACAGTGCTTGAAAATTATGAAAACGAACTCTAAGGTCCTGAATTAAAAGTAACCATGCTGAATGCGTAACTATGACATAAGTGTCCACTGCCTAGCTAGATACAGCAACGAAGTTGAAGCTTCAACGAATGGACATTAAGATTACATAACTGGAATTTCCCAGTTACAGACAGTGAAAGGGACCCTAGAAAGAGTTTAAGGACTTGGTTCAGACCAACTAGGGATTAATTTCTCTCTGGAAACCAAATATCTGTTCCAGCCTGTACCAGTAACTGTTACCATTAAGTCTCTTTACCTCCAACCAGAAATGAGCTGCCAATATACTTTTCTTAGCAAACCAGAGCTATAATATGGTCGTATCATTGTAACGAACATGTTTCTCAGCTTCGTAATGGTTTTGCTTTAGATTTACAGCTATAATGGTCTTTCATGGTCGATTAAGTTCAAATGACCAAACTTCTTGTATTAGACACACATTTTATTAACATTAAAAAGATCTTAGCAAGAGATTTTTGATATTTTTCTTGCCATTCAATATTGTTTGAGCTATCCTAACTCCTACAACTAAACCAACCCAAGGAAAACTTTTCTTGACCATCAGGTACACTCTTCTAATGCCAGCGAAAATCATAATAAGTTCATAACTTTTGCCATTTACACGCAAAGATCCCGACCATAAAGGTATGTTCAGTAGAGGTAAATTGTAAAAAGAGAGTACAAAGACATGCCAAAGGCTCTCGGCGTCAAAGGTAAAGGTAATACACAACAGATCCTGACCATAAAAGCACTATCAAGACGGATGTCGTACCAGAATTTTAGCACTTCCGAAGTCGCAAAGCTTCACCTGATGGGTAAGCGGATCAACCTACAAAATTTTGCTCACTTCGTGTCAATAGAATATCATTATTGTCTTTTAATCCTGATCGAATATGAATACAGAGAAAGAACCCATACCAAAATGTTTTGAGGCTTCACATCTCTATGACAAACTCCAGGAACAGTGTGAATATAAGATAACCCCATAAAAATCTGGAGAGAAAAAGAGGTACTTAGCTAAAATACTATAAGAAAATCGAAGATCAAGGAAATCCAGGAGAAAATGATAATCAATATACCTGGTACATATAAAGTTTCACATAGATGAGAGGCATCCTCTGGTTCACATTGCTGTAATGCTTTAGTACTCGATAAACAGTTTCAGGGACATATTCCATGACCAAGTTGAGGAAAAGCTCATTTCTACTAGTGGTGGAAAAAAAACAGTGCTTCAAAGAAACCACATTTGGGTGATCCATCGAGCGCATCAACTGCAGCTCACGATTTTTATACCTCCTGTCCTGCAAGACCTTCTTAATAGCCACAGGCTCTCCAGTTTCCAAGCACTTCGCCTGAGATTTCCATAAAATAAGGACAAGGACAATTTTAGGAATTCGCCATGTACAGTGTCTCATTAAATTTATGCAAGCATTGTTAAGCATAAGTTACTATACATATACCTGAAAGACAATCCCAAATGATCCAGTTCCCACAACACGTTCAGCCATGTAACTGATGGTCTGCAAGACGGTGAACAATAAGAAAAAATATATGCACTGTTTAAATTGTTTACTTCAAGAAACCTTAAGCAAAATATAGTATTGTCTACAGGAATAAAACGCGGTCATCTGCATAATGGACCTTAAGAAAAACACTAAACTGTATAGATTGTATCCTTCAAGACACCTAAAGAAAAAAACAAAGCCTCATATTCAAAAACAGCGATGGTCACCCTCTCCATTTCCATGTCACGTCAATAGTAACATACTCAATTACTAAATATTACTACCCTTTCTACTAATGACCTCTGAATACAATTAGAGAAGGCAGATATCTCAACTGATTCCGTAACAGTAACTAATATCCAGTTCTCATGCACCAATAAATTATCGCCTCCTTTAGGCTCTTATTATTACCCAGTTAGTTTGAATTCCCATAAATCCTGTCTCATCTTCGTTTTCATTTTTCAAGTGGATTATAGCAGCCAGTTACTGGAAAACCATTTTCAAATCAGCTATACCAGTGAACAAGTTCTCAAAATTCTCTCTTAGTGAACCACTAGCTATACCTGATATTGATAGCCACTATTCAGAACCTAATCAGCGCTTTCACTCAAGTAGTTCCCATAGTTGTCCATTCAAGGTAGATTAGTAGATAATATTCGTACTACGACGAAGTAAAAAAAAAAACACAAATGTTACACAGCTACACCTACTGCTCTTGTCTGAATAACAATTCCACTTAGGCTCATTTCTATACTTAAAGTTTTCTATGTTACTCTATAGTAGAATCTTACATAGTTTGGAAAGGTATATACGATCACATGGTGTACCTATAATTGTAAGATTTTACCTTAAACTCTGAAAGCAACGGAAAGCATTTATTGTGTTGCCTCTGATGATTCCTATACTTGTTCTTTTCTTATTTTGTTTCTCTAAAAACCAAATATTACAATGCTAGTTTCCATATTAGACTCCCCATGCCTCATAGACGAGCATACTCCTAACTAAAGGTACTCTATCAAGTTCCCAAACCACAATGGCTCGAACATGCACGTATGACAATGGACAACTGCAATGATACCGGCTAACAGAACAATATAATCGGATGGAATAACAAGGTTGCACTTTTCAGATCTAGCAGTTACCTGCTTTGGTTCACCATTCTTGCCTCCGATTGTGGTTGAAATAATATGACCAGTGACTGGATCATTCCCTTCAATTACAGCAGCAGAGATTTCCTACAGCAAACATCAACAAATAATTTAGAACAATTTTTCTAATCATGACTCAATTATGAAGGCAAATGATAATAACAAGTATAAAACCTACAAGCACTAAATTATGAGGAACCATATACATGTATATGCTATCTACAAGAGAATAACTCTCTCCCACAAAGTCTGAAAAGATGTGATTAAAAAATATACCTAGAAAATTGGAGATTCACTACTCTAACAAGATGTAACTCTTACAAGAAACAATATATACTTTAAAAGACGTCGATCAAACAAGAAATTGCTCTAACAAGCAACCTCATAGAATACGAAACAATAAATGTCTAAAATAGTCAAAAAAAAAAACAAACATAGAATTGTTCATAAACTGAAGAAGAAAGGAAGATTCATCCAGAAACAAAACCTATGAAAAGTATGAATACAGTTAAAGCAAAGCAGCCAGTCAAACAAACCCTAATATCGAACAAATTCCTAACAGAATCACCCAGTAAATAAGAACTAGCAATGAGATCATAAAATAAGCATACTCTACATCAAACCACTAAACAAGAAAATCATAACTTAAACTAAACAGTCTGGTTTAGATCTTCAACCTAGAAAAAGAAACAACCCAAATGCGGTACATTCAAAAAAAACAAAACCAAAATTGGAAAATGAGAATAAATTCATAGATCCACTAATATCACTCTACAGAGAGAAAAAAACTGCATTAAAAATTATACAAAAATATAAACCAAAATGAAAAGAAACACATAAATTAGGTAACTAACAGAAGGAAAAACAAAAACAAAATCTAAGAAATGTATGTATCAATGAAGAACAAAAATACCTTATCATGATCTCCCATTTCTGTAGCTGGAATAATTTTCAGTAGTTGCTGTTGTTGTTCATGATTATTAGTTTTATCTGGTTTTAGATTAATATTATTATTATTATTTGTAGTAAGAGAAGAAGTAGGAGGAGGACCCAACTGCAACAAAGCCATGTGAATACAGCTCTCTATTCTTCTTTCTATTACTACTGCTACTCTACTTTTTCTTCTCTCTCGACAAAGAGTGCGTCAATTATTAATAATTTAATGCTCTATAATTACATCAAATCTCCTTCATTTTCTATCATATTACCAATATAACCTTTCATTTCAAAGTGGTGCTGATTTTAATGACAAAACTAACCTTTCAAGGTCTAGCTATACGACAAAATAGCAGCTTTGAATCACATGGTTGACGACAGTTCATTCTCTGACGATTTTTTTTTAGTTTAAGTAGTATTATCGTGATTTCTTTGTTTTTATAGGGGTGATATTTGGTGTTAGGTTTGGAAGTGGCTTCTAACTGTTTGTATCCCTTGTGGGGTACCCTAGATTTTCGTTGAGGTTTCCTTTGTTTTTCCGGATACAAAGTACGGAATCCAAGCTTGGACTCCTCGGATTCGGTTTTCAGTAACATGGAAGTTGGAACACTGCCATTCAACCCAGTGGGTTAACTCAGAATGGAGTTTAAGCCAAAAACTTGATGGCTATAGCATATTATAGTCAAACTAAGAGCAGCAGAAAATTCATCCAATGTGGTAATTCATTTTCACTTGGTTTTTAGCGATGGTTTCCGTCACAATAATACATTACGAAAACTCAGTTTCCATCGAATGTTTTTTAGATTTGATATTTCAGATTATTAATAAGTGTTAATTTTGTTTTAAAAAATAGATTGGACTTTCATGTACAAGTTACACATAAACAAATCTATCATTTTAAAACAGAGGGAGTATATAGGAAAAAATAGAAATATAAACAGATACAAAAAAATTGAAAAAGTTTTCGCCAAACATTTGTTAGCTAGTGAGAAGCACAAATTTATTCCACTCACTAGTCAAGCTATAACTTTTGATTATATTATAATCAAAAGATGAACTATAGTGGTTGTGTTTGACTATAATCTAGTCAAAGTCAAGAGAAACCATGCATCATAATGCTTGGCTTAGCTTCATAAACAAAATTACTGATCAAACCAACTGTGAGCAGTCCGTTTGGCGGGGTTGAGATTGATAATTCAAATCCTTGACGGGGTTGATTTTTAAACTTAAGACTGAATGTTAAATTTTTTTATCTTTCTTTCAAAACAAAAAAAAAATTGGCCAAAATTTATGTTAAAAATAGCTGCAAGTAGTTTGTTTATTTCGAAATAGGTTACCGTATCAAATTTTTACGAGGTAAAAGAAGGATTGTCATGGACCTTATCTCTAGATACACCAGTGAGAACAATATGCGATGTGTATGCTTGCATTGTCATCTTTTAACCATATAAAATTAAGTGATTTTTTATTTAAGAACAAAAAACTATTATTTTCATATTTATATTTATTTTGTAGATATTTCAACTATGTTCTTTTAGAAATAATGATAACTATTTCAATATATTTCGTGTACATTTTTACCCCTATGTACGGGTGTCGTTTTAAATTAATAATGATTATATAGACAAAACGAGGGTCTAACCGAAGGCTTCACCAAAGAAACATTTTTTTCTTTGTACTATTGGTATATGTGACAACCTAGTCAACCATCACGATTCGGTTCAATACTTCAATTTATGTTGAATCAGAGTTGAATACTGTGACAAGAAAAGGCAAGAGAGCCAGTAACATCACTCAGTCCATTACAAGGGTATGTTTCCAGCTGAACAAGACTGACTCCACTACCAACCACTAGCGATTTATTTCTATCCCGATGAGGAAGATTGACTTGACTCACCAGTCACCACCATAGTGTTTCCTTATTATGTCTGAGCCAGACTGACTGACAGAGGGAATGGACCATAAGGTTTGAAAACAAGACCAAAATTTGGAAGGCTGATATAGGGGCTCCCATATCAATAGAGGGGCTCCTCTAATAAGATGAAATAGGGACATTACGAAGTAAAACTTAAAAACCCCTTATCCATAATATTTTCACAATACCCAAATCACCCTTCGTTAATATGTTAATTACCTTAATTAGTGAAAATTTAATTAAGCTAATCATGGTTAATTAAACTTAATCTTTGACTAACACAAATTGAAATCAATTTTTTTTTTTTTTGATTTGTGATTTGGGGATGAAAAACTAGATGAAATGTGAGAAAAAAAAATCGTTTTTTTTAAACCCTAGTTTTTGATTCAATCAACCATAGTAACCATTTAGGTCTTTCTAGATTAAAATCTTGATCATTTTATGGCTCAAATTAGATGAAATCACGAATTGAAAGTTTGATTTTATGTGATTCAGAGACAGTTAACACCAAGAACACCGAAGAACACCTTCAGTTACGGTTGGGTTTTGACTCCAAACCCAACCGTAACCTCAAGAACACTATGAACACCCTTTGAACACATAGTTACGGTTGGATTTGGCTTAAAACCCAACCGTAACTCATCCTTTTTAGCATTGATTTTTAAGGTCAAATTTGAGTTTTAAAATCCAAATTTTGAAGTTATTCAACCATTTTAACTAGATTGTAGGTAAATTGGGTCATTCAAACACACAAAAACCGAAAAATTAACAAATTAGAGATTCCAAATTTTGAGTTATCAGTAGAATTTACGGTTGGGGTTTGGCTAAAAACCCAACCGCAACTAATTATGTTAGTTGCATGTTTCATGATATAGTTACTGTTGGGTTTTGCATTGAAACCCAACCGTAACTAATCTTTAAACCCCAATTGTAAAATTAGATAAATATATTTTGAGATTTTTTTTCATTTATATCTTGTAGAGAATTGAAAGACGGAGCTAACCCAAAAAAAATGAGGTCAATCGGACATCGTATGAAGGAGTTATGATCAAAACGGTGACATTTTTATTTGTATCCAGGAAGAATTAC
>JAJJMC010029954.1:1938849-1977724 GCA_023531435.1 Papaver californicum
AAAATCTTAAAATATATTTATCTAATTTTACGATTGGGGTTTAAAGATTAGTTACGATTGGGTTTGGTTTGGTTGAAAACCTAACCGTAAATCTTAATTGAATCTTCATATCCTACATTTGAAGTTACGGTTGGGTTTGTTTAATAAACCAACCGTAATATGAACAATTAACCAATTACGGTTGGGTTTTGCCTTAAAACCCAACCGTAAGCCATCCCTTGGAGCATTGAGTTTTAAGGTCAAATTTGGGTTTCAAAATCAAAAAAGTGAACTTATTCAATCATTTTAACTAGATTAAAGGTAAATTGGGTCATTCAAACAAAGAAAAACTGAAAATCACACAAATTAGAGAATCCAATTTTGTGGTATCAAGTAGAATTTACGGTTGGGTTTTGGGTTAAAACTCAACCGTAACTTATTCTGTTAGTTTTTATTACAATCTCAACATGTATTTACGGTTGGGTTCTGCCTAAAAACCCAACCGTAACCCAACCGTAATATGAAGAATAAACCTTCCCCAGACTTACGGTTGGGTTTTAAGCCAAAACCCAACCGTAACTAATCTTTAAACCTCAATCGTAAAATTAGATAAATATATTTTAAGATTTTTTTTATTTCTATGTTTTAGAGAATTGAAAGACGAAGGTGACCCAAAAAAAATGAGGTCAATCGGACATCGTATGAAGGAGTTATGATCAAAATGGTGAAATCTATTTGTATCCAGGAATAGTTTCGGTTGGGTTCGCCAATAAACTCAACCGTAAATTTGGGCTCAATGAAGCCCAAAAATCTCAAATTTACGGTTGGGTTTATTGGCGAACCAACCGTAAATATTCCTGGATACATTTCATCGTTTTGATCATAACTCCTTCATACGATGTCCGATTGACCTCATTTTTTTGGGTTAGCTTCGTCTTTCAATTCTATACAAGATAGAAATGAAAAATCTTAAAATATATTTATCTAATTTTACGATTGAGGTTTAAAGATTAGTTACGGTTGGGTTTGGTTGAAAACCTAACCGTAAATCTTAATTGAATCTTCATCTCCTACATTTGAAGTTACAATTGGGTTTGTTTAATAACCCAACCGTAATATGAAGAATAAATTAGTTACAGTTGGGTTTTCATTCGAACCCAACCGTAACATGAAGAATAAACCAGTTACGGTTGGGTTTTTCATTCGAACCCAACCGTAAATTCCCTCTGTAACCCAAAATCCTCATTAGCTTGTTTAATTTTATCCGGATTGTCATCACTACTACTTTCTACACATTTATTAGTATTCTTCATCACGAAATTGAGAGTTTAATCGGCGATAAAATTTTGTTTCGATGGAGAAATTTGATTAAAATGGAGAAGGAGAAGATATGGAGGAGATGGAAAGACTTAATTAAAAGATAAATTTGTCTTTTTTATTGGGTAAAGGGTAAAATGGACATTTAACTTTACCCATAGGACATCCCTTAACAGAAAATTGGGTCACCTGCCTCCTAGAGGAGCCCCTCAAGAATATTGGAGCCCCTATATCAGGCTTCTAAAACAATAACTTCTTTTCTTCTCTCATTTGCTTCTTCCATTTCTTGGTTGATGAAGATTGAAGAGACCCAGAAAAAACCCTAACCCTAGATTGTTGTTCCTGTTAAACTATTGTTACCACACAGTGTCAAATATTCTCAACAGTTTTGAAGAGTGAGCACTGACTGAACAAACATACAAACTCTACTCTCTCACTCTCTCACTCTCTCACTCTCTCACCGTACTTTAAGAAATAAATACTAAAATAGTTATAGGGAGTTGGTCTACACGTATTCGTATAAATTGACCGGACACAGACGAATGGAGGTTTAAAGAGAGAAATGAAAAGAGAGGGAGAGAGAAGGACAAAAGAGTGGAGTTCTCCATGACCAATTCGAATCAGAATAATCTGTCAGAGTGAGATCTCCAGCATGTAATATAATACCACATCTTAAGGATCCTTTGAGAAACCTATGAATCCTCTTAACCCGAAGAAAATGAACATCAGTGGGATTCTGAATAAATTGACTCACATAGCTGACTGCAAATGCAATAGCTAGGGGTGTTAACGGTTTCTTTTGGATACCACTGGACCCAGAATCGGACCCGATTAAAAACTTAAATATCCGTCGGATCCGGGTAGTTATTGGGTCTTTAAAAATCAATTATATTTTTTAATAAGTTTATTTTCTCTTCTCCATATTGGTTTGAATCTAATAAATTTTCATAAGAAGCTACTGTTATATCTATATAAATGTTCTAATTATAAATTAAATCTAAGAAAAAAATCCAAATAAAACTAGGCGAAACCTTATGGTGGGTTTGGTTGCAGAATTCACAATTCCGAGGAATTTATGATCTCATGGGATTATAAATCCTGGGATTCATACAAATCCATCGTGTCTTTGGTAATTCATTTAAAATACATAGGATTTATAGAGTTCCCTTGTTTTAAAGTCCATGTATTGTTTGGTATTACCCTCAGAATCTTAAAAATGTATATATATGGAATTTTCGGATTAAAAAAAGTGGGTCCATAAATCCCTTGATAAGTTTCTTGACAAATCTTATGGGGGAGGGGTCGGATACCATATAGATGATTTGTTGGAAAAGTGATTCCCGCAGGAAATGTGATTCCAGGGAATTTGGGCTACCAAACATACCGAGGGAAACACAATTCCACCAAATGCCCTAGATTTATAAATCTCACATTTAAAATTTTGCATCCAAACCCACCATTAAAGTTCTAAGTAAAATTAGCAAATAAATAACATTTTTTCGGGTATCCGATATCCGCAGGTACCCGATAAGTATTACCCGTTAGGTCCCGAAAGTCTATCGGTTCCTAACGGTTTTACCCGTCGGGTACTGATATTGTTAATGGGTCCAATATATATAGGTCTCGGACCCGATTCACCTGGTTCCGGATAATGGATATCCATTAACAATCCTAGATCTAGCCATGTTTAGATCTGTTACAGTGACAATTGTACACAACTGTCATAGACACTAGTCCTTATAAACATGACCACAAATTCTTCGTACTAAGCAAACCAACTATAAACAAAAGAGTTATTTTGTAAAAGGATGTAAGTTTAGTTGTAAATGTCTTCTCTTATATGTAATCCATGTATTTATTATCTAAACCTCAAAAAAATTAAGTCAAACTGAAAAACCCAAAAAATCTTAATTTTTTTACTAATAATCAACCCAAATCCTATTTTTTCCCCTAAAATCATCTTTAAATCAAAACTAAATTATTCTTCAAACTAATTGTAATTTTTTTCCTAATATTATTACAAATTTACCAATTATAAACCTTAATTTCTACTTTCCTCAAAATCAAATTAAACCCGATAATTGTAATTCTTCTCCCAATATTCTTATAAATTACCAATTATAAACCCTAATTCCTACTTTCCTCCAAAATCAAACTAAACCCCATAATTGTAATTCTTCTCCTAATATTCTTATAAATTTACAAAGTATACACCCTAATTCTTACTTTTCCCCAAAATCAAACTAAACCCAAACTCTTTCTTTAATCCAGATTGATTTATAATTTTAATCAATTTTAATTATTCCATTAAAGATCTTCATAACAACACCAATCCAAGTGGAATTAACTAAGGTCTTTATATTTTTCTTAGAATCATTCTTTATAAAAAAAAACTAGTATATAACCCTGCTACGCACCGGGCCCGGTGGGGATTTGTCGATTTTGTGTGGCGGGGCTTCGCCCCGCACCCGTTACCCAGATGCATTAGAATATCCTTACAAAAAATTTGATTAGTCTGATTATTTTTAATGGATGAACAATTTGATAACCTTCGGTAATCAAACTCTTGTACATGGCGAAAAAATGAATAAAATTTTAATTTACCTACCGAAGAAAATTTTGTTAGAAATGCTAATATCATAATGGAATATTAATTTCATTTGTGACTTTATATTATAACCGAAATTTTATTCGAAACGTAGCCAAGCTAGAAAAGATTTTCAAATGATACGAGCACAAAATGTTGTCAAACTGAAAGATGGGCTATTTTTTTTCCGTGAAATAAAATCATGCGCTTAGACTCAAAGATGGGGTCTGTGAAATATAATCATGTCATCTTAGAACTTGATTATTAAGACTTAAGACAATTCACCTTCTTAGCTTATAAGAGCTTCCCCAACGGAATACGTGTGAAGAAAAAAGTCTTAGTCCACATAAGATACACAACTATATTTATAAAATAAATCATCTTCAAACCATTGATGTGAGGATGACATGGCAAAAAAAGTAGGACATTCTGTAGGTGAACATCTAGTTTTAGACATTAACCTAGAGGATGTCTTCACATTTTTATTAATAAAAATCATTAAAAAAACAAAAATGGAAATAGTTTTGACCAATTTTATATCTACAAATAAGTAAAAAATGATATAAAACTAATGGGCTAGAGATAAAACTATTTTTCCCTAATATTTAGGATTTTAAACCTAGAGGCTGCCTTGGAAATGATGTCACATATGAAACTTCCACATTCACCAATGGAGAAACTCTAAGTAAAGAAAAAATAACTATTTTTTTTATTATTGGGCACGATCTCATTGATTGTGTTATCTTTTATGTATGACAGTGGATCTCGAAGACTGGCCCTCTATGTATATGTAATATTAAATTTACATAACTCTGAACTTGAATAGAGTTTAGTAAAATGGGGATGCATAATTTTTTTTCAACTCGTAATTAAAGGAGGTGATATATTCAAATGCCGAAAAGTCAAGAGGAAGATCATTATAGGTTTATTGGATACCATATGTGCTTTGAAGAGAATATTATGTTATGAGACTTTTTAAGGTTGAGGGGAGAAATACATGCTTTGCTTTTATAATATTACAGGAAGATCAACGTTGAACTTGCCAACTGTTATAACCAATCCTGCAAGACAGCGCAATATTAAAAGTATACAACAAAAGTGATGCTTGAACTCCAGACCTCCATACTTTTAGCAGCGATAACCTATCCACTATGGGCATAACTATGGAGGATACTAACAATCCTGTTTCAGTTTCCGAGTAGAAAAGTTGCATCTGTAGGCTCTGGAGATGTAACTGAAAGTAGCCTATTTATCGGTAAACCAAGTTCTTCCTTTGTAGCAGAAGTTACTTTGAATGCAAATGTTGTTATTCGATCTTGTAGCAACAAAAACTCGTCAAGATATGCTGGAAATTTGCAAAATCACATAAGAAATTTTTATAAAAGATATCCGTCTGATTCTTAATAACCATTATATATACATACGATTCCTCGCAACATTCGAGCATTCAATAATGAATTAAAGGAGCTGGTAAATAGTTTGATTCCCATTGGCTGATATATCCGAATATCCTGTAACTCATGAAGTGATTCAAGATTTTTAGGGAATCAAAGTAATAAAAATGGTTATGTAGTTGAAAATCATCAAAAAATGAAAGATCAAATCACCAGAGCAAAAATTCGTATCAAAATATTTTTCCACATAACTTGAGACCAAGTTAAAGAAATCAGTATCTCACAAGATTGGTTAGGTGAAAATTGAAAAAAAAATAATCAAGCATATAAATCTCAACGTCATAGAATAAATCGACCAACACACCTTACATATCCCAGACGACATAAAAGAAATCAATATGATATATTGTCCACCTAAAGTTATATCAAATAAAATTGATTATGAAGGACACATAAGGATGCGTATTTATAGCTAACACATATTCATATTCACATTTCGAATAGCCACTGCAACATAAATTTGATTGTGAAAGACATATACGGGTGAGTGGTCAGATTATCCCATAGAGCTACTCTGATGAGAATTTTTGATTGGTGTCGCGGGGCTTTGCCCTGCACCAGTTCATTCAGCAGGACCAACGGTGACATATCACCGCGCTTTTTACAGTCTCTTACTTTTTCTTGTTTACCAGGTCTTTCTTAGATGGTGCATGGAGTTTTTCTTTCTTAGGAACATATTTTGGATTTTGTTATTTGCCTGATTATTTATTTCACACATACTTATGTCTTTTTTTTTTGCATTAGGTTATGGATCTTCAAATTCATCGTTTACACTGCTATTTCTAAAATAACGTTGACATGTTGTTACTTTTTTTTTGTATGTACAGTAGATATGCTTCTTCCAGAGCAAAATCATAGTAAAAAAATATATGTGTAGATAGACTTTCATAGACGAAGTTACTCTCTTCAAGTGTGGTTCTTAAGATCATTGATATTCCAATTTCATTTAATATTTCTTCTACGCACTCTGCTGGTTTTGCTGCAATTTAAATACATCCTTCACTTTTATTGCTTAAAATATCTCTACAAATATGATGATCGTGCATTAATTTATAGGATAAATGATTTTGAGTTAGTATATGTGCGCCTATGAATTTGATTTATTGATTTTATAGGTACCCATGAATTTTAAGATGATCACATACACGATATGTTAAATGACTTTCGGTGAATATATACATAATCACGATTTTTTCATAACCACGATGAAAATTGGCCCAAAAGGGGTTCCGATTAAAAACTGCAATGTATAATCAAAGCACCAATTATCATTTAATAAATTAGCAATCGATACCAAATTCACCAATTACCGTTTAAAGTGTCAGAGATTAAGAAATCGTCTTAAAGATATTACATTTGAAAATAAATTCATTATTTTATATAATTCCAAAATAAATTGCAATTGTAATAAAATACAAATAAATTTAAAATGTTAATAGAATTATCCCTTACTATGTACCGGATACGATGAAAATTGTTAGTATTGTTGACCTTTGCTTGAGCTAAAGTGCTAACCTTTTTTATGGATAATGAAAATAATGTGTTCATCAAACATTTTCATCCATCTGTAAGCTCCACCTTTTCTCCGCTACAATCCTTATCCTACACCACTTTGTCTTGCTTTGTTAGTCACTTTATTAATGTTTTGAATTTCATCCTCCATTTCATCGGGTTTTGGATTGTTGTTATCATTATTTATCGTCACCTTCTCAACTCATTCGATGTTTCTACTATAATATCGCTTTTCTTTAAAAAAATTATATTATTTTGTTTTTAAAATTACACTCGATGTAACACGCCTTATGGATTTTATTATATCATTTATTTATTTACATAATATTATTTTTTGAATTGGGGTTTACATGGATACTTGCAGGTCACATCTTGGATGTCAAGTGATTGCACGACCTGAACTTGATGGGATGCGCTTAACTTTACCGGCTACGACCCGGAATTTTGCCGTTGACGGGTACGTACCAAAACTACACTAAACATTTTCTAAAGGAGAGCTTCCAGATCTGTCAACATTATAATCATCATTGAAACCCTGGTGAATACAGAACTCTGAGTATTATCTTTATGAGTGTAAAGAAGTCAGTATCTTATTTTCATAGTATCTTCTCGATCTTAGTAGATTAGAGAGCTAATGTCTTCCTCAAATCACCATATGTATAAGTACAATTCTTAATTTATATTTGGTTGAATTATGTATCTTCATCTTATCTTAATAAAACACTCATTCTGGGATAGAGCTCATATCCAAATTCTGAACTCCACTAAACATAAAACAAGATTATTGCGACCCTTGTTTTCCTTTTCGGTATGGTATTATCTTCTATTCTAGGTTTTAACTGAGAGCACTTCTATAATAGTCTTCATATAGTCGTTGCACAATAGGATCGTATTTTTGTACTTGAACCTAACGCCCAATGTCAGTTCTTAAACTTTTAAATGCCTCAAGTGGCTGAGCCCGCAAGCAGAACCAAGTTCACTTTGAGCCTGTCAGATATAACATCGATTTTAGATGAAATTTCAATATTTTAGGTTAAGCGATTATACTTACTACTATTTTTCTTTTACTTTTAAAGTGTACTTAGTGGTCAAGTACTTACATTTATTTACTAATTTCTTGTCTTACATACTCAACTTTGGATTTTATAGCTGCACGAAGGTACTGCATCTTTCTTAAAGCTTCTTATGTCACTCATGGTGAAAACTCTTCAAAAGACATTTTATCTTTTACATTAGTTGCTTCCCTTACTTCTTGTGCAATGGTTTCTTGGATGTGTGGATGCTTGCAAAATATTTAAATGAACCAAGAAAGAGTGGCAGTTGTTGTATCTCTTCCGAACATTAAGAAAAAGAGAATTATGTCTCTTAAATACTTTTGATATGTTACATTCGATGTTAGAAACCTTGATAATATATCATCTTACTTCATCTGTCATCCAAATCCCCAGGTAAAACATGTCAATACTTTTGATTTTGAAATAAAGGTCGAGAAATCAATAGTTTTAGTGTTAAATAAACCATCTAGCAGTCATTTGCTAATCCACAGAAAGAGAAATCTTCAAATGACCATAACTTGAAGGCAGAATTGAGAGGAAAATGGCATCAGTTTTTAAAGGAGCCAGAACATGTATCTTATGTATATTCAACTCTGGCCCAAAACTGTATTAGCCTATTTTTCTATATCTTTCCAACTACGTTGATGCTTGAATACTGGAAAAGATTAAACAAACAAAAAAAAGGGAAATAAACCAACCTATAAACTTCAACAACTTCTCTCAATTTCTTATCCTGAAACAAATTGTAAAAGTTAGTTTAGTTTTGTAGCGTATGCCATTATCTTTTCAATCAGTCAAAATGGCATTTAAAGCCCGAAAACATTTTCTTTTTAATTACTTGGAAGAAGCAATTACTCAAGCTTGTTCTCCGGCCAGTGGAAGCAGTTGATTGGTCGGGGCATTAAATACTCATAAGCCTTCACTCCATTATTGACGTAGGTCGTTGGTGGAAGCAAGTTAGGTCTATTGGGGGTTGTTACATTCGCATTCTTAGCCAGCAGGGCGATATAATTAGCAACATAGTTTGCTGCAATTTTACATACATAGTTTAAAAATAAATATTGAACTTGTAGGACATCATATATTGGTTGTTATCTTGCAAGTAAATTCCCTGCAGCTCATGTTTTCCCTTTTGGTTTTCCTCTTGTTTATCGCCGATAAAATTGATGGTAACGTATATCGTACTCGGATTCTTTGGCTGCAGAAAAAAATTCAAAGTGAGTATTAATCGAGGGGATTCGGAAGTTAAGTTTTTCATTTGAAATTTACTATTACAGGTCCCATAATAAGGCATACGGTGCCAACACTGTACCTGGTGACGCCTAACTATCATTTTGTTTAATCAGGGTATAAAACTAGACCGAAAGTGCTAAAACTATAGTCATGCAAGTATTATAATCAATGTACCACATCTAACGCCTAATTATGTGGGTAGATATTTGAGTAAGGGTAGTTATTCTTGGTCATTAGGTTTAAGAGCATTTTATTTTTCATTTCTACGGTTTTTGTTGATTTTTGGTCCTATTCCTATGTTTTGTTGTTGTCTTTTCCTGAGTTTTATGCTTTATTTTCTTGAAATTACTTTTGAATTTGGGTTGGTTGTTAGTAATGTTGAAGAAAAATATGATGAAGAAAAAGCTATATGTGATAAAAGAAAAGAATAATTTTTTTAAAAAAATATAATAAGAAAATTGAAGCTAGCATTTTGGTCTTTATCCTTGGTAGAACAGTAGGTTGTGACACTTGGCTAAAGAATAGAAAGAACAATGAAGTTTTTTTTGTTGTGTTTGTGTATGTGTAGAATTTTAGTATTAATTCAAAGAAATCTGATTCCAAAGAACATGGATTATTTTATCTCATCAAACGCTATCCACAACTAAAGCTTCAGAACATGCATTTCCATCGGATCTTTTCTTGACATTAATGTTACTAATTGCTGTCTCAAAAAAGTAGCAAGAAAATCCAACTTTGTTTCATCAAGACAACATATTCAAAAGTGTACTACACTTACCATGGCCAAAAGAGCAGTTGTTGTTAATCCAGCACCAGTACCCTTATTTCCTAGAGAATAGCAACATAGTATGATTAATCGATACATGCAGAAATAAGAGACACTAAATCAAGGATAAATATGGCCAGAAATCAAACCTTAGTCAAAAGGAAAGTCGCCCAAGCAGCGAAAGCAGAAAATATATGAGCAATAAACACACAAACAGTTTCCACAGACAAAGTGATGCAGCGGATAATAAATAAAAGAAAGAAAAGAGAGGTTTTGTTCAGACTTCAAATATTCCTAGGAATATCGACTATGAAAAACGATAATTATTTAGACTTCGGTTTCCCGACTTTAAATAATAATCAAACTTGAACAAGATTACGAAAATAATTCTTATTAATCAAATTAAACTGCTTAAAACAATATATGGAGGACTTTTTTATAGACTTGGGGAAAAACCCTAACTTGCTAGTCAAGAAAGGATGAAAAAAAAACCTAAACCGACTCAAACCCTAATTTGCTATTTTTAGCAAATTTTAGTCGACCAAAAATAATGAAAATACTCATAAAATAAAACTATTTTCCGCAAGCGGCAACCCAAACAGACTCCTAACGAAGACGTTATTAAAAAAATAAAAACTTTCATAAAATAGCAAAAACGCCTTCAGTGTAGACGATACACTTCACGGAAGAACAATTCAGCTACCTTCAGTGCATTAGTAGTTTTCTTGCAAGCAATAAAATGGGACATTTTTGAAAAACGGTCAACAACTACAAATACTGAATCATGTCCCCTCTGAGTTCATGGTAAACCCAATACGAAATCCATGCTCAAATCTGTCCAGGGTTGACTTGGAACTTTTAATGGCATGTACAAACCTGCATTAGTTGTTTTTCCTTTTGAAACTTAACAAATTCGACATCTATCCACGAATTTAGCAACTTCACGCCTCATTGTTGGCCAGTAATATGACTTCGAAACAAGTTGGAAAGTCTTATCCCTTCCCATGTGCCCCTCGTCATGTAACTCCTTAATAATCTTCAATCGGAGACTAGAATCAGGAATAAAATTGGTTACCTTTGAAGAGAAATCCTTCATGCATAAGGTAATCAGTTCGTTTTCCTGAACCGATACCATCCACAATCTCTGCAAAGTTCGGATCAGTTAGAATATGGTTAGAATATAAATCAAAATCTATTACCTCAGTTCGCATGGTGTTGAGCATCATACTCCTTCATCTTAAGGCATCAACAACTTGATTCTGTGACCGAGCTTTTTATTTTAGTACAAAAGTGAACTCTTGCAAATAACCATCCCACTTACCATGTCTAGAAAAAAGATTTTCTTGATTGTTGATATGCTTCAAAGAATCATGATCAGAAAACAAAATGAACTCGTTATGAATTAGATAGTGATGCTAATGCTTCAAGGCTTGAACTATGGCATAAAACTCCACATCATAAGTACTATAGTTGAGCTTAGCACCATTCAACTTCTCAATGAAATACGCTATAGGTCGTCCTTCCTTACTCAAAACAACTCTAATTCCCACCTTCGATGCATCACAGTGTAGTTCCAACGGCTTGCTGAAATCAGGTAACACCAATAGTGGTGCATGATTGACACATTTTAGTGTCTAATTTGCACCTTAATTTCTAGTGAGTTAGTATTCGATTTTACGTCTATTACGTGTTTTTATGCTTTTGTAGGTACATTAGAAGAATAAAGATTTGTGGAAAAATTGGCTCAAAAAGTGTTAAAGGCACCCACACTTTGGATTGGGGCACCTTTGGATCGGGCTGAGCTGGATCGGGTCAACCCAGCGGGTCAACCAGGCGAGTCAACCCAGCGAGCCAGCGAGTCGACTCGGCCGATCCAACTCAGCGGGAATCGCCGGAGTTTCAACTGTGTACGCTGTTCAAAGTGATTTATGGATTGTTTTCTTCCAGATTGTTCCACACGCTAGAAGATATCCCATACAAGTCAGAACCATCGAGAAACAGCAGAGAAATCCCGTAAAATCAGCTCGGGAATCATGTATATGGCCGGAATTATGTTTCGATTCGGATTGAGATTTGTGGGTTGTTTTAGAGAGTTCTACTAGGTTTAGAACTCTATCTAGGGTTTCTACTACCTATATAAACCAAGAGAAGCCAAGAAAAATCACAACGAAAGCCTAGAGAAGAAAACAGAGAATTCCGGCAAGTATTCCGTCACCGCCGACTAGCTGCTGCTGCACCGGCCGGCTGTTCTTCATCCATCACCGCCGGAGAAGAAGACTCAGCAACACTTACAACTGTTGCTGATTTGAATTTTCCTGTCGCCTATTGCTTCAAACCCTTTGTTGCTTAAACTCTCCTGTAACAGCTGAACCTTCTCCTGTAACGCATATACGCGTATCAAATCATCTGTTACAGCGTTATTCACCTTTGTAATTGATATTTTGAGCAATGAAATCAACTTTTGAGCAAGTTTTCTTCACCATGAGCTAAGTCTATTTACTGGGATGATGGATAAGGTAATTTTCTCAATTTTATATGATTTAATTATTTTCTAATAATTATTTATAATTCTTTTGTTATTAGAATTGCATAGTTTTAAATAGTGAAAACGGTTTTCTTTCAATAGTTGTGCTTTTGCTTGATGGATTATGCTTGGTTAATTAATTTTGATAGTCCATGCTTGTGATTTACCTCTGTTTGTAAGCATAACAAAACCAATTTTGGCAATTACTTGTACTTCAATTAATTTAAAAAGAATTATCTGATTAATCACATAGGTTGTTAGAATTACCAAATTCCTGATTCCTGGTCCTTTTAAAATTATTCAAAAATCATCTTTAGGTTATTTAGTCTTTTTCATACTCCTGGAATTTTCTAGAGTTAATTAAAATCATTATTTTCTAAAATCATTACCTTTACAAGTTCGAGAATCGAACCTTTATTTACCACTTCTAAAATTACATCAGTGCAGTTATCAGCTTTTTCTTGACAGCTTCAAAGGCTTCGTCAGCTTCTTCAGACCATGAAAACTTTACTCCTTCCATACATTCAGTAATGGGTGCCATAATGGTGCTAAAGTGGGGAATAAATCGCCGGTAAAAAGAAGCGAAACCATGTAAACTTCTTACCTCGTGTAATGTAGTAGGTGTATTCCAATTTCTCACAACTTCAACCTTGGACTCATCTACATTGATTCCATCCTTGGTGACGACATAATCGAGAAATATAACTCGGTCTTTCATGAATGAACATTTTTTGATGGCCGTAAATAATTTCTCCCTGCGTAGAACTGAGAGCACTTATCGAAGATGTTGAACATGCAAGTCCATGTTAGCACTATAGAGAAGAATATCATCGAAATAAACAACCACAAAAGTACCGATAAATGGTTTGAGTATTTGATTCATGATATGCATGAATGTACTTGGCGCATTGGTCAACCCGAATGGCATAACCATCTACTCATATAATCCTTCTCGAGTTTTAAAAGCAGTCTTCTACTCATCACCTTCACGAATTCTGATCTGATGGTACCCACTCTTCAAGTCGAGTTTTCTAAACACCTTCGCTCCACACAGCTGATCTAACAAGTCATCCGATCTGGGAATTGGAAGACGGTATTTGACTATGATTTTGTTGATGTCTCGACTGTCAACACACATTCTCCACGTTCTATCTTTCTTTGGAATCAGCAAGGCTGGTACTGCACAAGGACTTAGACTCTGTCGGATCAATCCTTTCTGTAGCAAATCTTCCACTTGATGACGAAGTTCTTCATGCTTCTTAGGATTCACTCTGTAATGCGCTTTATTTGGCAAGCTTGATCCAGGAACGAGATCAATACGATTTTGTATATTCCGGAGAAGTGGTAGCTCGTCCGACAACTCGTTAGGAAAAACATCCATAAATTCCTTAATTAAAGGTTGAGCTACAATGAGGATACTACTTTCATCATGTTGTTCTTCTTTGCTAATCAACACATACAATTCACCTGCATCTTCTACCTCAACTTCAAACTGCTTAAACGACAAGAGATTGGTAGCTTCTCCAGTAGATGATGTAAGTGCAATCTCTTTACTGGGTACAAGTACTATACATACGTTGTTCCATAAAAAAATGTAGGTATTCTTATACCCATCATGACTATTTTTCCTATCTAAATCACATGGATGACCCAACAACAAGTGACAAGCATCCATACTAGTAATGTCGCACCATATTTTATCTTTATATTTGTTACCAATTGAAAAAAAAATCAAGCAACGTTTGTTTACTTTAACCCCATTCCCTTTCTTAAGCCAAGAAAGCTTGTATAGATGTGGATGTGCCTTGGTTTCCAGCTTGAATCGTTTCACGACCTCTTCATTCAACAATATTCTTGCAACTTCCAGGATCAATAACTAAACGACAAACTTTTCTTTCGATCGTATATGTCGATTGGAATATATTGTTACGCTACCAGTTGTCGCCCTCATCTTTACGTGAAGTAAGACAACTTCTTCTTACTACAAAGTTCATTTATTTATCTCCAGAAACTACTTCATCGATAGGTTCAGAATCATCCTCATGATCCTCTTCATAATCAGTTACCCAACCATCTTCTTAACTGTCGTTTGCAATGAAAAATACCTTGTTCGCTCGTTCTGTTTTTTGACAGTCACTTGCTTTGTACCCAGATTTTTCGCACTTATTACACCTACCTCCAAAAGTGGTAACTGGGGTTTTATTTGGTGTTGACGAAGAATTAAGTTTACTAGCAGTACTAGGTGTTGAAGTAATACGGTTACTTGCTGGATATGCTGCCACATTTATACCCCAATTTAAGCTTCTACGCCCTACTTGTTTCTCTATATGCCTTGCTCTATGATGTGCATCCAAAATAGAGCACCAATCAAACATGTTGAGTGTATCCTGATATTGTTGAGGGAGACCACTTATGTAACGAGCGAATTTTTACTCATATGACTCTGACAAGTCGTTAAGAGAAAGTAGTCGATAATACTCCTTGGTGTAATCGTCTATAGAACGTACTCCCTTGCGTAGGTTTTGTAGTTGCTGGTACATTAATCCAATGTAGTTATGTGGCAAAAACTCTGTTCTCATGTGTTTCTTCAACTTCTCCCATGATATTAACTTCTGTTTTCCTTTACGACAGCGTAGCAGCTTGTGTTGTTGCCAGCACGATTTAGCCCTCCCACGAAACATAGTCGCTACCAACGAAACTCGTTTGTTATCTGGTACATCTTTGAATTCCAATACTTCCTCAACCGTATTCACCCAGGAGAGAAACTCTTCCGGTTCCAAACCACCATAAGATTCTGGGATCTCTACTTTTATACCTGTCTTCCAGCGATTAGTATCCTCTCGTTGATTTATTCTACCTTCGCGATGCCCTCTATTAAAAGGGTTAGTGTTATCATTTTCTTATTCCTTCCGAATGTTATACCGACCTAGCAAACCTTGGACGTCTTCAATGAATTCTTCTCTAAATCTCCATGGAATGAAACCTTCTGGACCTCCTCCTCGACCTCGACCTCGACCCTGATCGATTGCTACTCTTGGTGGCATCTTATCAACCCTAGAATCAACTTGGCTCTGATACCAACTGATGCAGCGAATAATAAATAAAAGAAATAAAATAGAGGTTTTGTTCAGACTTCAAATATTCCTAGGAATATCGACTATGAACAAAAATAAATATTTAGATTTCGGTTTCCCGACTTTAAATAATAATCAATAAAACTTGAACAAGTTTACGAAAATAATTATTATTAATCAAATTCAACTGCTTAAAACAATATATGGAGGACTCTTTTATAGACTTGGGGAAAAACCCTAACTTGCTAGTCAAGAAAGGATGAAAAAAAAACTAAACCGACTTAAACCCTAATTTGCTATTTTTGGAAAATTTTGGTCGATCAAAAATAATGAAAATACTCATAAAATAAAACTATTTTCCGCAAACGGCGACCCAAAAGGACTCCTAACGAAGAAGTTATTAACAAAGCAAAAAATTTCATAAATTTATAAAAACGCCTGTTTGAATCCCTAAACGATCGAACTTGGCTAAAATATGAAGACCATGAGACGAAGTCGTGTGATGTCTTGATCGTTGGCCCGTTTCCAATCAAAATGGAGGACCCCTTTTGAGCTAAATTACGACACTCGGGTCTTTTGCCTCCAAATAGGCTATAGCCTGCTCATCTGCATCATTCTCCCGGGGTTGAGAGAAATTCGCCCTCGAATTTTCTTGTTAATCATCAAAATTATCACCATTATACAGCACCAAGTGTTTGACATTAAAAACATCAGAAGTCTGGATGTGACTTGGAAGCTTTAACTTGTAGGCATTAGGATTAATCTTTTCAACAATTTCCAAGGGACCAATCTTGCGCGCCTTCAGTTTGTTATACTCGCCAACTGGAAAACGATCCTTTGTCAATATTTCCCACACGAAATCTCCTACTGCAAAATCCATAACTTTGTGTTTCTTATCTGCCACCTCTTTATACCTCTCATTAGCTCGAAACAATTGTTCTTCAGCCAACTTGTGAACTTGTTGCAACTGTTGGATACGTTTTTCGACACGAACTTCAATTCTCTTCAGATCAGGAACAGGTGCTAAATCTACTAGTGCTCGTGGATTGTAGCCATAAACAACCTCGAACGGACTCATACCCAGACTACGGTTTACTAAATGATTTAATGCAAATTCAGCTTGGCAAAGTTTCTGACCCGACTCTTTGGATTGTCTCCAACCATACACTGTAGTATATCACCCAGCGAACGATTCAGAACTTTTGTTTGGCCATCACTTTGAGGATGATACGCAGTACTGCAGTTAAGCCTTGTATTAGCTAATTTCCACAAGGTTTTCCAGAAATAACTAAGGAATCTTATGTCTCGATCACTAACAATTGAACATGGCAATCCATGTAGACGATACACTTCACGGAAGAACAATTCAGCTACCTTCAGTGCATTAGTAGTCTTCTTGCAAGCAATAAAATAGGACATTTTTTGAAAAATGGTCAACAACTACAAATACTGAATCATGTCCCCTTTGAGTTCGAGGTAAACCCAATATGAAATCCATGCTCAAATTTGTCCAGGGTTGACTTGGAACTTTCGATGGCATGTACAACCCTGTATTAGTTGCTTTTCCTTTTGAAACTTGACAAATTCGACATCTATCCACGAATTTAGCAACTTCATACCTCATTGTTGGCCAGTAATTTTACTTCGAAACAAGTTGGAAAGTCTTATCCCTTCCCATGTGACCCTCGTCATGTAACTCCTTAATAATCTTCAATCGGAGACTAGAATCAGGAATACACAATTGGTTACCTTTGAAGAGAAATCCTTCATGCATAAGGTAATCACTTCGTTTTCCTGAATTGATATCATCCACAATCTCCACAAAGTTCAGATCAGTTAGAATATGGTCAGAATATGAATCAAAATCTATTACCTCAGTTCACATGGTGTTGAGTATCATACTACTTCGGCTAAGGCATCAGCAACTTCATTCTGTGACCCAGCTTTGTGCTTTAGTACAAAAGTGAACTCTTGCAAATAACCATCCCACTTACCAGAAGAAAGCTTCTCTTGACTGTTGATGTACTTCAAAGAATCATGATCAGAAACATAATGAACTCGTTATGAATTAGATAGTGACGACAATGCTTCAAGGCTTGAACTATAGCATAAAAATCCACATCATAAGTACTATAGTTGAGCTTAGCACCATTATACTTTTCACTAAAATACGCTACAGATCGTCCTTCCTTACTCAAAATAGCTCAAATTCCCACCTTCGATGCATCACAATGTAGTTCAAACGGCTTGCTGAAATCAGGTAATACCAACAGTGGTGCAGTTATCAGCCTTTTCTTGACAACTTCAAAGGCTTCGTCAGGTTCCTCAGACCATGAAAACTTTACTCCTTTCATGCATTCAGTAATGGGTGCCATAATGGTGCTAAAGTGGGGAATAAAACGCCGGTAAAAAGAAGCGAAACCATGGAAACATCTTACCTCGTGTAATGTAGTAGGTGTATTCCAATTTCTCACAACTTCAACCTTGGACTCATCTACCTTGATTCTATCCTTGGTGACGACATAATCGAGAAATACAACTCGGTCTTTCATGAATGAACACTTTTTGATGGCCGTAAATAATTTCTCCCTGCGTAGAACTGAGAGCACTCATCGAAGATGTTGAACATGCAAGTCCATGTTAGCACTATAGAGAAGAATATCATCGAAATAAACAACCACAAAAGTACCGATAAAGGGTCTGAGTATTTGATTCATGATATGCATGAATGTACTAGGCGCATTGGTCAACCCGAATGGCATAACCATCTACTCATATAATCCTTCTCGAGTTTTAAAAGCAGTCTTCTACTCATCACCTTCACGAATTCAGATCTAATAGTACCCAATCTTCAATTCGAGTTTTCTAAACACCTTCGCTCCATACAGCTGATCTAACAAGTCATCCGATCTGGGAATTGGAAGACGGTATTTGACTGTGGTTTTGTTGATGCCTCGACTGTCAACACACATTCTCCACGTTCTATCTTTCTTTGGAATCAGCAAGGCTGGTACTGCACAAGGACTTAGACTCTGTCAGATCAATCCTTTCTGTAGCAAATCTTCCACTTGACGACGAAGTTCTTCATGCTTCTTATGACTCATTCTGTAATGCGTTATATTTGGCAAGGTTAATCCAGGAACGAGATCAATACAATGTTGTATATCCCGGAGAGGTGGTAGCTCGTCCGGCAACCCGTTAGGAAAAACATCCATAAATTCCTTAATTAAAGGTTGCTACTTTCATCCTGTTGTTCTTTTTTGCCAATCAAAACATACAATTCACCTGCATCTTCTACCTCATCTTCAAACTGCTTAAACGACAAGAGATTGGTAGCTTCTCCAGTAGATGATGTAAGTGCAATCTCTTTGCTGGGTACAAGTACTATACTACGTCGTTCAATAAAAAACTGTAGGTATTCTTATACCGTCATGACTACTTTTCCTGTTAAACTCCCATGGACGACCTAATAACAACTGAAAAATATCCATACTAGTAACGTCACACTATATTTTATCTTTATATTTGTTTCCAATTGAAAAATAAATCAAGCAACGTTTGTTTACTTTTACCCCATTCCCTTTCTTAAGCCAAGAAAGCTTGTATGGATGTGGATGTGCCTTAGTTTCCAGCTTGAATCGTTTCACGACCTTTTCATCAACAATGTTCTCGCAACTTCCAGGATCAATAACTAGACGACAAACTTTTCCTTCGATCGTACATGTCGACTGGAATATATTGTTACGCAACCAGCTATCGCCTTCATGTTTACATGGAGTGAGACAACTTCTTCTTACTACAAAGTTCACTCATTTATCTTCATCAACTACTTCATAGACAAGTTCAGAATCATCCTCATGATCCTCTTCATAGTTAGTTACCCAACAATCTTCTTCACGGTTGTTTTCAGTGAAAAATACCTTGTTCGCTCGTTCTGTTTTTTGACAGTCACTTGCTTTGTACCCAGATTTTTCGCACTTATTACACCTACCTCCAAAAGTGGTAACTGGGGTTTTATTTGGTGTTGACGAAGAATTAATTTTACTAGCAGTACTAGGTGTTGAAGTAATACGGTTACTTGCTGGATATGCTGCCACATTTATACCCCAATTTAAGCTTCTACGCCCTACTTGTTTCTCTATATGCCTTGCTCTATGATGTGCATCCAAAATAGAGCACCAATCAAACATGTTGAGCGTATCCTGATATTGTTGAGGGAGACCACCTATACAGCGAGCGATTTTTTGCTCATCTGACTCTGACAAGTCGTTAAGAGAAAGTAGTCGGTGAAACTCCTTGGTGTAATCGTCTATAGAACGTACTCCCTTGCGTAGGTTTTGCATCCGCTGGTACATCAATCTAATGTAGTTATGTGGCAAAAACTTTGTTCTCATGTGTTTCTTAAGCTTCTCCCATGATACTAACTTCTATTTTCCTTTACGACTGCGTAGCAGTTTGTGTTGTTGCCACCATGAATTAGCTCTTCCACGAGACATAGTCGCTACCAACGAAAATCGTTTGTTATTTGGTACTTCTTTGAATTCCAATACTTCCTCAACCGTATTCACCCAGAAGAGAAACTCTTCCGGTTCCAAACCACTATAAAATTCTGCGATCTCTACTTTTATTCCTGCCTTCCAGCGATCAGAATCCTCTCGTTGATTTATTCTACCTTCACGATTCCCTCTAGCAAAAGGGTTAGTGTTATCATTTTCTTATTCCTTCCGAATGTTATACCGACCTAGCAAACCTTGGACGTCTTCAATGAATTCTTCTATAGATCTCCATGGAATGAAACCTTCTGGACCTCCTCGACCTCGATCTCGACCCTGACCGATTGCTACTCTTGGTGGCATCTTATCAACCCTAGAGTCGACTTGGCTCTGAAACTAACTGATGCAGTGGATAATAAATAAAAGAAAGAAAATAGAGGTTTTGTTCAGACTTCAAATATTCCTAGGAATATCGATTATGAACAACGATAAATATTTAGACTTCGGTTTCCTGACTTTAAATAATAATCAATTAAACTTGAACAAGTTTACGAAAATAACTTTTATAAATCAAATTCAACTGCTTAAAACAATATATGGAGGACTCTTTTATAGACTTGGGGAAAAACCCTAACTTGCTAGTCAAGAAAGGATGAAAAAAAAACCTAAACCGACTCAAACCCTAATTTGCTATATTTGGAAAATTTTGGTCGACAAAAAATAATGAAAATAATCATAAAATAAAACTATTTTCCGCAAACGGCGACCCAAACGGACTCCTAACGAAGAAGTTATTAACAAAGCAAAAACTTTCATAAAATTGTAAAAACGCCTGTTTGAAGCCCTAAACGGTGGAACTTGGCTAAAGTCTGAAGACCATGAGACGAAGTCGTGTCATGTCTTGATCGTTGGCCCGTTTCCAATCAAAATGGATCCCCCTTGAGCTAAATTACGACACTCGGGTCTTTACCCTCCAAATAGGTTATAGCCTGCTCATCTGCGTCACAAATGAATGTTCATAGCAAGTAGTATCCTGTAAAATAATTGCACCATATCATTAACTTCATAGGGTGTGAATAAAAGTATACAAACAGATATGAAGTGATATTCACCAAAAATGAGTATAAACTTTATATTTACAACATTCACAGGAGCAGAATCTAGCCTTTAAAATATGAATAGATCAGATTCCCAAAAGCTACTTCCCATAAACAACTTTCCTTCTCTTTATCTTACCGTTAAAAACAAAGAGAAAGTTAAACCATTAAAACTCTCTCGACAATGGATAATAATAGTAATTTTACTGGTTATCTACGTCTTGGTTCTTCAGTCTTGCGATATAACATCTATATCTTGGTTCCGGTCAATTCAAAAGTGAAACATCAATGTAAAAATGAGATCCAATTATATAAAATTATGAATCAGATTATTCCACAACATATAAGTGCCTAAGAATTTGCAAGAGCAGTTATCTTAAAATGATGGATAAAGAGTAAGTCATATCATACCTGAAGATTTATATACTTGGTTACTGGGATATTTTTTGATTTTATCCGAAGATCATAATATAAAGGCTCATACATGAATATCCACCTTCGCCCAGGTGATAGAGGCTTTAATTAGAATTTTGCATGGTACTTATTGCTCGAAGCATTATAAAACTGCAACATGATAAGAAATCAAAAATTAGTAATAATAGGTTATATGGATTAATCCTCACATATAAATATACCATTTGCAACCTCTTAACTCAACTCAAACAATTTATAAAGGAGTATGCATTATGTCATTCGAACTGGACATTCGCGTTATGCAAAGTTTCATGGGATATCAAGTGCAGTCTTAGCATCTCAATTTCCATACTTGTTTCAGCAAATACTCTTGTGCGATGAAGAATGAATTTAGAAATCACATAAATCCAATCAATTTTCAAGGGATATAACATAAAAAAGAAAATTACTCCATGAAGTTCCATTGTCAAGCTTATATCTCTAAATTGAGTCCAACACGATTCCCCTCAACTTCTTTACAAAACTTGAGAAACAACTCTGATGGCATTAACTCGGTGTTGTATAAGTTCATCCCATGAAGCAGGTTCTTCACCACTATTTGAAACAGACTCATTCAAACAACAAAAATTGCGAAACAAACAAACAAACTAACTAACTAATGAATTCCCATTGAATTCTTAACCGAACCATAATTTTTCTTTCTAAATTGTGAATAATATTCACAATGTGTATGCACACTGAGAACTAAGTATAATTAGTCATATTCAGGCCATCGGATTGCCTCATAAGCTCCTCAGCTTGATCATCATCCTCTGTTATTTCAGGCTGCACCATGCTCCATCGAAAGCCCTTGCATTATCAAGCATAATTAGTCATATTCCCATTGTTTTATCAACCTTAACAAAAAAACATCAAAATTGACTTTATGAAACTGAGCTTTTGGAGTAGTCCATCTAACTACATTTATAGGTCTTGGAAGGTGTGTATCATGAGTAATCAGTTTATTTAAGTGTCCCCTCATTCATATCTTTATGAATCCGTCTGACCAAATTAATTGTCTACCTTCAAATCAATTTTTTCAAACACAATAGAGCATCTAATTTTTCAGATGTTCCAAAGTGTAGTTCCTGCAAAAAGTATTAGTTCATTCATGCTGGTATTGCTGGCAAATCAACTAACAATCCAGTATTTTAAGGGTCTTCCTCCTAGTATACCTGCAAGGTTACTTTCCAAAGCAAACCATATGGATTTGGTTACCTAGCAATTGAGAAATAAATGATATACAAATTGAAGATCAGAGTTACATAAAGGACAATGGAATTCCGTGTCTTGCACATATCTACACAATCTCCCTCTAACAGGTAAACAATTGAGAATATATTTCCAAAGAAAATTTAGAATCTTAAGTGGCAATTGAGCTTTCCAGAATTTAATCCAAGAATTTTGTTGTTGTGCAATATTAGCCATTGCATAACTACCTGCATCATGAAAAACTTCGTAAGGATATTTAAGAGAAAAAATTCCATTATTAGTCGGAGTCCACCTTAATGTCACTTCTTAATCTTGGTACTCTTATCTTGCATATCTTATCGAAAGTATCATTGTCAACTAACACATCCAGAAGCTTCTTATCCCAAATTTTCTGGTCCTGAATGATCAATTGGTCAACCATCTTCATATTTGTTAATCTAAATCTATCACAAACTTTGTGAGACATACTTGGAACCCATTTATCATCCCAAGTAGAAACATTCTTCCCATCCCCTATTTCCTAACAATAATGTTCTCTAATGATGTCCAAACCCATACATACCCCTCTATACAAAAGACCCATACTTACTAGCAGAGTGAAAAGGGATAAGTATTGGGAAAATACTTATGTTTCAAAATCTGCACCCATAATGCATCAGGCTCATTCAACATTCTCCAAGCTAGTATAACAAGTAAGGCTCTATTCATGTCAACAGTCTTTTTTATATTAAGACCCACTAATGCCTTTGGTTTTGCAACAACATTCCAGTTTCTTAGATAAACACCTTTCACGTCATGTTTTTTATTCCACCAAAATTTTCTTTAAACACTATCTAACCTATCTGTCAATCCCTTTGGCATAGTAAAGAGTTCCAAGTAATGTGAAGCTAGAGAGCGTAATACAAATTGTGTCATAATGGTCCTAGAGGCTGATTAAGGTGTTTACTTTTCCATGTAGCTAACCTGCCATGAAATTTTTCTTCTAAGTGTCCAAAAGTCTTCATATTGTCTTTGGATTAGAACAGTTCCCCTAAGTACTTGTCCTTAAGTGCTATCTTCTTAATGTTCAAAATTCCAAAGATTTTCACTTTGATAAAATTGTCTAATTTATGATTAAAAGCAATTCCTGACTTATCAAGATTAATTGACTGCCTTGAATAATTACTAAAAAAATTTGATGCTATTTTCTAATTGCATATAACCTTTTGACTATTAGCTTTTGTGAAAATGAGGCAGTCATCAATAAAAAATAGGTGACTTATATATTGTTGGACTGTCTCTTATCACTTTAATACCTAGCAAAGACCATTATTTTCAGCATCTATAAGTAATCTAGAAAAAGATTCCACACAAATGATAAATAAATAAGGAGACAAAGGGTCTCCCTGTCTAAGACCCCTTGTAGGGTAAAAATATCACCTAGTGAGTCATTCAAAAAGGAAAAAGCATAAACGGTGGAAACATATTCAAATATCATTTTACACCAATCTTCACGAAATCCTAACTTTTTCAGAGTTCCTAGAAACCCCATTATATTTTGTAAAAGGCTTTTGACATATCTAGTTTGATAGCTACAAGACCTTTTTTCTTAGCTTTACAATTCCTCATATTATTTACAAGTTCATGGGCAAGCACAATATTGTCCATAATCTGTATAAAGGAGAGGAAAACAACCTGATATGGGCTTATGAATTTATCCATAATTTTTTTAAGTCTACTTGCTAATAGTTTAGATATTATCTTGGAAGACACATTGTTTAGACTAATATGTTTAAATTCAGAAGCAAGCTTAGGCCAAGAATATTAGGAATCAAAGAAATGAAACTATGATTCATCTGCTTTAAAAAGTGTTTTGAATGGAAGAAGGCATGGACCATTTTAACAGTTCATTTACTACCAAACCCCACATTTGTTGATAAAAAGTGGGGGATAGCTATTTGTACCTGGAGAGGTCCATGGCTGCATTTGGAAAACAATTTGTTTAACTTCTTCATGAGAGGGACACTTAAGGGGAACCTTATTGTCTTCAACAGTGATACATGGATGAATCCTATCTAAGAAAGCATCTGGTCTAGGTGGACTAGAAAATCTACTAATGTGGGAAAAATGGCTTCTAAGTTCCTCAGCCATGCTACTACTATTTGTCAACCAAATACCCAACCTATTCTTTAAGGTATCAGTCTTTGTTCATTCTTTTCCAAAATTAACATTATCATGAAAATATATAGTATTTCAAATATAAGAATATTCTCCTTAGCTCTTTCCATATATAAGTTTTGTTGTACTTTATAACAATACTTTAGTATTTCCTCAAGATCTTTCACCAGACTAGGATTTCTAGAATTATTACTTACAATTATTGATCATGCTCAACTATCATGCATAAGCTTTAACCGAATTTGAATATTCCAAAAAGTATTCATGTTCCAATCTCTAAGAATATGCTTAATATTCTTCAAATATCTAGTTAACATATATGCATAAAAACCTCTTTCAACAGATTTCCAGTTGGGACTAATAATTTTCTTACAAGAGTTATGCATAAACCAACACTTATTAAACCTGAATGGTTTCCTAGTAGGATTATCATCTCTAGGACTAACAAAGAGAATGGGACAATGGTCACTCTCTATAGCCATCAAATGATAAACAATGCAATTATGAAAAAAGTTGAACCAACTAGGGTCATAGACTCACCGAAGACCGTTAGGAAATTATTAGTTAATATTTCTTGTAAATACAAAGTACCTTGACCATCAGTTGACTGGCGTTGAATGTTTAAATATTGCCAAAACTTGTTGCTCTTTCATCCCTTTTCTTTTCTCTATGATTACCAAATCATCTTTCACCAATTACTAAACCACAAACTCCAAAACCAATTAGTTACGAAAATTTCACCAATTACTAAACCAAAAACTCCAAAAACAATTAGTTATAGAACTTTATAGAATCACCGCCAAAAGTTTCTTTCAAGAGAGTTTCTGGGTATTGGGTTTGCTCTAGCTCTTGTAATTGCTAGTGATCATAATGCCTTTGATTACGATTTCCCCTATGAAATGGATACTTTTTCGTCTCTGTAATTGAATGATTCTCAAATGCTATCTCTCTCTCTTCTAACTTGGCTTGTCCATGTTTCCATTGTTGTTCAACGGAAACCCTCTTTATCTTTATCAATTCTTACATTAGTAGTGCAATATTGAGTTATCATTTGTTATTTGTAAAATTTGAAAATTTGTTGTCTTGTAAAAAAAGAATAACAATAATGATTTTGTTCAGAAGATCACCTACTCTAAAACGGTAAAAATAGAACCACATCAAACCCATGTAAGTATTTCACTGATTTTGTGCTTTCAATGACCAATTGAGTATCCTTCTTTGTCACTAAATTTGATGTTTCATTACTTTGTGACCGGATGATGATAGATGAGGGTGAACAATTTAAGGTCCATTGGAAAAGAAAAACTATCACTAGTAGGTTTGGTTTTGAATTTGTTGGTCCAATTGGCCGTTACTGATATATATATGTTGTTTAGCTTGCTCTAGTTCAAATATCCACAGTTAAAATCACTAGTTCATCATTTAGTTATGGCTCAATTTTATGTTGTTGAAGAAAATATCGAACCATTGAGAATTATTGATTTGTTGCATACGAATATACAAGCGTTCAAGGAAATGCCTCTCTCGCTGTTATGGTCCAAATCACACGACCAAAGTAAGTCTACGACCTTAATACATCAACTACATACTCCATGACCATGATCTTAATTAGGCACTAAACTTATAACCCTTTTACAAAATATCTCTAAGCAAAATGAATGATTGCCTTTCCGTTGAAAAAATAAATAAATAAAAATGAATGATCGGTATGGTTTGAAATCTTCATGTCGGTAGAGGAAAAATAAAGTTTACCTTAACAACACCAAAATGAAGAAAGCAACAACCAACAAAACTTGGCTAAACGATACAGTAAAATCAGCACCAAATATTATTCCTTAGTGAACAATTATATAATTTACCTGTTTTCTTAATAAAGGAAAACAAGATGAAATATTAGCACCAAAAATTATTCCTTGGTGAACAATTATATAATTTACCTGGTTTCTTCATCCTTGTCTAACAAATGTGGTTCAACAGGCTTGGGAAATAACTAATGTACAAGATAGGGCCTTAAATCTAAAGTTAAAAGTGATCGACACATCCCAGGCCCTACAACGGTGGCACAAGATCACATTTGGTCACATATCAAATCTTACAAAGCAAGCGGAGGCTATATCAGTCTAGCTCAAGCCAAATGTGCTTCCACAAATGATGAAGAATTACAAGCCTGACTAGTCTTGGAAAACAATTGCGAAACACTTATTTGGCTCTATCACATTGTCATGATACATATTGGAAACAAAGATCTCGAATTGAATGGCTTAAGAATGGTGACATCAATATAATATTTTTTTTTATACTTATGCAACTATAAGGAGAAACAACAATTACATCTAACAACTGCAGGATGAGATGATGATTGAATACAAGAGCCGGACCAAATTTCTTCTACAATTCGAAATTATTTTTCAACACAATACATTGCCCCAGCCACAATAATTGATATGAATATTTTCGACTGTATCAACCCAAGACTGACTGATGCAGAATGTATGTCTCTACTGCTCCAGTCGTCACCTGGAGAAATTAAAAAAGCCCTATTTGATATTGGATCTGAAAAAGCACTTGGACCAGATGGCTTCACAAGTAGGTTTTTCAAACATTTCTGGCAACAATCAGGGCACCACATCATAGCAATGGTTGAAGACTTCTTCTATAATCACAGACTGCCTCACCAAATAAATCATATCAATATCTTCTCATACCCAAAGTTGATACCCCTTCAAAACCAAACCATTTCCGACCAATTGGTCTTTGCAATGTGGTCTACAAGACTATATCAAAGGTTCTTATCGACAAATTTAAACCACTTCTACAATTCATGGTGAGCCCATTTTAGAGTGCATTCGTCCCAAACCGAGATATTCATGACAACATTTCCATTGCAACAGAAATTTTCCACCACATTCGTACCCCAAACCCATCTACCCAACCTAAAATTGCAATAAAACTGGACATCCAAATGGTGTATGATAGCCTGGACTTGGAATTCATTAAACATTCTCTGTTATCTCTTGGATTCCTGCCAGACTTCATATTACTAGTAATGGCTTGCATTACATCAGTCTTGTATGAAGTGAATATCAATGGGTCGACTAATGGACACATTGTGGCTCAAAGGGGTCTCAGACAAGGAGACTCTTTATTCCAATATATTTTCATTCTGTGTGTAAAAGTCCTATCATCCAATTTGGCTAACTTAGGAGTCAAGGGAAACTCAAAGGGATAAAAATATCAAGGAAAGCACCACCAATTCTCCACTTGATGTATGTTGATGACCTACTTATTACATGTTCCGCAGATCCTCAAACTTGTTACACCTTGAGAGAACTACTGGACTCCTACTCCACCTCATCCGACCAACCCATCAATACCACTAAATCCATTATCATTCATCACCCTAAAACATTACCATCCACACTCCAGTGACTCTCCAAAATTTTTTAATATTCCTACAACACCCAATCCACCAACATACCTAGGAGTGCAATTCCAACAAGGTGGAAACTCCTCTCACATTTTATCCCAACTTTTGCATAGATCAGAGAGGAAAGCTAATGGATGGATAAATGTCTCAACCAAGCAGGTCGTATGCTCTTAATTCCTACAGCCAACCATCTTATGCAGACCCAGCTCCTACCAGCCCATGTTCACCAGAAGATAGATAATATTACCCGCAATTTCTTTTGGGGACATGATCAAAATACAAGGAAGCTGCATACAATAAATTGGAAAGTCATAAACAAAAGCAAAAATCAAGGGGGGCTGGGTATTTGAGCTAGTAAGAACCACAACATAGCCCTTCTTGCTAAGAGAGTGTGGTAACTTCATGAGCATCAAGATGGTACTTGGAGCACTTTATGTCGAGCCAAATATCTCAATAATCACTCAATTTTCCCTTCCATACCAACCCCCCACCAACTGCCAACTCCTTCTGGAAAAACCTGGTTAGTGTGTCTTCTTTTTTACAAGATCAATGTGTAGTCAGAACTGGATCCACCCACTACATCAACCATTCCCGGTGACTGCAAATGGGGATGATATTGTATGTTCACTTATTACTCCTTTCCCTTTTTTCTTGGAATTGGCCGCTCATCCGACAAACATTCCCCCTTCCAATTGCTCAACAAATCTGCAGCATCCCCAGCCCACCCACAAATGACCAACACATTTGGCCTCATTCAAAATCAGGAAACTACACATCCAAAGTCAGGTTATGCTCTTTTATCTCAAAACCAAAATCCAACCATACCCAACAACCCCAGTTCCTAAAAATCTGGCAGTTTCAGTACGCACCAAAAATTAAACTTTTTTTTTTTTGTGGAAAGTCGGTCATGAAGCTCTTCCGACATTCATGACCTTACACCAAAGAAACATTACACCTACAAATGTCTGCCCTACCTCCAGCATGGCACCAGAAACAGCTCTTCATATGTTATTCTTGTGCGCCCATGCGCGAAACATATGGGACATAACTGATCTCACACTCAAGGTCCCATTCAACACCACCAGAAGACCCACTCCCGGCATATCCACCGCAACCACACCTTCCAAATCATACTCAACCACCCCAGCAATCAAGTTCTCCAGTACATATCTCGGAGAGAATACAACCAAACAGTTGACCACCGTTGCCTCAAAATGAGAGAAGCTCTCTCAGGAAACCCACCAACATCACTGATTTCTACAACCTCCAGAAACAAACCAAGAAATCAACTTTACAATGTTTCGTGCTTTGGCACATTTAGCTAGCTAGAAATGCGAGTGTACAAACAAACAACCCAAACACCAGAACAAATTTTCCAAGTTGCAAAGGTTGTGACAGATGAATACATGTGGCACAACATCAACTTCAACACCAACAATCAAATCACACAGAGATGCTGCACCAGAGAAATCTAAATGCTCAACTTCACAGACAAATTCAAGCGGGATGGACAAAACCGCAGGAAAGCAGGATCAAAATAAACACCGATGAAGCCACAAAAGGGAAAATTGGACCTGCAGGAGCGGGAGTTATCTGTCGCAATCATCACAGAGAAATCATCTCAGCTATAGCAACCCCTCTTAGTATCACAGCTGCACTACAGGCCGAAACTTGGGCACTACTTTCAGCTTCAAGACTTTGCCTCTAAAAATGAATGGCAACAGGTCTGGTTTGAAACTAAATCCCTCTCATTAATTCAATACATCACAACAAATACCACACCTCCGTGGTACATTCAAAAGATGATTGAGGAAATTAAACAACTAACCCAAACCATCAAAGACAAATGCATCACGCATACATACAGGGAGGCAAATCAAGCTGTTGACGGAATGGCAAATCATGCTGTAGAAAAACAACTAGAAGGCAATGCCACAACCTATGTTTGGGAACTCTCTTGTCCACTCTTTATTTCTGCTATTGTAGTGAATGATCGTGTGGGTCAGACATACCCACGAACTGTACCCATTTAGTTTTTGAATAAAATGAAATCCTTTAAAAAAAAAAAAACACTACACAAATTCCGGCACAGATAAGCAAGATGAAAAAGATATGCAACTTTTTATTCTTTCATTTTGGAATCAAAATTTTTTTGTGAAATTTTACAGGAGTAGCTTTATCAATCCTTGATTCTGCATCACGAGAAATCTTCATACAGATAAGCACAACTTTGAACTAAGCCAATGCAGCCATTTTCACTTAAGTATCAACTTATTATAGTTATCCGCTGCCAATGATAGCGATTGTATGGAAACTGGAAATCCAGGACCCATCTGCACGTGAAACACCAAAATAAATTGACAACACAGTAAGCAACTCACACAGGAGCACATAGTTAAAACAGTTAGGATAAAGGACAGTATTCTGCCAAGCAATTTGGTATAACTGGTGCGACCATGTTTTTTCAACCCTCCTACACCTGAGTTCTTTGTCAAGTCTCTAAGGCCTATCTGGCATTCTAAAACAGGCCCTAAAGCAACAGTACAATGGCAACGTTCCGGATTATACAAGGAAAACAATATCAAGCTATATGGAATGATTACAGCAGCACAAATCAGAAAGAATTCTGCTAGAGGGGGAAGATCTAGTAACTGAAGGTCTCTTACGAGATGTTAATAGGTCAGACATTGTACTGTGAGAATAATCGCTTCAATAGATGGTCAAGGCACGTCAGAACTCAACTTTCAAGCTTCAGGCAACTCTTGAGAGGCAGAGACTATTGGGTTATTCCTAGGTAGATTTAGTTCACGTAGTAATTGTTCTACAGCGAGCCATACAACCTAAAACTTCTCAGCAATTTATGATGTCAAGAAGGTACTTAAACATATGAATAACTACACAAGTTTCTTTAGGGTCTACGAAATATTCAATTAGCAGGTATGGCAAGAAACAGGAGCTGGATCTCAAGAGGATAACAAGATAAATGTTAACGCCAACACCTCCAAACTATGATACCCTCACACGGTTCGGATAGTTAAATCTGGAGGATTTGATGGGGACCATAGTATAGGCAGCTCTCATATAAAATATATCATAGCAACCAGTATGCTCAGCAAGCTAGTTATAATAAGGTTTGCAAGCTTACCGTGCTGCACAGAGTGAAGCCCTTCACATAGCCAACATACTTAGATGCTGCACAAAATTAGGCATATTAAGTTAATAAGGTAGCCAAACTATCAATTTGAGCATACTGTGACTTATAACCTAACCTTAAGATAGTTGGCATAAATTTTAATTGCTACTTGAAACAAAATACTGACTGAAAGTATGGCCGCAACTCACTCTTTTTCAGACCCACGGGCTTTGCCACCAGAAGGGCATTCACGAAAGCACCAATATTTTCGCGGAGAGACTCCTCAGACAGAATCACCTGTAAATGATTTTGATATGAGAAGTGCTTAAAAATTGCAGAACTCATATCCGAGATACTAACCTAGGTTGGGATACATAGCTTTCTAATACAAAAAAAATAAAAAAAATTAAACAGTTTGCTGAAAACAGAATATCTAACCTTTCCAAGACCTGCATGAACAATAGCAGCTTTGTCAAGTTTAAAATCAATTCGGCCACGTTTAGCATCTTTCACTGCTGCAGAGACATCACTTGTCACGGAACCTAGCTATAAAAAATGAGTAGAACAAATAAATCAGACAGCACAAGTGAAACTGTTAAATATAGGGTAATATGATTTACCCATATGACTAACGATAGTTAATTACAAAAACAGTACAAATATACCTTGGGGTTCGGCATCAGACCACGCGGTCCAAGAATTCTTGCTATCTGATTAGAATAAGCATAAATTTTAAAATGAGAGCATAGATATTTAGCAATCATGGGTTTTAAGTGGAGTCCAAGCGCCAAACCTTTCCAAGACGAGGCATAAAAAGGGGAGTTGCTATACACTTGTCAAAGTTGAGCTTACCACCTCCTGCAGCATTTCAGGATCATGATCACAACCAAAATCACAGGTTAAGTTTCAGTCACAGAAGGCCAGATTTCCAGGACATTTGAGAGGGATAATAAGGGCTAATAATCAGGAGGGGAATGAGGGACCAAGGATTGCCAGGCATTTGGCACTAAGTTGCCTCCTCCGTTTTTGGTTACAAAATGAACTAGAAGTAGGACCGCCAGGTCCAGTGCTCGCTAAGTGCATAAATCATACTTTGCTTGAAGACACAACTTCAGAAAGGAAACCCCAAAGAAACCGAGAGAGAAAAACACGATATTCAGAACTTAGAGTTTTCAGTAAAACACATTCACCGAGCATCTGAGGCGTAATGCGATGAACTGAAAGATTATAATTTCCTCGGTAATTGGTAGTAATCATGAGATCATAACTATTATCTCTAGCCATTTGAGAATACCATTTCCATACCAAGTCATGATATGCTTATTGGACTCCAAAATTACGCTAAAAGATCGTGAGCTATTTGTGCAGGTAGTATAACCCATGTAAAACACATAAGCTATCAATGTGTTGCAGTGTATTATACCTTTCCGAATTTCCTCGATAAGTTCCTCTCCTCCAACAACATCTGCTCCAGCTTCCTTGGCTTCATCTGCAGCAGACCCTTCGGCAAAAACAGCTACCCGGACAGTCTGAGATACAACAATGTTTTATTTAATAACTATGAGTGGCATCAGTTCTTAAAATTCTATCTGAGGATCACATGAGTGTACCAATGAGAGAGAAATACTACCTTTCCGGTTCCGTGAGGAAGAGTTACAGCACCACGAACCATCTGTGAATCAAATCAGATAACACTGAACTGTAAATGAACGCTTAGAAGAAGCAAACAATTGATATATCAACAGATCCACTAATGACATCATCCCAAATCCCCATCATCCTCTAAACTTTTATCTAATGATGCTTAAGTTAGCTTAACGTTTAAAAATAATAATTTGAACCTCAGTAGTCTAGACTGAATAGGGATTTCAGACCATGCTAATTGAAGGAGCGCTTAGGATGACTGGGGCTTCTACAATGCTAATGAATCGTCTAATAATAGCAATCATAGGACTCCATAAATCAATTGCAGCACTGTGTCAGAATATGATCTAAGTGCAAAAAACACAACTGTATGCAAAACTGTTTTATAGTAACATGTCCTAAGTTCCATTTGAAAGTGATTAGCTTATGATAGTCTAGGTAGGGGACTTTGTTAACATATGAAGTTATGAACCATGGCGAGCAACTAATAACCACCAATTTTGCATTGGAAATGACAAAATACAACAAAATTGATAAAATTGCAATGTGTTGTACCCTTTTTTTTTTTTGCAATTTATCATTTCCAACGCAAAATTGGTGGTTATTAATTGCTTTTAGCAAATTACATGGGGTCGTGGTCACGGGTTACCAACACCCATCTAGGTGCAATTACATAACCCAATTGCACCTGACAGTAAATAAGTTAAGGGAGCGAAAGTGTGGAAGACTGCAGCCTCTTAACATTGCAACAACTCCCACCTTTTACCCAACTCATGTGCCTCTGGAAAATATATATGACTGCACTTGCAAAATCACACTAGAGAATATTCAAGAGTAGTTTTCCGCGTAATTTGTATATATACAGATCATACCAAGCAGAACAACTGTGTCAAACTATTTTTATTATTGGTAGGTGAGGCTAGAACTGCGAAACACAGTTACGGTCTATACATATTGGCATATAATGAATAGTTAGTGAAAAGTGAAAACTAACCTGGTCTCCGCGGCGTGGATCAACACCCAAATTTACATGTGCTTCAACAGTCTCAACAAAGTTTCGCTTTGCACTAGCCTGAACAACGACTAGGAATGAAAATGCATTTAAAAAACACTGAACTAATGGTCAATCAAAAATTGGAGAAAAATAATCAAGGACTATACCTAGATTCAGGTTACTGAAACTCATCATATCGAGTTAAGCTCCAGGATAGAGAAGGGGATAAACAATAAAGATAACTTGCTGATATTGCATTTCAAGTAAAAAAAAAAATCTTACAAGTACATCATGATCTGGTATGTCGAAACAAAACATATTTCACAAGAATGCGCAGTTAAGGAACTAACACAACCTGATGCTAACACAAGGCTCAAGTTACACAATTCATTGCCCATGTTCTCATTCTTTTGGTATGATAAACAAAAGGAACAAAATCTGGAGAGGTCCACAATGAAGTTTATGCATTAGTGCCCTACGACTGCCATTTAACTTCAAAATGCATCTATGACCCACTTTGTTAAAACTACAAAATTGATCATCCCTGAATAAGTTACATTTTTCAAATTCTATCCCATCCCAAGCAGTTTGTTGTAATAGACATTTAGAAACATAATTAAAACCATTTCATCCATATACCTGAACTCCTACAAAAATGACAACCTCATTGAATTATTTACAGCATTAGACCAAATAGGTTATCTACGATTGCCTGCCGTAAAAAACTTGAACAGATAACCACTACACTATACTCAATCACCCATAAACATGAAATATCAAAGTTTAACCAATCAATTATACAAGGAAACCTAAAGTATATACATTTGCAGAAAAGGAGAAGCTTTACACTGACCTTGACTTCTCTAATAGCTTCTTGAAGATCAAGAACAACCTTGGGCTTATTCTTCTCAGCTCTAATAAGTGTTGGAAAAGGTACTTGAATCTCCTCTTGTTGAACATTTAAAAATCTACGTTGGCGATATAGATTTTCAATCCTTCTCCTCTCTTGTTCCAACTGCTGATTCTCTTCATCACCTGTAGTAGAAGCCCTATCTTCTGGAAGTGGTGCTACTTTTATTGGATATGAAGTAGGTGCGACTGATGGAATATCTTTAACATATCGAATGTCTTCTCTTGTCCAATCCCTTGATTCTACATTTGTTCCCTCTATTTTTTCACTCTCTGCAGATAAATCCTGTGGTTTTACAGCATAAGAAACTGGTTTGATTGGTACAGCCGGTGTCGGGATTGGAGTTGGTCCGGCTACAGAATCTGGCCTTGTGATCACCCTCTCCCTCCTAATTTCTGGAGCCTTAGAAATATTTTCATGATTTTTAGATGGATCCTTAGGCTTTACAGCATAAGAAACTGGTTTAATTGGTACCGACTGGGTTGGAGTTGGGGGAGTTGTATCTGATTCTTCATTTGTAGAAGATAAATACCTATGAAACCCTAGCAATGAAGATGGTGATTTACAGAACCCCAAATCTCCAGTGAGAGAGTGATGCTGTGAAGATGAAGATGAAGATGAGCGGGAGAAAAGGAGAGAGAGATGAGACGGTGGATATCGAGTGCAGTGACGACGAGCATGAGAGAAAATGAGTTCTAAGGCCGCCATGGTTGGAGACCTTCGGAGAACAAATTGTGCAGGGTTGTAGTAAAGCTTCGTCGATTCAGTTGAAGAGTGAGGGACTTGGGGTTCTGTAAATTACAGGACTGCCCTCCTCCTTAACGTCATCTCTTGGTTTTTGGATGCTCTAACTTTCATTTTGGTGGACCGCCGGATGAACATTTACCTTACCGGAATCCACAGACCGTACGGGTTAACTCTACCGATGGGTACCCAATAAATCAGAACCGGGTGAATCAGTCCTGTGCCGGATCTTAAAATTAGACCCATTAATAATATTAGGACTCGACGGATATACAATTTTTTTATTAGGAAAATAAATTTATTGAGCTAATTAAGATCATGTCATGGGTTATAAGCCCAAAGGTGTCACTATCCAACTAAATAAAACCCAACAAAACAAATTTAACACAAAAAACTCATTATAAACCAACTGTCCATATTACCCTTGCTTATTATTCAGCCCAACTTCATTAAGTGCTCACGCCCATCACGCCCACTACGCACGTCCACCTTCATTTAACGCCATTAACGCCATTATTTCCCTCTTAACTTCTATCATCTACCATGTCCAAAATTCATACCTGAACACCTGAACCAACATCATCAGAGAAAAACACCTGAACCAACATCATCGTCATCATCAATCATATCAAAAATCATCACATTAATCTCCCTGAAACAAAAGTCATCACTTAAATCATCATCAACAGTAGAATTTGAGTCGTAATCAACCTAAATTTCTGATTCTAAAACGATTGTTGATCATCAACAGTAGAATTGAGTCTTCTACTTTTAACTCATCATAATCTACCTAAAGTTTCAATTCTGTCACAGTTTAAACCTAAGAAAAATCACTGAAGATCATTAAACATGGTGAAGAAACAAGACAAGAAGATGAAGAAAAAACTCAATACACCAGTTAAGAAACAAGAATCTACGAAAGGTAAATTAAAGATTATAGTTTCATCATATTCTGTGATTGTTTATGGTTGAAAATCAAAATGCATTTGGTAAATAAGGTTTCATCATATTTTGCATGTTTATGATTTTTAGTTTCCTGATTTTGGTTTCATCGATGTATTTGGTTAATAAGGTTTCATCTCTTTCGAAATTACAGGTTTCATAGTTAGGTTTCAGTTACATTTTTCTGAAACTAGGTTTCATTGATTTTCATATGTTTCAACGTTTAGATTTCATCTGTTTTAACCTAAATTATTGTGTTGGAACCCAAATAGGTTTCATCATATTCTGTGTGTGGTTGTGACCAACAATGTTGGTGGTTTTTTACTTAATTGGTATTATGATGGAACCCAAAAAGGTTTCATCCTAATCTGTGTATGTTTGTGACCAACAATGTTGGTAGTTTTTTACTTAATTGGTATTATGATGGAACCCAAAAAGGTTTCATCCTAATCTGTGTATGTTTGTGACCAACAATGTTGGTGGTTTTTTACTTAATTGGTATTATGATGGAACCCAAAAAGGTTTCATCCTAATCTGTGTATATTTGTGACCAACAATGTTGGTGTTTTTTAGAAAATGCATGTTTTGATGGAACCCAAAAAGGTTTCATCCTAATCTGTGTATGTTTGTGACCAACAATGTTGGTGTTTTTTAGAAAATGCATGTTTTGATGGAACCCAAAAAGGTTTCATCCTAATCTATGTATGTTTGTGACCAACAATGTTGGTGTTTTTTTACTTGATGCATGTTTTGATGGAACCCAAAAAGGTTTCATCCTATTCCGTGTATGGTTGTGACTAAAATATGTTGGTGTTTTTCTACTTAATGAATGTTTTGATGGAACCCAAAAAGGTTTCATCCTATTCTGTTCTGTTTGTGCTAATGGTTTACTTATTCTGTAACAGGAAAAAAATATATTCCAGATCCATACAGATGCTCATTACAACATTTGTGTATAGAGGCTCCAAAAATAAAAGCATTGATAAAAACTAAAGAAAAACACATGAAGGCACTTGTTGCATGTCCATTATGGCGTTTCTTCAAACCGTTCTTCGATGGTACCCTTCAAGCAGAAAAATTAAAGAAAACGATGTACTATTTACAACCCAACAAAAAGGGAGCAGTTCAGATGACCTTAGGGTCATTTTATAGAAGTGTAAAGGGTGATAAACAAGATTGTTTCAAATTGACGAGAGCAATGAATGTGATACTACGGACAACAGCTGAACAGTTCGCTGTCATCTTTGGTCTACAAATGATGAAGAATGTAGGTATACACCAAGATGTTGAGCTGAAGAAAAAGGTGAACATGTTTCAAGTTGAGTATTTTAAAGGAGCTAAGAAGATGAGGAAAACTGATATTGTCAGAGCTATGATGGAAACAACAGCAGATGAAACCAAAGCTGAAGACTTCGTCAAGCTATTCATAGTCTATCTCTTGGTTTCGATATTTTTCCCAAACAAAGGTAGGCAGAATCTGACATCAAAATACTTGTACCAAGTATTTGAGATGAATAAAGTGTGTGGGCCTGATATTTTGCATGAAAATCTAATTGAGTCTATAATTAAAGCTGAAGAAGTTGATGATGTATCAGGTTGCGTCATTTACCCACTGGTAAGTTAATTTTTGTTTCTTTTGATTCATAAAATGTTTGTTTTTTATTTTTCCCGAGTTTGATTACTAATTTAAATGTTGAATTGTGTATTGATTTTTTACAGTATTGGTTTGCTGAGATGACAAACATCACTTTGAGAGAAGATGAGAGCGAAATGTACGCAAGGTTCACTAGATGGAACCTTGATGAAATAAGCAAGCAAGTGGTGAATAATTTTGATGATCTCTCTAACAAACCAGAAATTTTCTCCAAGGTAAAAGCAACAATAGTTCGTGTTTGTTTATAATTTTTAATATCTGCACCTTATTCAAGATGAAAAAGCAAAATTTTGGAACCAAAAAAGGTTTCATAGTTTATTTAATACCAACTTATTAATCATAACTTTTCTTGTATTCTGATAGACATATTTTAGTGTCTAATTTGCACTTTAATTTCTAGTGAGTTAGTATTCGATTTTGCGTTTATTACGTGTTTTTATGCTTTTGTAGGTACATTAGAAGAATAGAGATTTGTGGAAAAATTGGCTCAAAAAGTGATAAAGGGACCCAAGGA
>JAJJMC010029954.1:1977734-2037810 GCA_023531435.1 Papaver californicum
TGTTGGAAATAACTGATTCCTGATTCCTGGTTTTCTCCATATTTTCCTTATATCATCTCTAGTTTATTTTCCTGATTTTTATTTAATTAGATTAAATCCATTATTTTCTAAAATCATTACCTTCACAAGTTCGAGAATCGAACACTTTATTTACTACTATTTTAAAACTACATCATATTCCACAGATGAATGTGGGTTACCGTCAGGGATCCTTCATGTTAGAATATAATGAACAAGAAATACGCTTGGTCCAGCGTATAGAGGAAGAGGAAATTCAGTTTGAAGTACATAGATGGTGAAGGAAATGAAGAGGAAAATGCAGATGTTGGTGGTGAAAGAAATGAAGAGGATAATGAGATGGTTGGTGAAAGAAATGAAGATATTGGTTCTGAAAGAAATGAAGAGATGGTTGGTGAAAGAAATGAAGAGATTATTGGTGATATAAATGAAGTGAGTGTTGAAACTGGAAATGAAGATACCACATACAAGGAAAAATATAAGTGGGCAAGAATTTTTATTGACAAGCTTACAAGCGTCGGTAACAATGAGCTTTCGGAAGAAGATCAATCAATTCTCGCAAAATATGATGCTGAAGATAAGTTAGAACTAGAACCAGTGAGGAAGACTTACGTGAGAAAGAAACGTAAGCGAGATGAAGCAGAAACACTTTCGTCACTGAACAAGATATGGAGGAATTGATAACCAATACTATAAAAATTGTGGATGCAATGGTAGAACAAGATGATGTGAATGTTGAGGTTGAAGAAGATAGAGTCTGACAATGATGAGGTGATAATTTACTATATTTTTTTTTGTTTTGATTTGATTTGATTTGATTTGAGTTACTATACTTTGTTTTCTGAAATCAATAAATATTGCAGGTAATGAATATATTTGAAGAAACAGAACAACATGATGCAGTGGAACCTGAAAAGGTTTCAGCTCATGAAGAAGTTCAGGATCAACATGACGCAGTGGAACCTGAAGAGGTTTCAGCTCATGAAGAAGTCCAGGAGTAGAATGACGCAATGGAACCTGAAAAGGTTTCAGCTAATGAAGAAGCTCAGATCCAACATGATGCAGTGGAACCTGAAAAGGTTTTAGCTCATGAAGATGTTCAGGAGCAACATGACGCAGTGGAACCTGAAAAGGATTCAGCTCATGAAGTTCAGACTGAAGAGATTTCGGAGTTAACTCCGAACACAATTGAAGATTTGGAGGTGGCTGAGAAGGTAGAATCTGAAATCAAAGCGAATCAAGCCAAAGACATTATAGTGGAAGAAGTTTCGGAGTTAACTCCGAACACAATTGAAGATATAAAAGTGGCTGAACAAATTGAATCTTCTTTGAGAAAAGTAACTTGAGAAGTGCAATAGAAGAAATTTCTGAATTGACTCCAGACACTATAGAAGATATCAGAGTCGCTGAGAGAGTAGAACTGGAAGAGAAGAAAAGTTCTTCATCAAAGCCAGAGACACAGATTGAAGTGTCAACTCAAAGCCAAGGTTCAGTTGATGAAACTATTCTTCAGCAAATGGAAGATGAGTATGCAACCAAGACTTCTACATCAAAGCCAAGTAGTAAAGGCATGTGTTACTACTCTGTTATAAACATGGCAAATGATGTAATTGCTTTAGAAGATGATGTGCCTAATTTCAAGTTGGGATTGACGGAAACTGACAGTGAGAAAGAAGATGGTGAAGACATCAGTCCCGACAAAAAATTGAGTAACATAATCTCAAGGATAAGAGAAAAGAAAAGGAGAATGCAAGCACCTGTCAAGATGCAGGATTATACACCTGGAGATGCTAAGAATAAGAAAAGAAAAAAGACTCGGTGAGTGAGCATAAATCAAAAGAAAAAGTTGGAGAAAAAATAAAAAGAGAAAAGGGAAGACAAGTTGAAAGCAGTGGACAACTTAAAAATTATGCAACTGCTGGATTCAAATGAAAAACAGATTGTGTGCAGATATTTTAAAATGCACAATGAAAGGTAAGTGGCATTCATACCATTAAGTTTTTTGGTTAAATAATTTAAGTGTTTTAGTTTCTTTTATTCTTCTTAAATATTAAAATTGTTTATCAACAATATAACAATAGTGACATGGCTTGGGAGAAAGACGATATGGGCCTGTACATTACAGGAAAAAATATGAACGCCTTGATAAGAAAAGGTGACATAAAAGGAGATATGATTGAGTTCTACATGCTCAAATTGCAAAAAAACATAGCAAAGAACATCAAGAAATCAGATGGCACTCCTAAGTACAAAAGGGTTGTTTTCCTAAGCACATATGTCTATGTAAGTTTCATCTAACTTATCTTATACAAGTGTCTTTCTGAAAACAATGAAACCAATTTTTGTTTCATCAAAATAAGGTTTCATCTGTTTCAATTACATTTTTCAAAATAAGGTTTCATCTGTTTCCTAAGAATGGTGTCAGCATTCAGAAAACATGTATCAAAGCTCTGCCTGGACCCATCAAGTCAAACAAAAGAGTTTATTTTGAACACCCCTTTCTGCTGTCAACAAGATGTGTAAGTACTTTTAAAAGAAATTGTGATATCTTCATTTTAATCCTTTTTTTTATTTTTTAATTTAAAGATATTGTTTTTTTAATTTCAGGAATGATTGCGGACTTCATGTTTGCTATTACATGAAGAGCCTTTTGAAAGGAAATTTTTCATCCGAAGAGCACATAAAACAAAAGGTGCAAAATATGAGGCCAAAGTTGGCATGCAAGATACTCCTTGACAAAGTTGAAGACTAATACTCTTTGACAAAGTTGAAGACTAATACTCCTTGACAAAGTTGCAACTTAAAGTGGAAGAGAAAAGAAGACTGATGGTCAAACCTCATGGTGGTTGTCTGTTCATGAAAGAGAGGTTGAAACTTAGGTTGCAACAATGTTAATCAATTAGTTTATGATACAGTACAAATGGTTGTCCGTAAAAAAAAATCTTATTCAATATTAATCAGTCTTTTGATCAATCAATACTCTTAAGGATGAAAATCTTTTTGAATGATTTGTTTCATCTTATTACAGTATGATTTATGAGAAATGTTAATCAATATTTTCTGTTTCAGCTTATTACAGGTGAAAAAAACAATGAAACCAAAAAGGGTTTCATTGTTTTTTTTTTATTTCATCTTACTACAGATGAAAAAAAACTATGAAACCGAAAAAGGTTTCATAGTTTTTTTAAATTTCATCTTATTCCAGAATAAAACAAACTATGAAACTGAAAAAGGTTTCATCATTTATTTTTGTTTTCATCTTATTCCAGAAAGAAAAACACTATGAAACCGAAAAAGGTTTCATAGTCTTTTTAAATTTCATCTTACTCCAGATGAAAACAGACTATGAAACCGAAAAAGGTTTCATCATTTTATAGATAAAAAAACATAAGCTACAGGCCTGTAACTTATAAAAAGCCTGTAACTCTGAAAAAACAAAAAAACATGAAAGACCTGAAGCAAAAATGAAATTTTAACTGTAAACAATATGAAGATTGAAACATATAGTAGTCTAAACAAAAAATGAAAATGAAAAAGTCAATGAATTGTTGTCAAAATTAATTCACATCTGCCGCGCAGGGCATGTCCTTCGGTTATGGGTACTCAAAACATGGCAGCTACCACAAGTTCTCATCTTCTTATTAGGAACTGAACCTGTATTAGGAATTCTCTTCTTCTTCCTTGGACGACCAGGTTGTGGTAGAGCATCAGGACCAAGAACAAGAGATTTTGGAGACACAACCGTAGGCTTTTCAACTGTGGGAACATGATTGATTGGTCTTGCATAGGATTTACAGTAGAACTTTACTGTAAAATAGAATTCAACATACTTATACGGGTCTTCTTCATTTAGCATGATACAACGGATAACATGGGCACAAGGAAAACCGTTGATGCGCCAGCGGTTGCAAGAACATGTTCTTCTTTCCAAATCGACTTTTTATGTTAATGTAGAATGAACTTCAAACACATATAGCGAAGACTTGGTGACAGTGTATTCACGGCCGTGCATCTTGTTGTTGTACAACTCAGTTTCAAACTTTGGACACAAAGTTTCTCGCCACTTCAATAATGTTGCACATTCCTCACGACGTACACACATTTGATTCATAAGCTTCACTTTGATCTCATCAACCATAATGGCTATAGGCTTCTCTCGCTCTTCAACGATCCAACTATTGAAACTCTCAGCAATATTCGAACACAACCTACCATAACGATGACCCGGGAAATAAAAACTTGCCCATTTATCAATCGGAGCTCTACTTAGATAATCTTGTAACTTCTGATTTTTAACCTGTAATAAATTCTCCCAGTTCTCTGAAAATTTTATATGTGTATTAGCATACACACATTTTTCAAACAACCCAAGCACATAATTGTTATAAACCTTACAGGACTTCGGCAAGTATGTATTGATATTTTTCTTCATATGCCAATAACACCAACCATGAGCAGCATCAGGGAATACATCAGGGATTTGATTCACCAAACCAGTAACTCGATCACTAACAAAACTAAGTTTTTTGCGCATAGGAGAAAGTACTTTCTTCAAATTCTCCAAAAACCATTTCTAGTTGGCGTCATTCTCCGAAGAAACAACAACATAAGCAAAAGGATAGATTTCTGAAAAAAAAGAAAAGAAAAAAAAATGTCTCAGCATATAAAAAAACAATGAAACCGAAAAAGGTTTCATCCGTTTAAACTACATTTTTCTGTAGAAAAAATGTCTCAGCATATAAAAACAATGAAACCGAATAAGGTTTCATGCTATCAATTACATTTTTCTGTAAAAAAAATAGGTTTCGCTGATGTGAAACAAAATAGAATGTTTAAGAAAATTACCGTCATTCCCGGTTAGACCTGTTGCTGCCATGATATGACCAAGGTATTTGCTCTTCAAATGGGATGCATCAAGGAATAACAAAGGACGACAGTATTTGAATCCACTAATGCATGCTTCGAAACAGATAAACAATCTCTGAAATTTTTGAGTCCCATTTTCAACTTCCAAAACAACACGAGATCCAGGATTGGTTTCAGTCAATTTGTTGGTATACCATTTCAAGTACATAAATGATTTCTCGTTCTCTCCCCATGTAATATTCAATGCATGCCTCTTCCCTGCATATGCATAATAATGACTAATGTCAAAGCCGTACTCTCTTGTAAACTGATTCATATCTTTGTCTTCTTCTTTGGATTATGTTTAATCTCTTCAAGAATCAAGCTACTAATAAGTTTCTTCGACAAATGTGGTCTGTTTACAACTCCACCACAACAAGTATGCTTCTTATTTAACTCCTTGATAATAAAAGGACTACCTTCAACACCATCAATAGAAACACATATATATGCCATTCACATTTATCTTCTTCCTTCTTAGAACACCATGCACCAATCCTCAACTTCTCATTCCTTGTCATCTTAAATGAATACCCAGATACTGCATGATATTTCAATAAATCAGAACGAATTTGTTGAACACCTCCATTAAACACCTGATTGACACATTGAAAAAGGCCAAACTAATGCGCAGACTTCAACGGTTCTTTAACTTTATTACGAACATCATAATCAACTAAATTTGTAAGTGTTGAATGCTCAAAAGATATAATTCCTAAACTTCGTGGCTGCTCATATGGTATGATTGCTGAAATTTCTGAACTACAACTAGAGTACTCATCTCTATGCCTTACATGTAACTCAACAGATGGAAGCTTATTAAACAAAGTAAATAAAGCAACCGATTGGAGATCAAAATCAGAATTGATAACCTTTTGCTGATCACAAACTATGTGGAAAATTTCAATAGAAAGAGAAGAGAATTGACACCAACTTGAACATATATTACCCTTCAAATCACAAACAGATGCTTGTAGACAAATACGAAAGATAATGTATCATCTTTGTGAAATATAACAGCGAGAACAGATTCCATAACCTATAGAAAAAAGTATGAAACCGAAATAAGTTTCACTGTATGTGAATATAAACAACAACAAACAACAAAATTTGAATATTAACATCAAAAAAATAGCAAAAATATGATTCCGTAACAACAGGAAAAAGTATGAAACCAAAATAAGTTTCGTTGTATGTGTATATAAAAGAACAACACCAACAAAAATTGAAAATTAACATCAACAACATAACAAAAATGTGATTTCATAACCTACAGACAAAAGTATGAAACCAAAATAAGTTTCACTGTATGTGTATATAAACAACAACACCAACAAAAACTGAAAATTAACATCAACAACATACAAAAATGTGATTCCAATAATATACACAAAAAAAGAATGAATCCAAAAACAGTTTCACTGAATATAAACAACAAAACCAACAACAACATTTGAAAATTAACATCAAAAACATAACAAACTCTGATTACAATTATATATAGGAAAAAGTATGAAAACCAAAAACGGTTTCACTTGTTTGTGAATATAAACAACAACACCAACAACAATATTTGAAAGTTGGATTTCAGTTTCAGAGGAATGATTGAACTAATACAAAAGCTTGAACCGAATGAGAATATGATCAAAATTGAAAGAAAAAACTGAAATACAGTAGGAATCTTCAAAAAACAAACAATTTGAAGTTACAGTTCCTGATCTTCACTTGAACAGAAACGAATACAATTTTGAGTTTGGTTCTTCAAAAGTATGATAATCAAATAAAAACCAAAATCAATAAATCGAAAATTAAACTTACCTGATGAAATACAACTGAACCTGAGTTTCTGTTCTTCACTTAAACAAATACGAACTCGGTTCTTCAAATAATCAATGGATTTGAAACTGTTTGAGATGAATCGAAGCTAGAATTTATGTTCTTCAATTAAACAGCACCAAAAACGAACTCAAATCTTCACTTACACGCAGAATTTGACTTGAAGAAGATATCTTCAATTAAACAACACCAAAAACGAACACAATTCTTCAATTAAATTTCAGGAATCAGATTTGGAGAAGATATATTTTGATGAAACCCTAGCCGAATTTGGAGAAGATATGTTTCGGTTCTTCAAATAATCAGATTTGGAGAAGATATGTTATTAGCAGAATTCTCTCATCCGAAATTTAGAGAAGATTTGGTTTTAAGATTTGTTTCCATTTAAAACTTATAGATTATATAGGAAGGGCAATTCAGGTATATTGAAAATAATTAAAATCTAAATTTAATTAGTATTAAGTGAAATGGGGTTTTTGTCTCATTTTTAATGAAAATGGTTTTTCTTTATAAAAGATAATATGGGAGGGTTTTATGCATGGTAAGTTTGTTCACCTTGGTTTTTTATACCAAGTTTTGAGTTAAGATTTTACATAGTTTAAGTCTTGTTGGATTGATTCTGTAGTCCAAACAGGTAAAACATTGTTCCAAAAGCTATTGCAAAATGAAGTTAGGGCAGGATTTGCCAAAGAATGAGAAACTTTATTTGAGTCTCTAGGTACATATGAACTACCAAAATTACTAGATGACCGTGTAACGGTGGAGTCTGACCGAATATTGGACTTTTTGCAACTATTTTTCAATTTCTTCAAATTCATTGGTTGTTTAAAACTAGTGTAATCAATTATAAGTAAATTGCAGTTAGTGTATAATGCAATTGAAAGATTTTGACTCCAATTTGAAGATATTTGAGTTAGATTTGAAGGAATTAGAAAATCAAGAAATCGAAATGGTTACTAAAAGCTTTTTGCAACACTTTCAAGACTTTTTGCAACTATGCCAAACTCTTCTTTTTCATAATATCTTTTAAACTACATAAAATTTGAGCAAAATTTTGGAACTTAACAATAAGTTATGTATTTAATATTATTATTTTTCGCTTTAATTTGGAAAAATATAGTTTAGATTTGGAGATATTATAAGAAAAGCGCGATTGAAATAGTTGCTAAAAAACGACGGCTATACAAGATAAGGGTTCGGATTTCATCACAGTATCCTTCTTGCCCACTATAGGAACACGTTATCAAACGCAAACCTAATCCTAAAATTTGACTAGAAAGAAGACCAGTAGGGTAACGAGCTTATTGGAAAATCTTTCGAAAGGATTGTATTGTTTACTTTGTTAACTTAACTCAAGGATCAAGAAGGTTAATTTAAGTTGATTCACGTCACCTTATAACCCGAGGAAACGTGCCAAATAAGTAGGTTATCCAAGCTCCTCAGAGCTTATCTTGCTTCTCTCGATTGACTTACTTTATTCGGATCGTACCCGAGAGGTTTGCTAAAACTGTAACTAGTTTCTTTTTGGAAAAATATAAGTTGTCTAGAAACAATCTAAGTGGAGTCATCATGTTTTTTGTTTGTTATATTCAATAAGATTGATTTGGTTGAGCCACCATTGTTTTGTGTTTGTTTAGAATTCGCTTCCAATTAGAATTTATTTTTATTTTTCTAGTTTTTCTAGTATATGCCAAGACCGCTCGAGACCATCACTAAGCGAGCTTGGAAAAGAGAAACTCTAGGTAGTTTGATTAGTGAAAAGCCTAATAGTTTTTGTTTCTAGAAACGAGGATCTCGAAGACTCTTATCTAAAAAGTCCTATTCTTGGAAACTTTAATTTTGAGACCTTGACATTGTATGAAGAAGTTACTTCTAGTCCTTTGATAGTGTCAGAAATGACAACGTTAAAAGCTTTGTTGAATCCTACCAGGAATTCTCATCCATCATGTATCAAGTTAGCTGCAACTGAAGCGAACTATGACTTGAAACCTGGGACCATACAAATGCTCCTAATCTTCGTAGGAAAAGAGAATGAAAACCCTTACTTTCACATTAGGAAATTTGGAGAAATCTGTAGTACCCTAAGAATTCACAACCTTACTGATAGGATTTTGTAATACCCTATTTATAATAACCGTAATTGCACGGTGTCTACAATGCAGACAACGGCAAGTACGGGTCGAACCCACAGGGAGTGGGAAAATACTGCAATCAATATCTCAATTAAACTAATCAGAAATAATATCTTTTGGATTTTTTAGAATTATGAATGAAATAATAAAATAAATTAAACAAATAAAACAACTAAGCAGAGAGAGTCGGTAACCAGTTTTTTTTTTAGTATCCACCACTATTTCTATTTAATTACTAAAGTGAAACATAACTCCTGAATATTTATCTATTGTTCGTTCTATCGACATCACCTATTACATGTATTAGAGTCGTAAATGTCACCGGGACGCCCTAAGCATGGCACATCAAAAGTTCTAAGTCTCAGCATACACCATCAAATTGCGTTAACGAGAAAATTATATGAAACTAATTATAGGTACACAAATAATACTTGGCTATTCTAAGCATACCCCATCAAAGGATTTAACCCAAGCATGAAATATCGAATAAGTAGACAAATATATTTGCAATCCTATTAATTATGCGGAAAGGTTACTGTATTGTACAGAACCGGTGAAGCAACAACTAATGTTATCATTAAATCAATAAATCAAAATCATGGAACTAATCTATTCAAATCATAATAGTCTATACCAAATAATTCAATTCAAAGTGGTCTAATACTCTTAGTGGTTTCAACATAAAACCCTAGCTACAAAAATCAGCAAAACATGGGGTTGGGTTTCTCAAAACCCATAAAAATAATTAAAAAAAGTAGAGAGGGAAAAGATTAAACCGAAATTGAGTTACGACGTCCTCTCCGTATTCCCTGTATTTTCCCTTTCTTTTCCGATCTCTTCCCCCGTTAGAGAGCCACTCACATCCCTCAGAGAAAAAAACCAAAACCGAACCTCGAACAGAACCCCGTTAGAAACTAATAATCACCCCCCATCTTTGTTTTCTCACCTTTTGTCTTTTATACCACTTCCCACACGCGTCCAACCTATCTTTTTTTCCGTTTTTTTTCTCACTCCCACGTGCTCTCTCTCACTATATCACCACGCATCACCTAGCCAGCAACTTCATCCAAAGAAACTTGCGTTAACCACTCCGTCAACAACCAACTCATTTAGTCTATTTCACTTCCTCCAATTGAACCAGCAGCTGATAAACCACTTTCTCATACTCTTTGTTTCCACCTAACCACGACCAACACCATCCAGCACTTTACTTCTTAAAAGAAGTCTGGCACTGATCAGAAGGCCCCACTTTCTATCATCTTGTATGCCACGTCCACTTCTTCCACTTTTGAGTTTCAATTTCACGCCTTTTAGCCGTATTTATTTTGTAACTTCAGATTTTATGCCAATCACCTATTAAAGCAATAAAATAATAAAGTTAGTACAAATTCAAGCACTAGCAAATATAGATTAAACGGTAAATATGTATAAATTATGTCCATATCACTTACAGATGAAGCTTTGAAACTTAGGTTGTTCCTTTTTCCCCTGAGAGACAAGGCCAAATCTTGGCTATATAGTTCCCTATCTGAGTCTATCGAAACATATGAACAACTTACAACTGCCTTTTTCTCAAAAAATTTCCCTAGGCACAAACATCATCTGTTAGGCAAGAGATTTACACATTCGTGCACACAAGAGGGAGAATCTTTGTATAGGTATTTGGAGAGATTCAATTATTTATTGATACAATGTCCTCATCATGGTTTAAAAAAGGTTATACTAGTCCAGATCCTCTACGAAGGGATAAATTATCCAATGATGACCATGGTCGAGTCTTTGTATGCAGGTGGTTTGATAATAACTCTATTGATGATGCGATGCCATTTTTTAATAAATCGCTGAAAAAACCCAACAATGGGAATGTAGTAGGGAACCCCAGAGAAAATTTTTACTGAACAAAGGTAATGTCAATAGGGTACGTAGATGGAACTTTTGAATCATATGCCAAAATTGCAACAATAACAAAAAGGATAGCTTTAAAGTTAAATCAATCTAGTTGTGGAATAAAACCCAATAAGTCAGTTTAGGAGGGACATACCGAGGAAGAGCAAGCCCATGCTCTTTACAATAACAAAAAATTTGATAACCGTTAGAGGTTTGACCCATATTCAGAAACCTATAACTCTGGTTGGAGAAACCATCCAAACCTTTCCTGGTCTAAGGGCCAGAATCAAGGTCAGTCTAGTAGTTCTGAGGTTCCCCCAGGTTTTGGTTATACTAAGAATCCTTCAGGACCAGCACAATTTCAGAACCCTTCAGATAAAAAGTTCATGAGTTTAGAAGAGTCTCTCAACATACTAGCTCAAAAGACTACAAAATTTCAGCAATCGGTTGAACAAACTTTACAAGTTAATAGTAAGATGGTACATGCTAACATTCAGGCTATTTCTAATTTACAAATCCAGATTAGTCAAATAAATGAGTCTTTGAAAGAGAGAGAGAAATGTAAGTTTCTTAGTCAAACACAACTCAACCCTAGAGGAGTTCATGAAATATCTTTTGTTGAGAAATTATCAAATCATGTAAATGCAATTAGAACCCTTAGGAACGGTAAAGTGATAGACAATAAGGTAACCATGCCTGATAGTGAGCATGTTGTAGTTCACCCTTCTGAACCAGTAACTAAAGAGACTGATAAAGTCCTTAAAGAGTCCAATGTAGTTCATGTTAAGCCCAATTTTATGTTCAGAGCCCCATTCCCACAACTTTTAGTTCCCACGAAAAGGAACCAAATTTAATGATGTATTAGCAAGTCAATATCAATTTTCCTTTACCATAAGCAATTAAGCAGATTCCTACTTATACCAAGTTCCTTAAGGATCTTTGTGCACAAAATCGAAAGCCTAGTATACATAAGAAATCCTTTTTAGCTAGTCATGTAAGTTCGATTATCCAGAACAACACAACTCCTAAGTATAAAGACCCAGGTTCCCTTATCATTTCTTGCATAATAGGTAACTAACGTGTAGAGAAAGTGTTACTTGACTTAGGAGCCAGTGTGAACTTACTTTTGTACCATGTGTATCTCCATCTAGGACTTGGTGAGTTAAAACCTACCAAGATAACACTTCTGTTAGCTGATAGGTCTGTGAAAATTTCTCGTGGTATTGTCGAGGATGCTCTTATTGAGGTCACTATATACCCAACTTATCCCTGACCCAAAGAACCAGATATCTGTGATATTAGGTCTCCCATTTTTAGTTACATCAAATGCGATCATTAACTGTCGGAATGGTAATATGAATTTATCAATGTTAGTAAGCAACCCCTGAGCTAGATGACACATGCATTGAAAATATGAACATGATAAAAACTTTAGTTCAAGAGTCATTACCAAACATCTAATCCATATATCTATTAGAGAATTGTCTATCCCATTTTGGTTTTTTAACGATGATAACACCATTGATCAAGTGAATGCTCGGTTAGACTCTACCCCCGAGTTAGATACTAATAGATAGAAAGCTAAGTCTGAATCACTGCCAATTCTAATTCTACCTTAATTCCTTCTTTAGAAGAGCCTCCTAAGTTGGACCTCAAACCATTACGAGATACTCCAAAGTATGTGTTTTTAGGCCAGTCTGAGACTTTTCCTGTGATTGTAGCCTCTGATTTGGATAATGATCAGGAATGTAGGCTCTTGACCGTACTTCAAGACAATAAGGAAGCTTTAGGTTGGACTATAACATACATTAAGGGTATAAGTCCTATTGTTTGTATGCATCAAATTTATTTAGAAGATGACACCAAGCCTTATAGGAAGATGCAACATCGACTTAACCCTAACATGAAAGAAGTAGTTCGAACTGAGGTGCTTAAGTTGTTAGATGCGGGTATTATCTACCACATTCAGACAGTAAATGGGTCCGTCCCGTTCAGGTTGTTCCTAAGAAATCAGGTATCACTCTAGTCCATAATGATAACAATAAGTTAATCCCAACCCGAGTGAGCACGGGTGGCGTGTTTGTGTTGACTATATAAAATTGAACAAGGTCACAAGGAAGGACCACTTTCCCCTTCCTTTCATCGAACAAATGCTAGAGCGATTATCTGGACATAGTCATTATTGCTTGTTAGATGGCTACTCTGGTTATAATCAGATTTTTATTTCCCCAGAAGACCAAGAGAAAACCACTTTTACTTGTCCCATTGGTACCTTTGTTTATAGACGCATGCCTTTCAGGTTGTGTAATGCGCCCGCTACTTTTCACCGTTGCATGATGAGCATATTTTTTGACATGGTAAAACGGTTTTTATGGATAACTTATCAGTATTTGGGTCATCTTTTGATGAATGCTTGCATCATTTTTGACATTACTGTTAACTAGGTGTAAGGAAAAGAATGTAGTGTTTAATTGGGAAAAATGTCATTTCATGGTTCGATCAGGAATTGTTTTAGGGAATATCGTATCTTCTAAGGATATAGAGGTAGAAAAAACCAAAGTTGACCTTATTAAGAATTTACAGGTTCCCAAAACCGTAAGAGATATTAGGTCATTCTTAGGGCATGCAGGTTTTTATCGTCGATTCATTAAGGATTTAGCTTGATTTCTAGACCTCTTCGCAATCTGCTTGCAAAAGATGTTAAGTTTGTCTTTGATGATGCTTGTTTAGAGGCTTTCGAGAAGCTTAAGACTTTGCTCAGTACTTCCTCTATTGTCCAAGCACCTAACTGGAATTTACCCTTTGAAATCATGTGTGATGATTCAGATTATGTTATTGGTGTTGTTTTAGGACAGCGATAAACAAATTATTGCAAGAGATTTACTATGCCAACAAAACCCTAAATGATGCCCAACTGAACTATACTACCACAGAGAAGGAATTGTTAGCCATTTTTTTTGCCTTGGATAAGTTTAGATCCTATCTCTTAGGTTATAAGGTTATAGTCTTTACTGATCATGCTGCTTTGAAGTGCCTTCTGTCTAAGAAGGATATTGAACCTAAAGTGATTAAATGTATCCTTTTGTTACAATAATTTTCTCTAAAAATTAGAGAAAAAAATGGTGCAGAAAACATAGTAGAAGACCACTTGTCTAGGCTTGTTGTTGATTCCCCTGATGATTCCACTTACGTGAGAGATAGTTTTCCTGATGAATAACTTTTCTTTGTTTCTTGATTACCTTGGTTTACGAATATAGTGATTATCTTGTTACTGGTTGAATGCCTCAACATTGGGGTAAACAAGATCGTTCTAGATTTTTAGCTGAGGTAAATCATTTCTTTTGGGATGATCCATATCTATTTAACTATTGTCCGGATCACATTATAAGAAGATGTATACATGAGAGTGACCAGACCAGTATTATTTCCTTTTATCATGATCATGCTTGTAGGGGTCATTTTAGTTCTAAGAAGACTGCTGCTAAGATATTGCAGTGTTGATTCTATTGTCCTTCATTGTTTAAAGACACCCACAATTACTGTGTTGCTTGTGAGCGTTGCCAGAAGTTATAAACCAATTCCCATAGAAATATGATGCCTTTGAACCATATTTTAGTTATTGAGGTCTTTGATGTGTGGGGAATTGATTTTATGGGTCATTTTCCTAATTCTTTTGGTTATTTTTATATCCTTGTCGTTGTAGACTATGTTTCTAAGTGGATTGAGGCGGTTTCGTGTAAAACAAATGACCACAAGGTTGTGGTCCAGTTTTTGAATGATAACATATTTGCACGTTTTGGTACACCGCGAGCTATAATTAGTGATGGAGGGTCACACTTTCGTAATCGACGTTTTAGTCTCTTGATGAAGAAATATGGTATTACTCACAAAGTAGCTACCCCATATCACCCACAGACTAGTGCTCAATTAGAGGTTTCCAACAGGGAGATTAAACATATTTTAGAGAAAACAATTAATCATAATAGGAAAGACTGGTCTTTGAGGCTTACTGATGCCTTATGGGCTTACTGTACTGCATTTAAGACCCCCATTGGAATGCCACATTATCGTCTAGTGTTTGGAAAGGTATGTACCTGCACATCGATTTAGAACATAGAGCATATTGGTATGTAAAGCAGTTTATTTCACAGGAAGCTCCAGCTCAATGAGTTGGAAGAGATTTAGAAAGATGCATACGGTAGTGCTAGGGAGTATAAGAACAAAATGAAACTTGTGCATGATACAAATATTTTAAGAAATTCATTTTCTCCAGGTCAAAATTTTTTCCTGTATGATACTCGTTTACATTTATTCCCCGAAAAGTTACGCTCGGTGTACTGGTCCTTTTGTTGTCCGCACTGTTTTTCCTCATGGTACTGAGATTGAGACTCAAGATGGTAAAAGTCCTTTCAAAGTTAAAGGTCAAAGATTAAAACCACTTTTAGAGCCTTTTCCTACAGGTGATGTTGAGGAGGTCCCTCTGGAGGGCTCTGTTTACCTTGATTGACCATCAAGGTTGTTTAATGTACATTAATAACCTTTTTGATTTTTGTAGGCTTTTGTTATTCGTTTTTAGGTTTTTATTTTCTGTCTTATTCTCCGTAGAAGGATTTCTATGCTTCACCTATGTACTATCTTTCTGACTTCCCTCTTTATTCCTTTATTTACCTATTTTTTTGTATTGCTCTTTAATTTGAAATATTGAGGACAATGTTAGATTTAAGTTTGGGGGTAAGGGAGAAACTTTTAGTGCAATAATGAAACTCCAAAATTTAGAAATTTATGAACAATTTAGGATGACACTAACCATTCTAAGTAGATGGAAACATAGCTCTTATCTATAGGAATTGGTATGCCCGGCTAAATGGTCTATTCATAAAGGGATACCTAGAGATACCTGAGCTAAATGCTCATGAAGTAGAGTGTTTGAGATCAATCGTCATTATTGTATTTTATTTAGACCATTACTGTATTTAAAAATAATAAAAAAATCAAATTTGTTTATTATGTTCAATAAATCGACCGATGAGGCCCTTGTACATACCAGCGGAGTCGATATTAGTATTAAGATTAAGACCAGTGGGAGCGTATCTCAATCCATTAGGATTCATCCTGGCATTGATGTTCATACAGATATTCTGGAAAATATCGTTCACCTTAGTCAACATGCGCAAACTTCATTATCTCCATATTCTGGAAAACACTAGCGAGTTCTTCACAAGGGCTAGAATTATAAAATTGTTGTTTGCTAAGCAACATGAGTATATATATATGTGCATATTTATGCCCATATGCTTAATATTGAATATTGTGTCTCTACTTATATTCCGTAAGCGAATTAAGAGCACAAGTTCTTTTTAAACATTCTAAATTGGCCTTGTAGCCTCCTCGATACTCATAACATTCATGCCATATCGAACTAGTCTCAAGTCGCATAAATTACACGACTGAATTCCTTGAACTTGCCTCGAATGTGCATCGATGTTCTAGCAACATCCATTAAACTCGGGAATAGCTAATGCTTAAACCATGAAATACATTATAGCTTAACGCTTCATTCGCAACGAATGCTCCTCCAATTGCTCTTTCGAGCTCAAATATGCTACTTTAGCACTTTGCTTAAATGTAAGCCATAAATTATGCGCCTCTCCTCTCGGATACGCCACAATCAAGAAACAATGCCATAAAAATGCATTAAACCTCTCAGCTAGAGTAACCCTATCCTTTTTTTCATATTAGCAAAAAGTTAGCACTAGCTATTTGGCTTAGCATCGTATTGGCACCAGTTAGCCATATTAGTGCTAAAAGAGCTAACTTTCCTGATGCTAAACCCTAGCACCTGAAAAGTGCTAACTAACTTAAAATGGTCTTAGATAGCACATTTTAGCACAATAAGGCCTTAGCCAGCGCATCACCACCTTGGCACCTAAACCATACACTAAAGTGTTAACCCTAATCATAGCGCCATATGCGCTAACTCTCTTGGTTAGCTCTAGCCTGACGCGCCCTCGAGTAACGGTTAAGGCCAATGCGCTCCTAGCTCAAAGTCCCTCCTAACTTGATGCGTCCCCAAGACCAATACATCTCTACCATGTTCAAGCACGTCCCTTGAACTCCAGCGCGTCTCAGCTCCTCTGCGGCTCCCCTAGCTCAATGCGCCACAAGGCCTATGAGCCCCCAAGGCCGATGTGTCCCTAGTTAGCCTCAACGCCCTTGGCCTCCTCCGCGACGCCCCTAGATCCTTGGCTCCCTTGGCTTCTCCTCAGCGTCCTAGCTCATGTGCGTCGCTAGATCCTACTATGCGCCTCCAATGCTGATGCGTCCCTAGTTAGCCTCAGCTCCCTTGGCTTCCTCCGCGACGCCCTTAGCTGCTTGGTTCCCTTGGCTTCTCCTCAACGTCCTAGATCATGTGCATCGCTATCTCCTCCAATGTGCCTCCAAATCCAAATTCCCCTAGCTCCTATGCATCACTACCAACTCCAGCATCTTTGGCTCCTATGCGTCTCTAGTCATGCCTAGCACGTCCCTGAATAACGGCCATGACTAATGTGATCTTGGCTTAGCATATCCATACTTAACGACCTATCCACAAGTACATTAATGTTAAAACCTTAGTGATAACCATACAATTGAAGTGCTAACTTCAAACCTTCTTGATACTAGATTCCTAGCCTAATAAAATTAATATCTACTAGAAGTTGTGCATATTGGTCTTACTCCTGAGACATTAGCGCACTGGCCTTTTATATTAAAAGAGCTAACACATTTTTATTTGCGCTAAGTATCTAGTGCTAGCTTTTCTAGCTACTTTCCTCAGAAATACGCCTTTTTTCTCAATATGGGTCCAACATTGAGTCTTATACGAATTCTAATAGGTCTCCTTACTTAAGGAGCCCTCTACAATATTTGTTCTCAAATGCCTCTCAGACTTACGATAAGCCACTAAATATGCCATGTTACTTCCAAGTAAGTACACTGCCATTGAACTTCCCAGACTCGGTACTAATCAGTCTGACTATCGATCCAGTGAGTCGCACAACTTGTCTCACTGGTTTAGCAAGTCATTTGACTTGACTTGACTTAATCAAAACCATAGTGGCTTATGACTCCACTATTTCCACGAGATATCAAATATAACATGGGGAGATTCTCATTGGGGTATTGGTATGGCAGTCTACGAAAATCGTGGGTGGTGACACCACCTCCACGAACAAGAAGGTAATAAGAAGTGGGCAGTTATAGAGCAATTGAGAGGATGAGGAGTAGTGGTCAGACAAGTTTTCCCTACTTTCCAAGAACCACCCCACTACAATCTCCATAATCATCACTTCTCCACCTCTCCCTAACTTCCAAGACTTACGAGAAATCAGTATGTCTCCTTTGAACTATAAGTAGATGATTCTCATCTATTGGAAAAAAAGAAAAGACAAGACGATCAGTCTGGAGAAACAAACCTATAGAATTGGCGATTTCTCTCAGATAATCCATTTTATTCTTCATACACTATCACACTTATATTTTTTCAACCTTCTTTGCTTCTCTCCTCTAAGACTTACCAGAATATTTTCCATCTTTGTAATCGAAGCAGGATGTGAACGGCTATTTCTTGGTTTAGGCTCGTCGTGTTCGAGCTTGATCTCTCGAAACTACCTGAAATTACCATTTTGCAGTATATTTGTTTTCACCCCAAAACAATTGTGGAACGAGTTTTATGGGATTAAAATCTTGTTTCGATATCTCAAATAGAAGAAGTGATCAAATATATCAATACACATCATTCATGAGAGTTTCACGCCATAAAACTTGGCTGGAAAATTCGAAACTGACTGGAAAAATGAGTTAGTCCATGATTTGGATTTGTACGAGTTTTAATCTGTTTTGGGAAGATATTTTAGGTCCTTATCGATTAAAAAAGACTATTAGGGTTTACTAAACCTATAAATAGCGAAGAGAGGGAATAGAAAATCACGAGTAGTCGGGAGAAAAAATCAGAAGAAAAATATATTTTCTCGAGGAAGATGAAGAAGAAAGAAAACCATATAAGAGAACTATCGCAGAAGTCGTTAATAATTCTGTATTCTTTATTGTACCTAGAACCTGTCATATATTGGTTAGCACTTTCTATTCTTTTTCAGCCACAAAGAGAACACTGTAAGCAACAATTATAAGCGTTGAAGTAACCCTGAGTTATTATTTTTTTCTTTTGTTTGTTACTCTTTGAGCCATGAATAATTATTTTGAGAGAGTGTACAACATGAGGAGATAAACTCCATTACTGAGGCGACGGAAGAAACCAATTTACAATAATAAAATGGTAATTTTTTATCTAAATTTATTTTGCAATTCTTTTTATGATTATTTGTATTGGATTTAAATTGAATATATGATTTTTATTAATTATTTGTGATTTATTTTGATGGTTCATGCTTAGTCTAGGGCTTTTGATGTTCCATGCTTTCGATTTACAACTACTATTTAAAAATCTACTTATTGGCAATATTTTAGAATCAAATTGAATGTATGAGTTGCATGATTATTGTTATTAATTGAATCACTTAAAAATTGGTTAATGGTGGAATACTTAGTCTCAGTATTCTTTAAAACTTGATATCATATTTTTCAACTGAGTTCGTTAATTTAGTGTTATAATTTAAGTCTAAAACAAATCTTCACAGGCCCTAATGAACGAACTATTTTTAACCACTTTTCTAAAACAACCAACTTTCAAAAGTTCAATTACTTCTTCAATGGGAATTGGAAAATCCATGGGAGCTGGGGCTTTTCTTGGCTGTTGTTGTTGGCATTGAGAAGGTGGTGGAGCTGCAGCTGCTTGGTTGGCCCTCCGAGTTTGTCAAACTACTAGTGGGGCCGGAGTTGGAACTGGTGTTGATGTTGTACACTTGGGTCGTTGTTCTTGTACTGGATTTCCTTTTGACCCCTTCAGTCACAGTAATCGCAGATGGTTAAGTACTATACCGCTTGTGATTCAGACATCGACTTCTACGAGTCTCGTCTGCTTCTTCGTTTTTGGAAAGGTCTTTTCCTTTCCAACAAGACAGGTGAAATTATAGCCGATCGCTTAGCAGCTTCTGATAAGGTCTTGGAACACAAATCTTCCAAAATGGATTTATAGGATATCATCATCCCTTCGTTGTAAGGACCCTGATTGTAACGTGTTAGATATGACGAGTCTTCTTTTTGTGTTTGAAGAAACTGTTCCGAGTCTTCACGAGTAGCAAAATCAGGATGATGGCTCATTTCTTATTAACGTTTAGCGTGAGGAGAAATTTTTCCATTGTCGTCATCGGGGGAGATATGAATCGGTTCTTTCGATATCTGATTTATGAGAACTTTCAAAAGGGCGAACACCTCATTATGGGTCTTGATAACTTCGGATTGATTTTTTACAACATCATTAAGAATTTTTATTATATCATTAACAACGGTTAGGCTTTGAGTATCTACAGCCTCAACAGGAATTTGATCAGGCATAACGAATTTTAGAGTAATAAGAGGGATTCCTCCGGTATTGTGAAATATAGGATCGAGATCCAATACTTCTGAGCGCTTCCAATACTTAGCCACTTTAAGAAATTGATAAACTTGGGAAATTGATTTTGCAACCGAGAGATTGATCGTCCCATCGTGATCGCCAAAATGTTTGTGGGTAAAAACTATTAAAGGGTAAAAGGGGGAAATGATGGAGTAGGTTAATGCTAGTCAGAGAAAGTCGTCTGAAGAGCTGTTGATGGTGGATTTTTGACAAAGGAGAAAATTGTAATATTGTTTTTCTTCTAGCTGCAAAAGCATGAAATAAATATGTATAAAGTTTCTGACCCGACATCAGAATTATAAACACAAACTGCTATCTTACATTCCGCAAGAGAATTGAGAATACATATTCAGCTCATAGCTAAATTAGTTATGTAGCTCTTTACATATTTATGCACTTACAAAATTTCAGGGCTTTACCTAGCTAAACCCTCGTTATTTCATGTGCATCCATATAAACAATTTTTATTAATCAGAATATGTTGATTATAAAATATTGCTAACATTCAGAATAGAGGCTATGCCATATCTGAATAAAAACACTAATTAGATGCATACCATCTAAATACAGAGTCGCATTAAGCATTATCTCAAGTTGTAAAATTTCATAGCTGAATCTCTTGAAAATATTCTGAATGCACTGCATGAAAGTTAAGTATAAATGCTAACATCAAATTTCATACAATTGAGAAAAACCTAAACAAGCCATAAATATGGCCACGACATTAACAAAAGCCGAAGCTAGTGGTACATAAGTGACAATCATGGCACTAGCAAGTGCGAGCTTTAGCGAACCCTAGCCACACACTCCCGGCACCAATGAGTAACACACATGTGCCAAAAGGCTAGGAAAAAGCCAAACAGTCAAAAAGATAACAAAACACGCGCCAAACAAGCCCTAGTGGTGCTAGCACTGGCAACATCACTAGTGCTAGAGCTAACATCAGTCCAACGGTGCTTCTAGCTCTAGTGCTAGCTCGAGCATCAGCGCCAATGACGTTGCTAGCGCTAGCTTTTTCCATTCCTTTCCCTTTTCTTTTGCGCCCATTCACTTGATCGTGCTAGCACAATTTGGGAAAACTCATTCGTACTTTGAGTCCATGACTCCACTAAATTCTACGAGAAATCAGAAGCAATAACATGGAGGGATTCTTCATGGGTTGTGCTCTGGTGGTTACAGCAATATGGGCGTGACAAACATCCCATGACAAGGAAGTTATAAAGTAGTGGTAAGGTTGAAGCGGTTAATAGAGTAATGGAATAATGGTTTCCCAAAGATTCCAAGGCGGTTATACCATTATCCCCATGATTTCCACTTTCTCCATCTCTTCACTACCACCATTACTTTACAAGGAAACCCGTGTGTTCCCAAACTATTATAAATAGGCTCCTTAGTCCATTCAGAAAACACAAGAAGCTTATCATTCTCTCAAGCTCTGTTATTTTCTCGATAGTTCAACATCTCTACACAGTATTCAACACACAAATTCCTTCAACTTTCTTTTCTTCCCTCCCTAAGATCAACCCATTTTCTCTCTTTATAACCGAAGTAGGGAGGAACGGCTACGATGGTGGTTTAGGCTTGCCCTGTACGATTTTGATTTTCGAATCTAAATAAAGTACTTCAACAGTACATTGTTTTGCATAGAATTAATTTTTAGGTACTAACAATTGGCAACCACAGTGGAGATCAATCTCTCGGTCACGAATCCAATTCTTCAACCATCTGAAAATCAATTTTTCCAATCATCTAAGAAAACAGTGGAGCTTAGGTCAGGTTCAACAACCACCCCAATTTAGGTTCAACACCCACTCCTAACCCCAACAACACCAGTGGAGGAACTTCAAAGATCATTCTTCAAAACACTACCACTGAAAATACTAAGAACCCTCTCTGTACCACTGAAGTGACAAAAAAAAGGAGCAGGCATCACCAACCATAAATGATTTGATGAAGCGACAAGAAACTTTGGCTGAAAGTCAAATATCCATGGACACTACCCAGAAGGAAGTTCTTACCTTTCTCAAGACGTTAACATAGCATTTAACACCAGAGCAGCGTCATTGTCAAATAGAGAAAGTCAAAAGAACAACTGCTGGCGGCGCCAACACGTCAAGAGCTAATGCCTAAGCAGATGATGAAGTAAGGTCACCAGTGACCGGGTACCAGAAAGGAATCAACAACAAAAAACTTTATCACTCGTGAAGACTTAGAAAGGCTCCTGCGAAACCGTGGAAAAGAAGATTCGTCTCCATTCCATCAACACCAACCCCCTTATCCAGCATAAATTCAGAGGATCGCACTTCTGAGCGGATATTCGTCTCCACCACTCTCATTATATGATGGTACCGGGAACGCTCGAGAACATATTTCTCGATTCTTGGAATCATTAGGAGTACATGAATATAACCAAGTGTTGCGGCTCAAAGAATTCTCCAAATCTCTTACGGGAAGAGCTTATACCTGGTACAAGAACCTCACTCCCAACATCATCACTAGCTTGTCTCAGATGGTCTATGCTTTTTATAAAAAGTATTTCTTTGTCGCTGAGGAAATCATCCTCTCGGAACTGGGGAGAATATTCCATAGAAACAACGAGCATCCCAACGAATACGTGAAGAGGTTCAGAACACAAGCTCTTGACTGCCATGACCAGAACGTGACTGAATAACAATTAGTGGAGCCTTGCATCAACTGTATGATTCCTTTTTATCATGTTTTGTTAGAAAATTTACGATCTCAGACCTTCTCTGAGCTACATGAGGCCTCCAAGAGGTCAACAACAACTGCTCCGGCCTTGATGGAAAGAACAAGACCCGCCAGATAAGAAAGCCATGGAGACACCCGTGGAAGTAGACGTCTGGCGAACAAACAACATTCTACCCAACACTCCATAGGTGTTGTCACTGAAAAAGGAGGCAATAGAAAAGCAACACCTCAATCGGCATCATAGACTGCATTATCCCCGTCAACAACGCCAACACCAGTTCAAGGACAAAGCTCAGTCAAGACTCCGCGTCAGAAAAAACAAACCAAGAAAGATACAATAATCCCAAACTTCCGCTTCCCCATGGAGGAGGTCCTCGAACTGTTGGAATTATGGGTACAAAATGGAGCTATCAAGTTACCGCCTGTGCGACACCCACCAACTGAAGAGGACATGTCAAATCCAAAATAATGTCACTTCTACAAGTATGTCAACCATCCCACCAGTGAATGGAACATCTTAAGGCGTATCTTCAGAGAAAAGATCGACTCAGGGAGCTATACTTGGGGACTGAAGGTGTCCACAAAAATCCCCCCCCCCCCTGTCAGGAGCTTTACTCTTTCAGAGGACCCGTTAACAAAAATGTCCAAACCATGATGGACTGTATATGTGAACTTCTTTATCTATCGAAGGCACAACATAAAGATATTTTTACTGCTCTCAATTGTATTGTATCGGGTAAGCGTCTACTCTTCGCAGAAAAAGCTATTGTGTATTCCAAGTCCGCCTCGGAAGACATAGTCATCCAGCATGATGAGAAGCCTATCTAAGGACTTCTCACCACTGTTTGCCTCAAGGACACCAAGTTCGAGCAAACATTAATCGATACATGCACTGACGTCAATATCATCACTATTAAGACTTTGAGAGCTACGAAAATTTCCAGGCACAAAGCCATGCACTCGCCAGCCGTAATCAAGAATTCTAAGGGGAAGTCCCAAAGTGCTGACGGGAACATCACTCTTGAGGTAAAAATGGGTGACACCCGAACACATACCAAGTTTCACATTGTCAAAGAGGATCCAAATAATGACCTGGTTCTGGGACGCCCATGGGTCCGTAGCACCAAGATGAAATCAGGTGTATCTCCATTACCAGTGCCAACGCCTCCAAAACTCTCAAACAAGCCAGCAAATCCCGAAGATTGCTTATCAGATGAGTTTCGCCGCATAATGAACCTGGATGTGAAGCAATTGTGAGGAGAGGATACAACATCATATGTACGACGGTTTCACACACAAGTACGTCATATCCAACCAACTCCTTTGCAACCAGCGATCCCACGTCCCATCAAAACTTGGGGACTTGACCCGGATATCAACCCTACTCTGAATCAGCGATGTGAATGGGAAGTTGATCATTTTCAAAATTTTATCAAATAGGTATGGATTATCTTTATTGGATATGAGGAAACTAGTAACCCGGGCATTCCGAAGACATGTCATGAAGATAAGGGGCCTGAACCCAATTCCTTCCATGTCGGAGATACGGTGGGGAAAATTACAGCCTCTCCTGAAGAAGAGTCATATCTTGTCACTGAAGCCTTGATCAGCGGTTACTACAAACTTGTCAATACTGAAAAGCCAGAAGGAGTGGTCATACATGGCAAGTGGCTTAAAGCTCACAACGCTTGAAGAATTCTACCATCACCCCACAATATTTTCCTGTTTTATGCAATATTTGTAATTCCTCCAAAATGTTTGCAATATCTTGCATTCATACTTGGGATTTCGATTTATTAATCAAGCAAATCATTGTTTCTTTCAAAAAAAAAAATCCTTGCAAATCATTCAAAAAAAAAAAAAAAACCTACCTACTAAAAAGTCCCAAAATAAAACCATAAAAAAGCCATATGAATCAGAAACCTATAAAATCCAGAAAGTCTAAGAAAACTCCTTGAAGACTGGTTCAGCACCTGCGGCATATTCCTTTTCCAGTTGCTCAAGGGTCTCAGTCGCAAGCTTCAACTTCATAGAAAGCTTATCAACTTCACAGTTGGCCTTGGCAACCGTCTCGGGGTTGTAGGATGCGTCTTTCTCCAGCAAATGCTTATCACTAGCTTTTAAATGACGACGAATCCATGAAACATTAAGTTCAGCTCTTTCAGCGTCCTCCAAGGCATCCTTCAAGTCTGCACCATCTCAGAAATGTCTCTACGGGGGAGGGAAACCATCTCACGAACAGTCGGCAACAAAACAAATATATTCTTCTCCAGAGTATAATAATTTTGGGGGTTACCTACGAAGAAATGGCCAAATGATGTAGTTTGTAAATAGTGGTAGAAAGTTCAATTCTTAGACTTGTAAAGATTTGATTTTTAAACCTAATTTTTAATACTAAAAATAAAGAAGATTAAAATAGAATTGATTCAAGAATTGTAGTAAACACTGAGACTAAGGATTCCACTATTATCCGATTTTTCAAGTGATTAAACATGAATGATTATTTTGCAATTCATAAATTTAAGTTATTTAAAATAATGCCAAAGTTAGATTTTCAAAATAATAGTTGTAAATCAAAAATATGAGACATCAAAAGTTTAAAACTCAGCATGACCCATCAAAAGAAAACACAACTACTTGATAAAAACCATTTTTTCCAATTTTAATTCAAAGCAAATAATAGTAAAAGAATTGCAAAAAATAAATAAAATAAGAATTACCACCTTATTATTGGAAAAATAGCTTCCTCCTTCGCCCCAGCAATAGTGATTAGCTCATCAAATTGGAAACACTCTCAAAATAAGTTTTTATAGCTCAAAAAGTGTTTACAATGATGAAATAAAGGTAACATAGGAGAACTGATACGCTTATAAGCGTTACAGAAACTGTTTTCTGCGTGGCTAAAGAAAGAAAATAAACAGAAGAGAAAGGACGGACTACAGACGCTTCAGAAATTCAAAAGAATAAACAACGGGTTCACCGACAGTTTCCTGGAGTCTTTTGTTCTTCTTGTTCTTCACACTAGCAGAAAAAAAATTCTTCCTGGAATTATTTCGGTGGTCTCTGCCTCCTTTGTTTCTCGTTTCTCTTGGCTATATCTGGTATTAGTAAACCCTAGAAACCCTTGTGAACCGACAAGGACTCAAAAACAAATCCAAAACCAACTCTAAATGATGTTTTATCCGAATCAAAGAATGTTTCTTTTTTCCGGCTGTAATGTTGATTTTTTACCCATTTTCCGACATGAAACTCTCTGGATTGCGTGTGTTAATCTTTAGTTGATTATTTCTTCACTTGGATAAATCAAAAACACGTATTAAATCCCTTTAACTTCGCACTTGAAACAACTCAGATGATTTTCTCACGTAAACTGAATTTCCCGCCCTTTTCGATTTTTGAATTTGAAAGAGGGGTGCCCCTAATCCATCTTGTGGGTGCCTGATGTGGTTTAGAAATGGTAAATAAAGGTTCGATTCTCGAACTTGTGAAGGTAATGATTTTAGAAAATAATGATTCTACTTAACTCTAGAAAACTCCAGGAATAATAAAAAGACTAAATAACCTAAATATGATTTTTGAATAATTTTAAAAATACCAGGAATCAGGTAATTCTAACAACCTATGTGATTAATCAGATAATTCTTTTTAAATTAATTGAAGCCCAAATAATTGCCAAAATTGGTTTTGTTATGCTAACAAACAGAGGTAAATCACAAGCATGGACTATCAAAATTAATTAACTAAGCATAATCCATCAAGCAAAAGCACAACTGTTGAAAGAAAACCGTTTTTACTATTCAAAACTATGCAATTTTAATGATAAAAGAATTATAAATAATTATTAGAAAATAATTAAATCACATAAAATTGAGAAAATTACCTTATCCATCATCCCAGTAAATAGACTTAGCTCATGGTGAAGAAAACTTGCTCAAAAGTTGATTTCATTGCTCAAAATATTGATTACAAGGTTGAATAACGCTGTAACAGCTGATTTGATACGCTTATATGCGTTACAGGAGAGGGTTCAGCTGTTACAGAAGAGTTTAAGCAACAAATGGTTTGAAGCAATAGACAACAGGAAAATTCAAATCAGCAACACTTATAAATGTTACTGAGTCTTCTTCTCCGGCAGTGATGGATGAAGAACAGCCGGCCGGTGCAGCAGCAGCTCGTCGGCGGTGACGGAATAGTGACCGGAATTCTCTAAAATCTTCTCTAAGCTTTTGTACTCGATTCTCTTGGCTTCTCTTGGTATTTATAGATAGTAGAAACCCTAGAGAGAGTTCTAAACCTAATAGAACTCTCTAGAACAGCCCACAAATCCCAATCCTAATCGAATCATGATTCCGGCCAAATACATGATTTACACACTGATTTCACGGGATCTTTTGATGTTTATGACTTGCGTGAGATTGCTATTATCATTTGGAACAATCTAGAAGCAAAATATCCTTCGAATCATTTGATTTTATCAATCCAGAAGATTTCCCGATGAGCTGAATCGGCTGATCCGGCTGAATCGACTCGGCTGGCTCGCTAGGTTGAATCGCCTGGTTGACCCGCTAGGTTGACTCGGTCGATCCTAGGGTGTCCCTTATCCATTCTTGGGGTGCCAATAACACTTGTCCTTGGGGTGCCTTTATCACTTTTTGATCCAATTTTTCCACAAATCTTTATTCTTCTAATGTACCTACAAAAGCATAAAAACACGTAATAGACACACAATCGAATACTAACTCACTAGAAATTAAGGTGCAATTTAGACACTAAAATGTGTCTATCAGTGCCTTTATCAATTTTCTTGGTGGTGCCTTTATCAACTTTTTGAGTCGATTTTTTCACAAATATTTATTTCTCAAAAATACGTACAAAGACATAAAAACCCATAATAAGTACAAAATCAAACACTATCAAAATAGATAATCGAACACAATTTAGAAACAAAAAATGTGTTTATCACCAAACTTCTTCCATATCGTGGTGTGCAGCTCAGCATAGACAGACGAAATAGTGAAACCCCCAATACATATGTATTCGAGCCGAGTCCTTTCAAACTTGAAGTCAAAGCTAACTCCAGCGTTCTGGTACTCAATTAAAGCAGTCTCCGTCACATCAGTATTCTGTACACTGACACCACTCTGAGTGCTTTCTTCAACAATTGCGTCAGGAAGAACTTTCTCATGATTTTGGGTTGGAAAAGACACATCACTAGCGCCATAGCTCATGGTAATCCCCAATCCTTCACCTTCAAGTTCATCTCTCTGTTTTTGGTTCATTCCCCTTCTAAAACAGAGACATTAGAGATAATAAGATAAAATGTCTCAAAACATAAGGAATTGAAGCACAAATCATGAAATTCATAAGATATGTCCATTATCAACCTAACATTCATTAAAAAGTGTTTGGGTCATGGCACATAGTTTAGAGAAAATATGCATCATTTTGCAATAATGCTGTTAGGAACGTCTTTTCACTTCCTTTCGGAAGAACTGAAACTGGCGCTAATTGGTAAGGAATTTGAAGGTAATTTATATATCAAATGATTCATATGGATGTATACTACAACATTCTAAAATGGCACACCAACAGGAGAAACGAGCTAATCGAGGTAGACAAAACGGTCAATTACATGACAGCTGAAAACCTACAGAATTTTGCCTGAAAAGTTCTAGATGCTCGGTGTCAGGTCTTTTTAAACTAGAAAATGGACTCCAAATCATAAATTCTTTTAAAAAAAGTTAGCTCTTTCTGTTATCTAAAGAATGATAGGTCAATCGCCTCATTCTGACTTTGTATGAAGATTCTACAGTCGTTACGGCAAGAAGACCTGAATCTGAATTTTCTGACAACGAAAAGTTCTAAAGTTTTTTTTTATGAAATCATGCATGATTCTACACATTTGGTGGTCTAAGAGCTATAATCATGCCATCATGATTCTATAACAAAGGAGTAAAACTTAGTTGGAGCTGTGACAAGTCATCGGAAGCAGAAAATATCTCGTAATACGACTCGCCAACAAATTCTTCATTCTCAGATCCGAATTCTTCAATTACTTCAGTATGAGATAAAATTTCAGGCCCGTTGTCATCTTGGTCTTCTTCCTCAATACTTCCAACCACAGCGGTACTTTCTGATACTAGGATGTCCGTGTTGCTAGTTATCAAAGAATGATGATTATTGATAAAAGTCAGATTTCATCAAATTCAGTTAGAAAAAGATCATGTAACTCGGCGATATCCAAAAGAAAGTTTACTTACAACATAAGGAGTTGAAGCACCAATAACAGCTGGGATGCTAAACTTGAACGGTTGAATACTCAAGCTACCTTGACGAATGACACTCCAGGTTATTTAAAAGTGATCGTCAGAAGAAAATATAGATTTATTTCATACAAAAAGGAAGCATAAAAGAAAATACAAGACGCTCACCTTCTTCAGAGGACGACCTCCACTTCCAGGCATAATCATCCATGACCTCTTCTCTCCAGGTTAGGGAATGACATTCGTCTCAGTATCAGACACATAGTGTTCTGAGAACCATGACTGCAAGAAATGAATTAGATACTTAAGTACTGAGTAAATAATGGCGATTAAACGGAGGATGACTTAAGATACCTGTGACAAGCTAACAATCGTATCATGTCTCGCTCCATAAGTCATTTTAAAGTTTGGAAGATCTGCTAATTCCTTTCTAGAAGGCGTGTCACGTACATCAGAAGGGTCACTAGACATGAAGTTCTCAAGGATGGTAAGTTGTGTATTTTATAAAGCAGCATATTCACCAGTAACACGTCTTTTCTTATCAGCTTAGAGGAAAGGAATGCATCGATCAGAAATGGTATGGGCACCCTCAAATTGCTGAAGCATATTTATAAGAGGCACCTTAGTGCGGTAACGGGGGATGGACTGATCAAAGCCTATTTTCGAGCCGCTCTATCGATTTTATGACTCTGGATGATGTAGCTACCGGAACAAACAACAAGGATATACCCTGGAGTAAAACTATTCATGAAAGTGGCATCACCGTCTGTATTAATATTACTCTTACCAGCAGAACCAGATGTAGGATAATATCAAAACTCTCAGCAAAAGTCTTCGCTGGAATCACATATAGAAACATCAAACCCCCAAGGTCTGAAATTCACCTTCTTCTCATTGTCCATTAAGCTAATAAGACTAATAGAAGAAGGTTTATTCTTACTCCAACGAAGTATTCTAGCATACTCCATCTCAGCACTTGGATAAGAAGGCTTGTCCTTTGGCGCATATTCAGGAAAATTGGCATGATCGTTGGAAATCCTAATGTCGCGAATGAAAGAATCCAAATGAGAATATAAGGAGCCAAAAAATAAATTTCCAAGGGGAAGAATCTTTCCACCAGCAAGAGCAACATCGACCGAAACAAGTGAAGGCTTCAATTGGCCTCCAGGAGAATCTTTGAACACGTCTCTAGAAATCCAAAGTACAAGGAATGAAGTAATGCATAAAGGATCGTCAACAACAAGGCCATCAACACTTGTACTTCCGTCCCACCAGTGGTCAATCCAAGTCGAGTAATTTTGTTATTGCAACGACTGGACTCCTGTATCTTTTCTATCTTATGAGTAAGGATGGCACCATATTCCAGCTCCTGCTCATACCATTCAACCGGAATACTACCAACAACGTGCAACTGCAACAAGACCGCTACATCCTCCAAAGTGATTGTTAACTCACCCCAAACGCATGCTGCTGAATGGGTTGGACCACACCAGCGAGAAGCAAAAGCAAGCAGACCCTTCGTGTCCTTGTTGATTCTCAAAGTCTCAGACACTTGCAGAGCATGGATTATCTTAGCATTTTCTAAAACCAGCTTCACCTGAGGATTCTTCAAAATAACCTTAGACCAAGCTTGCCATTCGAGAAGGGAATTTGGAACGTCTTGAAATCAACAAATGATGGCATATGCTCTCTTCTCTGCAAACAACACCTGACAAGAGCCTGTGGGTATATACTCTTAGGTTAAGGACCTTTATTGATGTTTGGAATAAAGTTGCCAACATAACTAGGATCATCAGCATCTTCAACTTTTCGCTTCTCTTACGACTAGAGGCAGTGGTAGCGTTATCTTCCTGATTTATAAACATCTACAATTGGTTCGAATAATATTCGCGTCAACAACTGGGAAATCATGCAAAAACACTTGGGAAATTGATACAAACCCCAGTGTACCTGGATAAAGATTAACAACGATGTAGTGAGGCCAACGAAGGAGTATCACAATCAGAGACAACAATTGGAGTTCACCTGCAAGAAGCTGTCAAGAAAAGATCAATATCAAGTCAATGACATGCTTTTGCAATAAACAAACGATAATGCTTGAAAGAGTAAGCAAACACTAACGTCAAAAGGAGGAAATGTGTGAGTATTTACTCACGTAAAAGAACAACCCAAAGAAAAAACTCACGTGAATTATTCACGTAAAAAAAAAACTTACTTGGTCGCGTCGTAAATTGGTCGGCGTCGACTGGTTGGTGGTGTCACCGACGGAAGGAGCTGGAGCAGCTGTTGCAGTCCTTGCTGAAGGAAAATAGAGGAGATGAAGGTGTTGGCGGTGATGGAGAGAGAAAAAAAAAAGAAAAAAAATAAGGGTTCACTCCCTTTTATAGTAATTGGTTTCCAAATTTAGTTCAAACAAGGGTTTCCTCTTTGAAGCGTGGTCCTGTACTGCACACGAGTCACCTTTGGTCTCTTTGTCATACAAATCAGCCATGTTTCGCTAGCTTACACTCTCCATATGATGCCCTATCACTTGCAGGAACTATTGCATCAACTATTAACCTCTTAGCAATTATTCGGCATCAATGGAGTATCACCAAATCAAAATTCTTAGTAATATCTGACAACTAAGCTTATTGATTTCTTTTGCTTATGTCAGTAAAAAAAATCACCAACTAGTGCTTACCACGAAACATTATTGTACCGCGCTAAGCAGGGGACTTAATATTGATGGTGGATTTTCGAAAAAGGAGAAAATTATAATATTGCTTTTTGCCTAGCTGCAAAAGCATGAAATAAATACGTAGAAAATTTCTGACCCGACATCAGAATTATAAATACATACTGCTATCTTACATTCCGCAAGAGAATTGAGAATACATATTCATCTCATGGCTAAATTAGCTCTGTAACTCTTTATATATTTATGCACTTACAAAATTTCAGGGCTTTACCTAGCTAAACCCTCGTTATTTCATGTGCATCCATATAAACAATATGTATTAATCAGAAATGCTGATTATACAAAATTGTGAACATTCAAAATAGAGGCTATGCCATATCTGAATAAAAATTCTAGTTAGATGCATACCATATAATTGCAGAGTCACATTAAGCATTATCTCAAGTTGCAAACTTCCACAGCCGAATCTCTTGAAAATGTTATGAATAAACTGGATTAAAGTTAAGCATAAATGCTAACATCAAATCTCATACAATTGAGAAAAACCTAAACAAGCCATAAATATGGACACGACATTAACAAAGGTCGAAGCTAGTTGTGCATAAGCGACAATCATGGCACAACAAAAGTTACATCAGCAGCAGGGACAAGATGTTAAACCAAACATAATATTCCCAGACTTCCCAGTTCCAATGGAAGAGGTGCTCGAACTAATAAAAGCATGGATATAAGACGGTACTCTCCAGTTACCTCCTGTACGACGGCTTCCCACAGCTCAGCAAATGACGGATCCTAAATACTGTCATTATCATCGATATGTTAATCACCCAACCATCGATTGTAACAATCTAAATCGTATTTTCAAAAAAAAAAAGTGGAATCAGGAGAATTTCAATTAGAAGCTGAAGGAGTCCACAAAAATCCCCTTCATATCAGAAACTTCACTCTCTCTGATAAGTCAACCAACCAGACAGTCCAATCTTTGATGGAACACATGTGTGAGCTTCTATATCTCTCGAAAGGACAATGTGAAGACATTTTTGCTTCCCTGAACCATATTGTAGCTGGCAAGCGCTTATTCTTTGCATAAATGACCAGTTCCCAAGTCAATCATCCCTTGAAGAACTTGGTCGACACGGATGATGGGGAATATGACCGAGGACTCCCCACAAAGCTTGATAATCTGACTCGGACTCTAAAACTCGATCAAGTAAGTCCCACTTCTCAAGCTCCTTCGCAATCAATGATCTCATGTCCTGTCAGAACCCAAGAGCTCTTCTTAAAATAAAACCATGTCACGGCTAGAAGATATGAATGGGAAGCCGATCCATTTCAATATTTTGTCAAATGTTTAAAATTATTTTTTCTAAGAACCGGAAGATTCATGACTCACTTGCGAGTTAAATTACTCTTGGAGATGAGAAAACATGCCAGCAATAATTCTTAGACGCCCAAGGAGAAGACCTCCCAGACGAGATGATAAAGTCTAGGCCTTTTCGAATTGGAGACACGGTTCTGAAAGTCACTAAGAAGGCACAACTTCTCGCATCAGTTCCTATGACTATCTAGGAAGAACCCTACATAATTACTGAGATTCTACTAGTTGATCACTACAAGCTTACAAACCGTGGAAAGCCAAAAGGAATAGTGATTTATGACAAGTGGCTCAAAGCTTGCAAAGCCTGAGTGCTTCACCAGTTTACTTCAAATGTTTCCCTATTTTTGTGCAATATTTATATTCCCTCTAAAATAAGTGCAATATTTCTGCAATCATAGTTATATTTTCAAGTTTACCAATCAATTCAAATATCTTTATTCATTTCAAAAAATAATAAAGGAGTCTATCTCTCTCCGTAAATAACTTGTCAAAAAACCTACGTACCTACTCAAATCCCAAAATAAAACCATAAATGTGCTTCAATAAAATCATAAAACTAGAAAAAATCCTTAAAAATTGGCTCAGACCCTATAGAATACTCCTTCTCTATCCTTCCAAGAGTCTTTATCGCAAAATCCAACTCCTGGGAAATCCTTTCAACTTCTTTTCTAGCATTGGTCACTATATCCATATTAGCAAGTTCTCCTACTTCAACAAAGTGTTTTCGCATGGATCCCAAATGATGACGGACCCACATGATATTCATACAGAGTTCTCGGCATTATTTACATCCTCCTTCCACTCCTCGAAGACCGCATCAGAAACTTCATGACAAGGGAGTGAGAACATCTCTTGTACGATAGGCAACAGACTGGACGCGTCACGTTCTAAGGCTCTGTAGTTTCTGGAAGTATCACTAGAGAAGTGACCAAACTTATTCCATATCCTTGTATACAACTAGGCATAAGTGGATAGAACAACAAAACCTCCAACACGCAAGTACCCGGGAAAAGTCCTGCTCGGGCCAAAGTCAACATCAATACCTGCACCAAATACTTGACAGAGGCACTACACTCAACAAGCATGCAAGAAAGAGTCTTCTCGTTATTTTCAGTAGGGGAGAGGACATTATCTATGTTGGGATCAACGGTAATTCTTGTTCCTTCACTAGCGAGCTCAACTCTCTGATTTTGGTCATTCTCCTCCTAAAAGTAAAGAGGATATAAACAAATTGAGTCAGAACGTCTCAAACACAAAACACTTGAACAAGAATCATAAAAAAATTCGTACATATTCATAAACATCATATACAATCATTAGAAAGTGTTATTCAATGGATTATATGAGTCGGAACAATTACAAGACGTTATACAAAAAAACGTCTCGGAAGCAATTTTCACTGCCTCTCGGAAACTATGAATCTGACAACAATTGGTGATGAATCTGGGCATGGTTTTTATATCAAAAGTTTCGTATTTAAGTCTAATACAACTTGTTAAAAGGTGTATCAATCGGACAAGTGAGCTAAGAGTTATGGAAAAAACGTCTAACGGAGTCAAATCTGAAAACTGTCAGGATTTTTCTGGATACTTCCTGAGTTCTACTGTTCAGTCGTTTTGACGCCTCAAACAAGCATAAAACCTGGATTTCTTCCTATTATGATGTAGGATTTTTTTTCTAATAAGGATAGAGGTGTCAATCATCCAAAACAGAGGTCGTAAGAAGATTATATGATGTTTTTCCCAAGCACTATATTTCTGAAATTTTCTAACGATGGAAATTTGCGAATACTTTGAAAATTTCAAGCATAGTTATACTTATATGAGAAATTAAAGAGTCCTACATGACTTATTGCTATTACAATGAGGGTAGAACTTACTTGATGAAAATCCAAGTTGGCGGAGGAGTCCAGATCCATTTCACCTCTAGTGCTTACTTCATCATCGATAGTACCGGATTCGGGTTTTTCATGGATTTCTTTTGTACGAGATGTTTCTTCAAGATCCTCCTTCCCAGACTCATATCCCTCTTCCATGCTTATGGTGTCTCCTGAAGCCTCAGGAGCGTCACTAGAGTCAATACAAACGCCTGTGCTCACATATTATACCAAGACAAGAATATATATATATATATATATATATATATATGTTAATTCAAAAATATATATACACAAGAATTGAGAATAACAAGTGGAACACTTACATTCTTGCGAGGACCGGTCTTACTTCCAGGGGAATCATCCTTGGTCCTTGCCTTAAATACTAGGGACTATTAGCAGCAATAGAAGCAACGTTCATCCGAGGGCGAATAACACGAGTCTAGCGGAAAGAATAAAATATAAGAATCATAAAAGTCACGTTTCCAGAATTAAGAAGTCAAAGAAAAGATCATTACCTCCTGAGATGCGTCATAATTAACTTCCGCTTGGCCTTAGATGAGCTTTGCAAATTGGGACACCGAGCCTTGTCTTCCTTAGAAGGGGCGCCAGTCATCATTGGGGGTCTCGAGAAAAATTCTTTGAAGCGTCTTCTATCGTCATTCCAGAAGCATGCATACATGGCCGATATCTGAGGTTTCCTACCATGAACGAAGAAAGGAATGTTTATCCCCTCAGTAAGACAAACATCCAAATTCTTCTTCAAATTTACAGTTGACGGAGCTACACTGTGTCTACGAGGTATTTCCTGGTCAAAGCTCATCTGACGAGCCACACGATCAATGTTGTATGCTTGCACCGAATAACCTTCTGAACGAAGAGCAAAGATATAACCTGGAATGGAGTTGTTCATGAATGTACTATGTCCAGGAGAAAAAACATTAACTTGCCTCTTGGGACCTAACCAGAGAACCCCCTCGACCTCTCCAACAAAAGTAGTGGATGAAAGTGTATGCCCGTGCTTATAATCCCAAGGCCTGAAGTTCACCTCACTCTGAAAATCTATCAAATCAATCAAATCTACATAGGTAATATTCCTTTTATACTAACGACGAATGCTTGCATGTTCAACGTCTCCCTTCAAGTTCAGAGGCTTCGACAAAGACGCATATTTCGGGAAGTGCTCCAATACCATGCTTGGAGAAACGTGCTATGAATACAAGAATCAATCTTCATGAACCCGTTGGAAGTTTTCATCTCACGAGCCAATGAATCTAAGTGAGAATACGAAGAACCGAGAAACAAGTTACCAAGAGGGAGACATTCACCACCAGCAAGTGCTACCGCCAGAGGGACAACTGGAAGCTTCAAATTACCAATGGGGAAGTCTTCGAATACATCTCTAGACAACCAGAGTGTCAGAAACGCCGCAATGGTCAAAGGGTCACTAAGAGTGGGATCATTCGCATCAACCTCACCATTCCACCAATGATCGATCCACTTCACATAATACACACCATTTTGACCCCTACCTTGTTGTACTTCTTCTATCTTCCCTTCCAGAGTTGTGATCATTTGCTTCTTTTTTTAGCGGAATTTTCGACAGAAAGAGTCCTAGAAACCGAAAGCTACAACAAAATAACTACGTCCTCTAGAGTAATTGTTAGTTTACCCCAGAAGCATATAGCGGTATGAGTTGGCTCACACCAACGTGAAGGGAGTCATATAAGCAGGAGATTCGTGGGTTGATCGAATTTTACCTCCCGTTTCATACGGGCGATGAATCGCTGAAGTCGACTCGGCCACTAACTCTTGTATCAGTGTACGAACCTAAGGGGCTGAGATAATATCGTAATTGTCGTCCTTCCCTGTGTAATTTATATTTAATACTACCTTTTGTAGGATTTAATAATAATAATAAAGTCCAAAAATGTCCCGAAGTGTCCAAAAATAAAAGAAAAAAATATAAAAATAATAAGAGATTTTCCTAATACAGTTTTCTAAAAAGAAAAGGAAATAAAACCCTAAAAATTAAATAAAAATACATAAAATATTTATCTTCTTTTTCTGTTCTTTTCTATTTAACTTTTACTCTAAGTCTTTAATAAATCATCAGAATATTTGGCTCAACTTTCTTTTTGATCCAAAACCTGTAGTAAAAAGATAAATATTCAAAAACGTAAAATAGAACAAAATAATAAAAATCTAAAAATAAATCTAAACCTAAAAATAAAAATAAATATAAAACTCTAACCTAAAAACAAGTCTCCGGCAACGGTGCCAAAACTTGGTCATTTTAGAAAAGTGGTAAAAAATAATTCGTTTCACTAGGATTTATGAAGATTTGTTTTAGACTTAAATTCTAATACTAAAATAGCAAACTCAATTGAAAAAGATGATAGAAAGTTTTAAAGAATACTGAGACAAGGGATTCCAACATTAACCAATTTTTAAGTGATTCAATTAATAACAATAATCATACAACTCATACATTCAATTTGATTCTAATATATTGCTAATAAGTAGATTTTTAAAATAGTAGTTGTAAATCGGAAGCATGGAATCAAGATCCCTAGACTAAGAATGAATCATCAAAATAAATCACAACTAAATAATAAAAATCATGCATTCAATTTTAATCCAATGCGAAATATCATAAAAAGAATTGTAAAATTAATTTAAATAAGAAATTACCACTTTACTATTAGAAATTGGCTTCCTCCGTCGCCTCAGTATGGGGTTAGCTCCTCATGTTGTACACTCTCTCAAAATAATTATTCATGGATCAAAGAGTTACAAACAGAAGAAAAAATAATAACTCAGGGTCACTGCAACGCTTATAATTATTGCTTGCAATTATCTCTTTGTGCCTGAAAAGAACAGAAATCGGACATTGTATGAATATTTTATGGCGTTATCAATGGAGACCCTTATATCTGTATTTTTCTGACGACGAACTATAACGAAATTCTTCATTCATTCCATCACTAAGGAGCAGGTTTATGCTATTATGAATATAATACAAGATGAGCACTCATTTGGGTGCTCCCCAAACCATTCAGAAAGTTGGAATTGCCGTTATTATCCTCTTCACGTGACTTAGAATTATGTTGACTCCCATCCTCATCTTCTGAAGATACTTGAGGTTCGTCATTACCTTGATTATTAGATGTAGTATCTTCCTATAAACAACAACAACAATAAATATTTATATTCCGTTCAAGATTATCACAAACTAGTCGGACGAACTTCAGCCATGCAAATTTGGTCCTTCTACAATATGGTAGTCCTACCTAGTCACGCCTCACCAATCCATGTTCTTCAAGAAGAAGCTCTCTGTGCTAATTCCACCTCAGTGATCACTCATCTTCAGATGATTACTCAACACTACAAAGTATCAACTCAAGTCAACTACAAAATTTCTAATAACATCTAACTGACCAAATTAAGTTATTTATTTGCTTATGTTCTATAAAATCATCATTTAGTGCTTACTATGAAACATTATTGTACCACACTAAGCAAGAGACTTAATATAGATGGTGGATTTTTGATAAAGGGTAAAATAGTAAAATTTCCTATGCCCGACAGTTGGAGCGTAGAAACACTAGAATTCTTATATGCTACTGACCCAACATCAAAAGCATAAAATTTATATTTTACATTCCATAAAAGAACTGAAATATAAAACCCTTGCTACGAGAGTCTCACACTGATCTCGTAGATTTCAACATTGTATATGAATATAGGCAATATTAATGTTGTACGACTCAGTATTTACCCCTTTATAATGACTGGACAGCTCCTAGATCACTAGTACAGACCAATATTGTCCATCTATAATGATTAGACAACTCCTAGATGTATTGCACACTAGTATAGAGCAATATTTTCCTATATCACTGGCACTTGTTGCAATACTAAGAAATATTCTATAAATCATACATGTTAAATATCAAGCTCCTAGATGTATTGCACACTAGTATAGAGCGATTTGAGTTTTCTCTACTTCTATATTCCCTGACTGAATTCCTAGAATTGCTATACATCAATATTCAAATCTTAATTGAATAATATTGATTTATCACAATGCATGACAATTTGTGCACAAATGCACTAGGTTGAAGCATCACATCTTTGTGTAATCACCAAGTTGTTGACGTGCCAAATGCAAAGATAAAACTCCAATTGCACAATCCCTAATATTGGTCAATTTTAAATCACACATCTCCAATATTGATCACACTAAAATCCCAATATTAGTCGAAATACAACGAAACCCTAATATTGGTCAACACCTAGTTTCTGATGTAACATCATAGTCACCTTGTAAAAACGTAGCAACATGTGTAGAATGGGGCAAAATGTTCTAAACAACATATGTTCCCCTATGTATCTACTACAACATACTAAAATGGCATCACATTATGAGTGACGGTCTAAGAGATATGGCCTAAACCTTAGACAAACTACAAGTTGAAAATTGACAAAATTTTAGATAAAAATTCTTGGAAGGTTGCTGGTTGCTCAGTTTGAAGTCCTAAATAAGCTCAAAACCCAAATCCCTTTGTTTAAGGAGATAGCCAGCGAACCATCGAAAACGGACATCGTATGAAGAATCTACATCGTTTTTCCTAAAGAGCGTTATGTCTGAAATTTTCGAGCGTCAGAAATTTTCGGGCATATGTGAATAACACCCACGGGCATAAATCGAAGCACATAGCTTTAAAGAACACATAATTTTAAAGATCATACAGGACTCAAGAGCAAATAGGTTGAAAGAATAATGAAAAAAGTAAAAAATATAAAAGAGTCGTGGGACCGGCACCAACCGGCCGACCATCCCTTGGTCTCCACTCTTGTATTTTTTGAGTTTTATTACTTTTATTCTAGGGTTTCATCTTCCTATTAAAGCTCCTTTGGTCCTTCTACCAAAGTCACAATATTCCAAATAGATGCAAACGCCAAGTAGTTGCGCACATCAATATAGAATGGTCCCGCAACCATCTAATATATTAAAATATCATTATTTTAATATTTTTAAATTATATGTCTTCACACCAATTTGTCTTTACATAAAATTTCTCTTTCCTAAATATAATGACCAAATATATCAAAATATTGCTAGAGAGACGACATGATACACGAAGTATGGTCACACGACCACTAGATTCGTGCTCTACCAAATTCGTGCTCTACATACCATGACCGGTCCACCTTGATCGGTCCTCCTCTTTCCCTCTTCTCTAGTCGGTCTCTCTACTAGTCCCTTTCTGCCATTTGGTTCATCTTCCATATCAGGGTTTTATTGCTTAAATCAATTAACGAAAGTAATTAATTAGTATTGTTACCAATTGGTGTGGCTACCAATTAGCGCCGCTACTCATAATTTAATTGGTCCTACCAATAATTAAAATAATCTCAATTTATCTACTTGGACGAAAATAAATATTTTATAAATTGCACGTGCGGCTAGCTCTTATACGAGACTAGCGCTCACACGTGATTGGTATTCATATGAGATTGACACTCACACAACTTCATGGTCATACGAGCATCATTGCTTCCTCAGCTGACACAATGATATGCGACAACTACCAATGTCAGTATCAATCAGACTCTCAAACACTATGATGTATTAAGCATCACAACTTGTCTCAGCAATATGCTAGACTCATCAACATGCTAGTCTCAGCGATATACTGGACTCATCAATATGCTAAGACTAACCGTCTAGCTAATTCAACAAATGACTAAATAATGCACGTCCATAAAATAGACTCAACCATGCTCGAGACATCAATTATGTCACATGGGGGCATATTCATTATAGTTTTAGTCTGGCGGCCTACAAAACGTGCGCTGTAACAATACACCCACGATGAGAAAGTCTAAAAGTCGTGCCGGCAGTTGAAGTAATAACTAGAATAGTGGTTGTACAACTGTCAAGTCCCACTAGCATGATGGAACTGGTTTTCACCACGATTTCCACTTCTATACTCTTCCACTTCTCTGCAACTATTACCACTTAAGAGATAAATGTGTTAACTTCTATTACTATAAATAGGTTCTCCAACCTATAGACAAGGGACAAGAATTTTATCTCATAAGAACAAGAAGGACGATCGCATAGCCATCGTCTTAGAGATTCTCAGAAAACTCAGACTTCTGATTTTTCGACTTCACAACAGTTCAACACATCTTACCATCACTGGCATTCAATTCTATCGATCTCAACACCTTCTCTGCTTCGCTCCCTACAGATTAACCCTTTTCCTTCCTTTTTGACCGAAACGAAATTGGAACGATCATTCCTTGATTACGTCAATTTCGTACATATTGATCTCTCGAATACTAAAAGTATTCCTACAGTACAAATGGTTAAAGTTTAAACGATTTTCTCTTTAAGCAATTTGCTCCTCAAACGACCTTGCTCTGACTAGCATTAACCTACTCCATCATTTTCCCCTTTTCCCCTTTAATCGTTTTTACCCATAAATATTTTGGCGATTACGGTGGGACGATCAATATCTTGGTTGCAAAATAAATTTCTCAAGTTTATCAATTTCTCAAAATGGTTGATTATGGGAAGCGCTCAGAAGTATTGGAGCTCGATCCCATATTTCCCAGCACCGGCGGAATCCCTCTTATTACTCTAAAATTCGTTATGCCTGATCAAATTTCCGTTGAGGCTGTAGATACTCAAAGTCTAACCACCGTTAATGATCTAATGAAAATTCTAAATGATATTGTAACGAATCAAGCTGAAGTTATCAAGACCCATAACGAGGTGTCCACCCTTATCGAAAGTTCACCCGTCTTTTTTTATCGAGTCTGGTTCTGAATCCGTAGGTTCCTAGGAGGAACCGCACCTATTGACAATCCTACATACCGCCCAAATCGATACAAACAATCGAATACGAGGCATGTAACGTTTGTTTTCGGGCATGGTTTAAATACCGTTATGTCTATATTTTGATTCGGTGGTATCCTAGAATTTATAGAACCAGAAAATTCCATGATAAATCAAATTAAGATAAACTCGTAACAAGAATAATGAATTGAGGAATCAGTCTAAGATATGGATGAAATAAAACACAAAGATGTAAGGATTTGTGGTTTACTAGACTAAGCAATAATGTTGCTCACTTCTTAGCTAGAAAGGCAGAGGAGGAGGATTCTGGTTTTGAGTACTACAATGATTTTCCCCCAAGATATACTGGGTTGGATTAATCAGGATTATCAATATGTAACGGTTAATTTTTTTAAGAAAATCAATCTTTTAAATTAAAACACAAAGAAAGAGACAGCGCAAATAGAAATTATTTATTTGGGTTAATTAATTTTTGGTATTTACATTTTGTATAAAGTTAATGTTTGGTCTAATTTTTATCCAATTAAGTGGTTGGTACTTGGAAATGACGTTGACTCGTGTTGACCCAGTCAAGTTATGAATAATGTGTCAAACTTTTAGTCAATTAAATACTTAGTTACTAAAATATATTTATGTTACTAACCGTGTCCTTAACCCATCATATACGTGGACGAGCCACATTAGATCTCCACCAATCCAAATATTTAACGGCTAAGATTAGAAAATTTATTTTATTTCTTCATCTTTTACACTTAACCGATATTTTTTAAACCATTTATATCTCCCTTATATTTTTAAATCTTATTAATAGGAGATAAAGAATGGATTTGAGGAGGGAAGGATTAAGGATAAGGAATTAAAATTTGAGAGCAGAGATTGACAGTTATATAAAATGTCAAAATGTTTATACTATCTTCTTTTTTTACCTAACGACCAAAGTAATCTAAAATCGGTTGAACCTATCGTTTTGTTATAAACCCTAATTTCTTAATTACCTTCGTCTTAGTAATATGGAGAAATATTAACACTCAACTGCACATGAGTATTTTTTAATTTGGGGGTAAATCATGTTGTAATTGATTTAGAATCATGATACTCATCTATTTCCTCGTGAGTTCCCATCATGTGCTTAGACCAATTAATATTACGAACTAAAAGGAAGGGTTTGAAATATGAAAAAATCACGAAAGAAAGAAGCAGTCAAATTCTTGATAGAAAACAATACGTTGGATGACGTTTTATCCATTGGTTTTATCCCCATGTATTATATAAATGGGTTATATCCTTGATCATGTTATTAAAAAGGGATGAGTTTATCAACACATTCAAGTCGTTATTTGCCCACGCATTCTAAAAAAAGTATGCCAAAATCATAAATCATATGATGCCACTACCTCTAACACCACAAAATTGTACTTTATTTTACCTCGATATGTTCTTTGCCAAACTATCAGGCAATTCTTCCATGGCCACTGCATCAGGAGTAGGTTCCCGCAAGTATCTTGGTCCAAAATGGTGGCATATTAAGTTGCAAAATATTTTTGCATAAAAGTATGTTGTTGTGGCTCCCATACGAGTGTAGTAGTCGATACTATTAGCGGCTATAATTTTGCACAAACTTTTCATCACGGCTACTAATTTCATATGTGGAGAATGCTCCATTACACCAGTTGCAACCAGACGTTGATGCCATTCTTCATCCACTTCAAGTAATTTTCCTAACAATTTCTTAAATAATACTTTATCCATGCCTAGACGTTGTTTGAATTGTCTTGAAGTATAACCAGTTCCAGGAGTGAAATAATCATTCATTATTTTCCCATCATGCCACACTCGATCTCAAGTAAGTCGTGATCGTGTTTGCACTTCCTTAGGCACCGGTTGACGAATAATACGCCTATGAACATCCGATGTCAATAGTTGAAACAACATTGCGGCTTTTTCGTCTTCATGACTTGAAGTATCCAGATCAATTTCGTATGTTTGTCTCACATAGGCACGCATGAGGCTCATATTGTACCTTTGCAACAACAATTTCAATTTCAATTACTTAATACCCTACTCCAAATTGGGCTCAATCAACATTCAACACCAATAAAATAGTAACAATTTCATTTCAAATACGCATTTGATCAACAATACATCACAAAACAAGTAATAATCATGGATTTCATACTATATCTATGTTCTAATGTTGTTATTGAGTTGTCTACAATGTAAATAATGAATCAAACATCAACAATCTCATGATTATCAAAAAAAAAAAAAAACATTTACAACCCTAATGGTAGATGAACTTACCTTTGATGATTTTGTGGATGAATTCCGAAATTGAAAGATGCAATAGAATCGCCAATGAGTATGGATCAAACCCTTTAAATTTCACGCAACAAATCGACCTATAAAACCTTGAAGATCAAAAAAGGGTAAAAATGATTGGAGAGTGGAAGAGGAAGAATTTTTTTTTGGAAGTGTAGAATGAGGAGAAACCCGAGCGAGTTTCTGTATAGAAAAGTTGTAGATCTGGTCAAATCAACCAGTTGACTGAGAAGGATACCTGATATTCGTATCGTACTATGCTGAGGATACCAGGTATCTATCTCAACAAGCCAAGCCATAGCTGATAGGAGTCTGAGAAGCCTATATATAATAACCGCAATCGCACGACGTCTAACTAGTAGACAACGACAAATACAGGTCGAATCCACGGGGAGCAGGCAAACACTGCAATCAATATCTCTAATCAACTAATCAAGAACAATATTTTTAGATTTTTAGAATTATGAATGAAATAATAAAACAAACTAAACTAATAAAACAACTAAATAGAGAGAGTCGGTAACCAGGGTTTTTAGTATCCACCACAATTTTTATTTAATTACTGAAGTGAAACATAACTCCTGAATATTTATCTATTGTTCGTTCTATCAACATCACCTATTATATGTATTAGAGTCGCAAATATCACTGGGACGCCCTAAGCATGGCGCATCAAAAAACTCTAAGTCTTAGCACACACCATCAAATTGCGTTAGTGAGAAAATTATACGAAACTAATTATAGGTTCACAAATAATACCTGGCTATTCTAAGCATACCCCATCAAAGGATTTAACCCAAGCATGAAATATCAAATAAGTAGACAAATATATTTGCAATACTATTAATTATGCGCAAAGTTTATTTTATTGTACAGAACCGGTGAAGCAACAACTAATTTTATCATTAAATAAATAAATCAAAAATCAGGAATTAATTTATTCAAATCATAATAGTCATTTTCTTAATAAATCAATTCAAAATAGCCTATTACTTAAAGTGATTTTAAACACAAAACCCTAGCTACAAATAAATTAGCAAGACATGGCTGTGGATTTCTCAAAATCCATCAAAATAAATAACAAAGGTAGAGACAGAAGATTAAATCCTTTAAACACTGGTTATGCAACTTCTGAGTTTAGTGTCTTTTTTTGTATGTTCTGGTTCATTGTGTCCAACCAACAAAGCTTCACTAACTCAAGACGTTTACTCCAATCCCCTTCTCTCTCTTTCTGCCACCTGCTTCCAGAACAGCCGTCGAACCCCGTAGCCTATCTCTGTTCAACCCTCCACTCACAGCCGTCACACCAAAATCACCCAAACCAAAAGCAGTGATCCTTCTCTCTCTCTCCACCTTTCTTCTCTCCCTCCACCTTTCTTATCCTCTCTTCTGTATCTACAACCTGCCTTTCTCTCTCACAGCCGCCACCCTACTTTACACCTCTCTCCCCTCTTTTTCTTTTCCGTACGCCTTACCCCCACCTGCTTCTCTTATACAACCAAGTCAATATAATCCCAGTCAAACTCCACCTTTTCTCTCTCACACGTGCTTCTTTTCTCTCTTTTTACTTTCTTTTCTTTTTTTTATTTATAGAAAACCTATCTTCATGTCACGTCATATCTCTCTTCAACTCACTTTCTGTCGGTTGCGTCAGAAATTTTCAGCTCTTGTCTCCCTTTCTTTTCGTCCCTCTATGCCATTTCTTTCTTTCACCGAATCATCCCTTGCCACGTCTTCTTCACCAACGCCTAAAACAAGTCCCACCTCCACCAAATCTCTTCTACATCCACCAATCTCACTCTCCCTTTGACCACTCTTACTCTCTTCTTTTGTTTTTCTCGGTCGTGTCCCACCTCCGTCTGACCACTCACTTTTTCTTTCTTCTACCAAGCCACTTCCCAGCTCAACCTTCTCTTAACCATCCTACTCTATTCTTCCTACTAACCCTCGTGCCTTTCACTCACATTCAACTGACTGGACTCATTTTCTTTCTCTCTCTTAGCCGTACCAACTCTATGAGATAACAATGAAAACAAGTAGATGAATTGCATTAGCAATTTAGCCAGTTTAGCGTTATTTCTTCACAGTTTTGGATTTTACGCATACCACCTAATAAAGCAATAAAAATATATTATTAGTACACATTCAAGCAACAAATATAAATTAAGCTGTAAATATGTATAAGTTCTGCCCATATCAAAAACCCTCAAACCTATATTTTGCTAGTCCTCGAGCAAAACTAATATAAAAAAATAATAAAATGAATCATAACTCATTTTCGCAGGAATCGCGACTACATTTAGCATATGTAATAAGCCTTTAAATCCCTAAGTGGCCTTAGCGGACGAGTTTTCCCGTGAGGGTTTACAAGAGATATACCCATAAAACCTTTACTCCAAACCCTAGCTACCTGTGAACGATAGAGGGTAAACGCTAAACAAGCTATTTAGTTGGCATACTAAATTCTTCGGCTATATGAATCATTACCCTGTATGAATCCAATTGATGTACACGAGTTTGCACTCAGCGTACTAAAATTCATTTAAGAATGCAAAACTCTACTCAAATAATTATTGAACATCCAAAACTGGATAAAATTATCAACATTCACATTGCTCGAAATCAATCAAATTCAAACACAATGATAGATTATAAAATGGATATGGAAGTGATGAATGGTGCATATGTTGATTAAGGTGAACGGTGTTTCCAAAAATATTAGACGAAATCCGGCTCGGATGCTCCTATTTTTTTATTATTATTTATATACATAATTATTTATTTATTCTTTTCAGCAGATTATATGATAGTTCCCATGGATCCTGCATTCCACGCTTGCTTAGGCGACGGAGACAGGGTGAATACACACATATTGTTGTCAAAGTGTCAATTTTTTTTTAATTTTTTTTTTGACAAAATTAAAATTCTAATGCATCCGAGCTACGACCTTATGGCAATACTAGGGCCCCACCAAATCACATTGAGAAACATAAAATTGTAAAAATAAAAACAGAAAGTGATATGATTATGATGAACCCGTGATATGCTTGTTCAATGACTATAATGTCATTTCTAACATATGAGTGCATCCAGATATGAATAGACCATTTAGCTGGGCACACCAATTCTTATAGAAAAAAGTTATGTTTCCATCTACCTAGAATGGTTAGTGTCATCCTGAATTGTTCACAAGTTTCTAAATTTTGGAGTTTCTTATTGACATCAATTTTCAGAAACTCTACCCCCAAACCTAAATTTAAAATTGTCCTCAATGTTTCAAAGCGTGTAACCTAGAATGGCATGCAATATAAATATAAATAAGAGAGCCAAATGTAAAACAAAGAGAAGAGATTGGAAGATTTCACCTGATTGACACAGGAAAAGCAGTATTCTCTGTAACACACATCAAACGATAGTAATAACAAAGAACACTAAAAATAAAAATAAACAAAAAGCCTAAAAGAAAATAAAAACAAGAAAATAAGTATCTACCTACTGGATATGTGCAGAAAGGATCCCCATACACTAACAACCTAAAAATTTAGCGATCAACCCAAAATACAATATTTACAAATGACAGCTTCACACTTATGTTATGGCAACACAGAGACACTGAAACTACCAAAAATAGAGTATTACCCCCCATAACAAGTTTTTACTACACCTGAGAGTGCGTAAAGAATATAATATGGGGATAATATTCGTACTGGGGAAATATCAATTGGTTCGTGCACGGTGTCAGGAACAGGCAAGTCCTCTGGGTATTTGGATGCATAGTGATCCAACAAAACTTGAGAAGCACGCAATTCTAACCCTAAATTGGGTAACTTTTGGAAGTCTAGCGGTCTAGAAACAACCTCTAAGTCTGGTGAATGATCTTGTGAGATAGATTCATCTATGAAATTAGGCAAATCCTCTACATAATCATCCACGGGGTCATCTATATATTCTGTATGGAACAGAGAGTCACTATAAGACTGATCATCATCAGCAAATAATCTCTGGCATTCCAGAACTCTCAATCTTTGCTCCAATATAAGCGTATGTGTTTATAATACTTCTCATATATCGTTAGAGGTGATTCTTCACTTACCATAGGTGAAGCAAGAACTTCCTTATGCCGTGACCGATTCATATATTCCTTCAGTGTCATCTTAGATGACGTCTCCTGAGAAGGAGTCATCATCCTCAGAAAAGGTACCTGAAATAAAATTCTAAAATACAAAACAAGTCAAATAGAACTAAAAATCCTAAAATAAAAATAAAAATAAAAACATATACAAAGATAAAAATAAATAAAATAAAAACCTAAACTACGATTAGAAAATCAAAAATACTAATTACAATATTCCACTCCCCGGCAGCGGCGCCAAAAATTGATAGGATTCTGAGAAGCCTATATATAAAACCCGCAATCGCACGACGTCTAACTAGTAAACATCGGCAAATACGGGTCGAACCCACAGGGAGCGGGAAAATACTGCAATCAATATCTCTAATCAACTAATCAAGAACAATATTTTTGGATTTTTAGAATTATGAATGAAATAATAAAAAAACTAAACTAATAAAACAACTAAACAGAGAGAGTCGGTAACCAGGGTTTTTAGTATCCACCACTATTTATATTTAATTACTGAAGTGAAACATAACTCTTGAATATTTATCTATTGTTCGTCCTGTCAACATCACCTATTATACGTATTAGAGTCGCAAATATCACTAGGACGCCCTAAGCATGGCGCATCAAAAACTCTAAGTCTTAGCAAACACCATCAAATTGCGTTAGTGAGAAAATTATACGAAACTAATCATAGGTTCACAAATAAAACCTGGCTATTCTAAGCATACCCCATCAAAGGATTTAACCCAAGCATGAAATATCAAATAAGTAGACAAATACATTTGCAATTCTATTGATTATACGCAAAGCTTACTATATTGTACAGAACCGGTGAAGCAACAACTAATTTTATCATTAAATAAATAAATCAAAAATCAGGAATTAATCTATTCAAATCATAATAGTCATTTACTTAATAAATCAATTCAAAATAGCCTATTACTCAAAGTGGTTTTAAAAACAAAACCCTAGCTACAAATCAATTAGCAAGACATGACTATGAATCTCTCAAAATCCATCAAAAAAAATAACAAAGGTAGAGACAAAAGATTAAACCCTTTAAACTCTGGTTCTGCAACTTCTGAGTTCAGTGTCTTTTTCTGTCTGTTCTGGTTCGTTGTGTCTAACTAACAGATCTTCACTAAACCAGGACGTCTACTCCAATCATATTCTTTCTCTTTCTGCCACCTTCTTCCAGAACAGCCTCCAAACCCCACAACTTATCTCTGTTCAATCCTCTACTTACAGCCGTCACACCAAAATCACCCAAACCAAAAGCACTGATCCTTCTCTTTCTCCCCACCTTTCTTCTTTCCCTCATCCTTTCTTATCCTCTCTCATGTATCTACAACCTACCATTCATTCTCACATCCGCCACCCTACTTTACACCTCTCTCCTCTCTTTTCTTTTCCGTACGCCTTACCCCCACCTACTTCTCTTATACGGCCAAGTCAATATAATCCCATCCAAACTCCACCTTTTCTCTCTCACACGTGCTTCTTTTCTCTCTTTTTACTTTCTTTTGTTTTTTTTTATTTATAGAAAACATATCTTCATGTCACGTCATATCTCTCTTCAACTCACTTTCTGTCGGTTGTGTCAGAAATTTTCAGCTCTTGTCTCCCTTTCTTTCCGTCCCTTTATGCTATTTCTTTCTTTCACCGAATCAACCCTTGCCACGTCTTCTTCACCAACGCCTAAAACAAGTCCCTCCTCCACCAAATCTCTTCTACATCCACTAATCTCACTCTCCCTTTGACCACTCTTACTCTCTTCTTTTTTTTTTCTCGGTCGTGTCCCACCTCCGTCTGACCACTCACTTTTTCTTTCTTCTACCAAGCCACTTCCCAGCTCAACCTTCTCTTAACCAGCCTACTCTATTCTTCCCACTAGCCCCCGTGCCTTTCACTCACATTCAACTGTATGGACCCATTTTCTCTCTCTCTCTCTCTTAGCCATACCAACTCTATGAGATAGCAATGCAAACAAGCAGATGAATTGCATTAGCAATTTAGCCAGTTTAGCCTTATTTCTTCTCAGCTTCGGATTTTGCGCATACCACCTAATAAAACAATAAAAATATATTATTAGTACACAATTCAAGCACTAGCAAATATAAATTAAGTGGTAAATATGTATAAATTATGCCCATATCAATAGCTAAGCCCCATAGTGGTACTTTTTTGAGCTCTCTATCTCTTTGCTATAGTTAAGCTATAGCCAAGCGACAGACCGCACCATAGTGCTTGGCCTTAGTATTATCAAGATAACATTTAATTTCAATAGCATAGATCTATATACAACAAAATCATTTTAAAGATTACATTCATAAATACGTGAATTACAAGCCCATTTTAAAGATTCATGTTAGCAAGAACATTTAATTACACTCAAATCTATATTAACTTCACTTTCAATTACATCCAAAATACATATAAACAACAATTTCAACTGCACCCAATCCATATATATAAATTCTAATTTTAGAACCAATTTTAAGTCCAATCCATATATATAAATTCTAACTTTAGAAACCAAAAAAACAATTAATTCCTTAAGAAACAACCTTCTCAACAGCATCATCAAAATTAAAACTGGATTCAAATATGATTTTACAAAAAAAAATGATGGAAAATTCTTTTCATATGAAACCCAAATAGAGATGATTCTTCTTCATCCATATAAATCTCCTGCCCATATGAAAAGAAGAATATTCGGTCATAGTGGATGGTGAGTGGAAGAATTTTCATATGAAACTGAAGAAGTAGAAGAAGAAGAATGGTTGAATCAATTCTTTTCATATGAAACCCTAACAGTTGAATCAATTCTTGATTCTAGAAGAAGTAGAAGAAAAGAAGGTAATGGTTGCTGTTCGTGGTGGATGGAGAGTGGTGGTGGCGATTTTGTGTGAAAAAAAAAGAAGAAGAAGAAAAGAGTTGAGTGAGGGCGGATGTGGTTAGGGTTAACTAAATATTTCAGGTGTATATATCTTGTAGTGGACGGTTAGGATTCAACTCATCTTATGGCTTATAGTGACCAATTTTCTCGGCTCGGTTCGGTCGTTTCAAACACTAAAACTATCAGCCAAGCCGTAGATCAATGTTTGTAAGATTTACAAACCGTACACCGAGCCGTTAGAGTCAATCTTAGAAAACCGTCGGTTCGACCAGCTTCGGCCTGTTCGACAAAAATGGTTTGGTTCTTGTATATCCTAGGTTTAACATGATTCTTATTTTTTTCTTTTAACAGTTTTATTATATCAACTGTAGTAAAAAAAATTATGCTCTATATTATCTTGTATATTACTTTACTCTTTCACTTTTATCTGTTATAAAAGCTTTGGTGTTGATGTAATTTGATCGATTAATATCGATAATATCTTTGATTTCATCTTCACAATATCTTTCATATATTAAATAAATCTATCTTTTTAAAACGAATACAATATTATTTTAACATTTTTACTGTTAATTATTTTGACAATATCTCTTTTTTATGCTTTAAAAAAAAAAAAAAAAACTATCATACACGTTTAGCAAAATTTCCACAGGAGTTATCGATTTGTTTGGGCGTGTACCAATCCAATGTTTTGGGCGGTTTTTTTATATAGATTTTAGTACACCCCGTGTTTGCATGCTTACGTCGAGCAACTAAAATAATTGCACAAGTCCATGATGGGCAGCCGGCGTTCATAGGCTCTCCCGGTCTTAGATACCACCGGGTACTTTTTGTACACCATTAGGCCAACTTAGGTTATTCCTAGTTCGTTCCCCAACTCAACAGCCCCATATGCCATGAATCTTTCAACGGTCTTACAGTTGATTGAAGGTCCCACTCGCGCCAGATGAAACTCCCTCCTCTCCTAATCATGATGTCCTTCCTTTCTGTCTTTCATTAATTTTTTTAAGTGCATAACAAAAGATTCTCATGTTGATTTAGCAATTTCTTAACTATCTCTTCTCCATTATTATTATTGAGTTGAATAATGAAAAACCCAGAAAAGCTCAACATCACCGGTTGGATGAGTTTGGTAGGGGAGTAGTTGTTAAGACGCATTCGGAAAGGTCAGCCTTCTCATTTTCATTACATTTTTTTTTCGCTTACTTTTTACTCTTATTCATCAATACCTAATTCTTAACTTCTTTTTGAATTCAGTTCAAGTCTACTTTGCAGTATTCTGTTGATTTTTTTTTTCTTTCCTTTTGGGATGTTCTTATCAGTTTAGTTCATTAATCCATGTCAATAAACTTAATATTCAGTTTATATGCCGTTATTGGTTGTTGGTTTTTTTTATTAAAAACTCCAGCAGGTATGGTTATTGAGATTTTTCTGTTTATCACTTTGTGTTCTTTAAAGGAACATAAGCTAAAATTGAGGAGTTTAGATTGCTCATTTGTGTTTCTGTTTCCAAAACAAAGTCTGGGTTTATGGGTAAACAAAGATCTCCTAGAAGTCCTCGTGCAGCGCTTATTATGAGCAACAACATGAATGTTAAGTCATCTTATGTGATGAATAATTGTCAGATTAGATGTTCTGAAAGTTCATCAGGAGGTGATCATATAAGTGGGAGGAGATCATTAGAGGGAGAATACTTGTCTAACAAAGCTGGTATACATCATGGGTCGAAAAGTGATAGCATACAGTGTTCTTTTGCATCTAAAGGGATGTATTATGGTCGGAGGCAGATGTTTTATCTTAGTCATGTCAGGTCAATTGCTTTAGTTGTTGGGTTCATGGGTGCTCTTTTCTTGTTGGATTCTCTTATGTTTTTCACAATTCATTCTATGAATCTTCAAATTAGTTCGTCCCAAATGGAATCAGATGGGCTACAGGTATAGATTGAGCTAATTTGTGCTGTTTCATGAATCATTACTGGCAACGCTATGATCTTATATTAGAATAGTCAACATGAAATTGTGTAGCTCGATCATGTTGGTTTCCTTATTTGGTTTTTGTGGATTATGATTTTCTGCCCTTAAGAGTAGACGTTTGGTTGAAATTCTCAGTTAAATGAATTTGTGTTTTCTTGCATGTCTTTCTGAAGGATGACCATGGTTCTTATGATAAACAAGAACGGACACCGATAGAGATGTATAGTCAGCTTCTTAATCTGGCTTCAACTGATCTTACAAAGGTTTGTTACATGAGAAACAGAACTTTAAAGGGCATTGTCAATATGCTTACGCTTGTGTGAGTACATCATTCGCCTTTTAATATATGTTGCTTTAATATGCTACAGAAAGGTATGGAACCTGACTTATCGACATTGTGGGAGGAACCATATAAAGAACAGGCATCTGCATGGACACCTTGCGTAGATAAACAGGGCTCAACACATCAAGGTGTGCTTGAACTTTCTCTTGAGAAAGCTATCTAAAAACTTCTGAAATTCACTACTTTGTACGAAGACAATGGATCGTTGATAATGCCATTATGTTGGGCAGGAAAATCTCCAGTAAACAATGGATTTCTATTGGTCAGTGCAAATGGCGGTATCAATCAACAGCGAGTTGCTGTAAGGCCCTTAACAAAACTGCTTATTCTCTTCCTTTTTGTGAGCAAGGATTTATATATGAGCATTGATCTATAGATAAGTTTTATCTAGATGTCTTTTCTCAGTTTTCTTGGGTGGTGACTTATATGTGCTAATTGTGCCACCATCATACTCTCATTTCTCATTACCAGAAATATGTCTCATTTTGCTTATTAACATCATCGGACAGATAAATATTTGATACTTGCAGGTTTGCAACGCTGTTGCTGTTGCATCTTTACTTAATGCAACTCTAGTAATTCCCAAGTTTCTTTACAGCAATGTATGGAACGACCCCAGGTAATCATGTTTAAAGCTCATAACGGAATTCAGTGTTCTTGTTTGCTTTCATTCTCTCTCATATACCTATGCTCATTGCGAGTCTGGGACCATATGGAGATGCATCATAGTATATTTCTACTTTTACTTTTTGAATAGATCTCCTTTCCGTGGAGATTATCTTCGCCAAACTACTGCAACTTGATTCAGCCTTAAGGTATCAAAAATAGCAGACTTACTGACTTAGGTTCAATTTCCTTGTGTCAAATGGATTTCATGAATTTGCAATTTAGAAGTCAATAGTCACACTATCAACCGATATCTAATCTGGTAACCTCATGGAATGGTGTCAGAATTTTCCATATACCAGCTGTTTTCAGATGGTTTGTCAGTAGAAATTAGGTACTTAAAATATTTTCATATTTAATAAATGCAGCCAGTTTGGAGATATCTATCAAGAGGAGCTTTTCATAAATACAATGAAGGATGAAGCGAATATTGTGAAGGAGCTGCCTTCTCATCTGCAATCTCTAGACATTGAAGAAATTGGAAGCCTAGTATGTTGATCGCTTACACAATATCTTCCTTTGTTTTGTTGATAAATTGATATTTCATGCATTACACTACCATCTGAAACCTTCTTCCTCTTTGACCAGATAACAGATGCAGATATTGTGAAAGAAGCCAAGCCTGCCGACTTTATCAGAATTATACTTCCAATCTTACAAAAGAATGGAGTTGTTCACTTCCTTGGCTTTGGCAACCGTCTGGGCTTTGATCCACTGCCCTTCAATCTTCAGGTTAGTGAACATAGAATCAGGGCCAATGAAAAAGATAATTAGTTTTCTTTGAGGCTGGTCACTTATGTTGAGAGGAAACATTTATTGAATAATTCCTTGGGATCATATTCACAAGAGATAACATATGTCGAAATCTATTACAGAGACTGAGATGCAAGTGTAACTTTCATGCCTTAAAGTTTGTACCTAAAATCCAGCAAGCCGCTTCATTGTTGGTTAGTAGAATACGGAAGACGGATATTGCTAGGAGACTATTGGACAACCAATTACTTGGAAATTTCACAGCAGCCACTGCTTTAAAAGGACACGATGCTTCAAGAGACCCTTCAAAATATCTTGCACTGCACCTGAGGTTTGAAATAGACATGGTAGCATACTCATTATGTGCATTTGGAGGAGGAGAAGATGAGGCAAAGGAGCTTGAGGCTTACAGGAAAATTCACTTTCCGATTGTTTTCGAGCGCTTGAAAAACACAAAGTACGTTTCTAGTGTTTCCGCAGATCTTGATATGTGGAAGAAATTACTTTTGATAATTTTCTAAGTAATTTAAACTTATTATTAAGCATGATCACATAAAAAAGGGGAGTTATGATTAGAATGTGTTTCTGTTATTTCTCTGTTGTCCTGACACGGTTGCAGGTCTGTTTCTCCAGCAGAACTGAGGAAGTTAGGTAAATGTCCACTGACGCCAGAAGAAGCAGGACTTGTGCTCTCTGGTCTTGGTTTTAAGCGCAGTACTTACATCTATCTTGCTGGCTCTGGTATATATGGGGGGAATTATAGATTGCATGCTCTGACTAGGCTGTACCCTAACTTGGTCACAAAGGAAAATCTTCTAACACCATCTGAACTTGCACCGTTCAGGAATTTCTCCTCTCAGGTAAATTTTCAAATCCAGTTCGACCTTATTTCATTTATCCTTATGTTATGGCTCTCAAGTAGTTACAACAAAAATTAGGATAGATTATATGAGAAAGACAATACTTTTGGAATGCAGTTAGCAGCACTGGACTTCATTGCTTGTGCAACTTCAGATGTATTTGCTATGACTGATTCAGGCAGTCAACTTTCCTCACTCGTGTCTGGATACAGAGTTTACTATGGTCGTGGTCAGGCTCCTACAATAAGACCCAACAAGAGAAGACTTGCAGCAGTTTTAAAAGAGAACGGCACAATCAGTTGGAATAGGTTCCAAGAGAGAGTAATGAAAATGATCCAGGAAGATCAACGGGTGAATGTAAGAGGCTTTGGTCGAAGCGTTTACCGCCAACCAAGGTGCCACGAATGCATGTGTAAGCTCCACTAGTTTCTGTAAATATGACAAAACACCAGAATTTTCCCTAAAATGTTCTCAACAATTTTTTCACTGTAGTTGTACATGATTATTATCTTCTGGTGTCACCTTTTGTGTATTATCATTTATATGGAGGCACCATTTGTACTTCAGAATACATAATAGTCACACCCTGTTGTTGTTTTTTAATCAATAAGGAAAATATCATTTTCTGAACATTTTCTTGTTCTTTAACAATATTACTCAAGCTCATCATCTATTAATCTTCTTTGTTATCTTGTTTTTTCCCTAAAGGACTTAACAATCAGTGTTGCCGATACATTTGTTTATCAGCAATGTATGAACTTTAAGCATTGATCCTCAACTTGTAAGTCTTGTTGTTAGAGATACAAATTTCAAGCGTTAAGTGCCAGTTTTTTCGCTTCTTCACTGTAAATAAATGTATAACCTTGGTAAAGAAATAAATAACCGTTTTATTGGATTAAACCACACTGATATACAATAAAAAATCAGTGCAAAAATTAAAGCAGCAATGCTACTTTTGGCCTAAGAACATACAAAATTATGCCTTCATAATCTTTTCCATTGAGACGTCAGTGACCATTGATATCCTCTTTCTACTATCGAGCGAAACTATTTTCACCTTTTTCTCTCATTCTTCTTTCATGGGACTAATCATGCCGGGGGGAAGAAACGGTTGAGGTTGAATGGTAGAGTGTAAAATTCCTCATTCCTGCTATCCCCTTTAAATGTTCGGAATTTTACCCACCATGGCATTCCTCTGTCTCTTGCAGCATCCTTATAATCGAGTGTATTGTCAAGAAAAACAGCGACCATCAGAGCCACAGTCGGGGAGGAAGAAAAGATGGTATTGATGATGTCGTTAAACTGCATAGAAAACAAATAAGCTCAATAGTTAAGTTCGCTAGAAATTTTCGAACTACTTTCCTATGATAATATCTAACTAGAAAACACACCCATCCAGCCCCAGTGTGTGAAGGACCATGATTAGCATTGGCAGTGAATTCGCGGAAGTACTCGGGAACAGATAGACCAAGGAAGAGTGACACGCCTACGATGAACAAGTTCCTCATTGAGTTCATGTTAGTGAACTGCAAAAATGACAGCCCAACTGATGCTGATACATACCAAGAGAAAAACAATCAGTTTTGAAGCAAAAGAAGACTGTGAATTGATGATTATACGGGAGCAACTAAATAATATCTACATACCAACTAGTCCAAACAATACACAGTAGATGGCGGCAAAAATGGTGAATGGAATTGACGCGAATAGTGCACCAAATTTCCCTGTTTGTTTCAGAAATGGGTTGCATTAGAAAGAGGTGAAGAGTTACTTGTTTCTATTGTTTTCTTCAGAGACGAGGGAAATTTTCACTAACCCAAAATTGAGAAGAATATCATGAAACCAGCTGCAATTTGAATGACTCTTCGACTCCCGACCCGTGTAGCTCCCAGAAGACCCACATTTTCACTATAATGGAAAGCCAGCCCCACAAAAAATGAGAAAATGAAGAAAACACGATGATACAATCGATGTGCAGAAGTATATAACAATGACTTACATAGACACAGTAGAACCAGTTCCCGTTCCAAAAAGCCCATCCAATAGAATGCCAATTCCCTGCTTGTCAATCAAAATGTATGTGAATCAAAAGTGTAATTTTAGACGATGTTTATTTGCGTGCTCTCAAAACATGGTTTTTTGAAGGTTCCTTAATTTCAAGAAGTAGTTTTCTATCCAAGTCTGAAAACAGGCTTTCAGATTCTGTCAAGAAATAACTACAAGTTGGCGAGAATTCTTACCTGCCACCCGATCCCACGGCTAAGGACATAAGCTGGAGGAGGTGTAGCACTTGCTAGCCTGGAAGCGGCCTTATAGGCGCCAGTTGACTGTAAATACAAAATCAAATTTATTATTAAGAATTTTCCCTTGTTGGTATTCTATCTATACTTTGTAAGTATTAGTTAAGCACCTCAACCAAAGATACAAATACAGCAGCCATCACTCCAAATGCATGGCCAGCATCAAATGTAGGTGCACCCCACTGAAGCGGATATGGGATTTTGATCCTGCATTAAGAAAATACTTGTAATTAGTTCAACTGAAACTGCCTCTCGAATATTTCATTAAGTTATCCATGGTGCCACTGACATTAAGTCGTACTGATTATCAAGTCTTTTTTTCAGTTTCATACCATGGGGCAGCGGAAATCAGATTCTCCATGTCAGTTCTGCAGTGAACTTGTGTCAAGTGTGGACGGTGTTTGTATGCTCCACTTGCGGTCAACAATTGTGCGTAAGCCCATATAATTGCTATTGATAGAATGAGTGAGAAACGCTCCATAATGGGCAGGTGTTTTGCCTGCAAGTTCTTTAAGTACTGCATTCAACAACCAAACAAAGAGGTGAAAAAAAAATTAAACATCTTTTGGTTGCAGCTTTGTTCCAACAGAGAAGAATTACAACAACAACAACAACAACCACAACATAAATGCTATCAATTACCTGCGACAAACCTACGAACAAAATGAGCATTGGAATCCCGATCTCTACACACCCTCCAATCTGATTTCAGCCATCAAACAAAAAGAAAATCAAAACTAAGAAAGAAAGCAAAAGGGGTATTTTTGGAAATAAGCTAATACAATTTGGTGTTGTGCAGTATGTACCAGTGGGAAGCCTTTGTCAAATAAACCAAAACCTACTAATGAAATTACTGGAACCATTCCAAGTGGACTGAAAAACCTGCACAGCAGAAAATGTCGAATGAATGAACCCAACTTAGTTTCTGTCAAGAACAAGGACTAAACCAGCTAGACTTAATCCTCCATCCAAACGGCACCTCGAGTTTTGCAAATGCACAAAATTTGAGGCGAATATATCTATGTGTGTTTGTTTACCTAGAACAAATCCCCCATAGCTGACTATAACCAAGAATGATTTGAATACTCGATGCTACTATCATAGCACCTTGAATTGCTCTCATTGTTGCCAGGAATCTCTGCAGAAGAAAACAGAAAAAGAAAATTTAATTAAAATAAGAAAATTAATCCTAGTGTCCCATCCTGGGGTAGGATTAGCCCAAACCAGATAATTTTCAAGATGCTCTAAAATTTAATTTAAGAAAAGAAATCGGAAAAAAAAGGAAGAAGAAGAATAAAGCTAAAGGTAAAAAGAGAATCTAGGGATTATATATTATATGATTCTAGTGGATGGGAAATGGAGGATATTTTTAAGAACTAACCTGTTGAGGATCAACAATTTGTCTCAAATTGGAATCGTTGATGATAGACATGATTGGTACCACAAATGCATAAGAACCTCCCATCACAGTAGGTAATCTTGTCCCAAATAATGTTTGTATCAATGTATTGATTCCTCCAACAAATAGTAGTGTTTGAAATACCCTCACTTTATCACCCTGCAGAACAAAACAAAACAAAGCTAAGAACAGTGTAAATCAAGTGTAAGAAAGACACATGATCAATCAACTGATTTTATTAGTACTTACATCTGATCCTCCCATTGCTGGAACAAGAAGAGTTGGAATCATAACTGCAGTTCCTAAAGCTAATATATAGTGCTGGAATCC
>JAJJMC010029954.1:2067810-2082101 GCA_023531435.1 Papaver californicum
GGTTCTAGTGGACAAGTAAACATTATAAATTGATCAAATTGACACAGTAAACCCTTGATAAATATGTTCCTCATTTTTATGTTTTTTTTTTCTATCCTTCTCTCTCTAATTTAAAAACAAATCATAAAAAATTTCATAACTTTCAAAACATATATTTGATTTTAATAAAACTTATACTTTTTGAAAGGGCTTTAAAAGATCTACAAAAAAAGATAGTAAATTCGATTTTTTTTTTTTTTGAAAAATAATAGCTAGGAAAAATTGGTTGCATCTGGCTAAAATTAAGATAGAAAAAAATTATTCGAAAAATAGCTAGGAAGAAACTGGTTGCATCCTGATTTAAACTAAGAAAAAAAAATTATTCAAAAAATAGTTAGGATGAAATTGGTTGCATCTTGGCTTAAAAAATAAGATAGGAAAAATTATACACATTGTCAATAAAAATATCTATTGCACCGTATATGGTGGATTTTTGACAAAGGATAAAATAGTAAAATTTCCTCTGTCAGGCAGTAGAAGCATAGAAATAATAGAATTTTATATGCCACTGGCCTGACATCAGAATTATAAAATCCATATCTATACATTCCGTAAGAGAATTAAAATACAAAACTCTTGCTATGGGCATCCTGTACGGATCCTTTAGCACATATGAATATATATATATGCATGTATACATGAATTCATATAATATTAGAGCCTCACCAGACTAATATTTTAATATTCTATAAGAATATATGACATCTATACTGAATAACTCAGTACCTCATTATGTATTTTGAACTCACGCTTGCACGGTTTCAAGACATATGAGTAAACTGTGAGAAATTAAGAGGTGAGTCATATGCCAAAATGACCGTCTAAGTATCTATTATAACATACTAAAAGGGTGTCTTATTCTGAGTGACGGTCTATGACCTAAATCCTAAATGAAGTACAATATGAAAACTATCATAATTTTGCATAAAATGTCCCTGGAAGGTTGTTGTGTGCTTCGTTTGACTTCCAAAACGACCTCTAAACCTAAATCCTTATGCATAAGGAGATAGATGACGATTTCCGGATTCTGAATTAGGTTGATCATCGAAAACGGACGTCATATAAAGAATCTACAACGTTTTTTCTAAAGGGTCTTATATGTGGACGTACGAGCATATGGAGGAACAAGCATATGGAGAAAAGAGGACGAAGCACCAAAGAAATAAAAGAAAGATAAGTGGTGGAACCGACACCGGTCTACCATATCGTGGACGGTCACCACTTTTTGTTTTATCATTATTTTACATGTTATTTTATTATTAAAACTCATATATTTTAGGCGTTGTTCTTCTTGGACGTTCCTCTACTTAACCATTCCTCCACTTTGGACGCTCCTCTAGCTAGTCGTTCCTCCACTTTGGACGCTCTTCCAGTTTGGATGGTCTTCTTTTTGGAGGTTCTCCACCTGTACGGTCCACTCTGCGCCACCTGTTCGGTCCTCCTGATCATTTCTCTCTTTTACCATAATTAGGTTTTACTACTTAAAAATTTAATGGGTCTTAATACCATTAGGTCACGCTACTATTATCTCACTCTATCACCAATTTAGTCGTCTCAGTTGATGCCTTTCTTGGTCAATCCGCCATTTGGTCGGTCCTTCTCCACCAAATTGGTTCTTCATCAACCACTCTTTAATTGGTCCATCTGTCGTATTAGGGTTTTATCAATTAAATAATGTAATTTAATTGGTTCAATAATATACCACAATTACCAAAAGAATCATACTTTGCATCTATGATGTATTAGGCATTCAACATATATCTCATGCTTCATCTACCAAAGAGCCAGCATGCTCGACTCACTACTGAGCAACATGCGAGACTCACCAATATGTTAAAACTAACAGTCTAGCTAAGTCATCAATTGACCAGATAATACACGTCTATAAAACAGACTTAACCATGCTCCGGATATCAATTATGTCATATGGGGGATATTCACTAGGGTTTTGTTCTGGCGGTCTACATCACGTGCGGTGTAGCAATACACCCATGATGGGAAAGTAAATAAGTCAGCAGTTGAAGGAGTGAATGGAATAATGGTCGTACAACTGCCAAGTCCCACTAGCATGACAAAGTTAGTTTTCACCACGATCTACATGTCTCTACTCTTCCACTTCTCTACAACTGTCATCACTTACGAGATCAATTTGTTAACTTCCATGCTACAAAATCAGTTCTTTAACCTATTGACAGAGGGACTAAGAACAAGAATGATAACAAGACAATCATCTTCATAGCAATTCAACACATTCCATCACTGACATCAAATTATATTGATATCAATACTTTATTCGCTTCTCCCCTTACAAATCAACCATTTTCCTTCCTTTATGACCGAAACGAAAGAGGAATGATCATTTCTTAATTTAGGTCAATTTCGTACAGATTGACATATCGAATCTTAAAAGTACTTATATAGTACAAATATTTGACGTTTTGACGAACGGGCGTTAGCCTACTCCATCATTTTCCCCTTTTACCCTAAATTCGTTTTTACCCACAAACAACTATATATCAAGAGAGATGGTTATAATTAGGAGATTGTATTCCTCTTATACTATTTGAACATCATAATCTATGAAAAGTTAATATAACTTAATCGTTAATTATTATTTTTTGACGTTAATTATTAAATCATGTATTTTTATTCATTTTTTTCTATTAAATTTCATTTTACCTTCATAATGTCATTGTTATCTTTTTGTATGTGACTGACACCATTTTTTATGATTCACTGGGTTAAGTTGGGACCCCTTTAAATCGGAAGTGCTTAATACCCTCTACTTTTTCCCCATAATATAGTATCCATCTAAACCCTTTATATGGAAATATTGAACTCAAAGAGACCCGCGGTGAGTCCTGACTGAACAGCAACAAACCAGTATATTTACGACAAGTCATAGGTGACGTGTCAAATATATTAAAAAGATATCATTATCGGTTTTATAAAATTTTATCTCATTTAAGATATTTAAAAAGTATATCTAGATATTATTATTTTTTTATATTTATAACGGAAAGGTTTCCTTATCTTATAGATTAATAATTAAAAAAAAGGAGTGTTCAATAAATTAGTTATCTATTTGTTGCACTCGATTTTTCTTTTTTTTACACATTTTCTTTAGTTCTGCGTTCTAAGTTTAATTTAGGGAAAATTAGACTTTAGGTCCCATAAAAGGTACTTCTTAGCGTTTAGGTCCAAACTTTGTCCAGCTTTGAGTTTAGGTCCCAGTCAACTAAAGGACCAACGTTGACACTATTGACCGTCCAAATAAGGGTTAAATACTAACTCCGTTTAGATCCGTTAACGGTCGTTAACGACCGTTAAATCTTCAATTTCTAATGAATTTTTTTTTTTGAACTAACTGTGTTACTTCAAATTTTGGATCATTACCTTAAAATTTCTAATGATTTGAAGTAACACAGTTAGTTCCAAAAAAAATCATTAGAAATTAAAGATTTAACGACCGTTAACGGATCTAAACGGAGTTAGTATTTAACCCTCATTTGAACGGTTAACAGGGTCAACGTTGGTCCTTTAGTTGACTGAGACCTAAATTCAAAGCTGGATAAAATTTGAATCTAAACGCTAAGAAGTACCATTTTATAGGATCTAAAATCTAATTTTTCCTTTAATTTATGGACGCAAAAGATCAAGTTTATATATGAAAAAGGGAAAACAAGCTTTTTCATTAAGTAAATTATCTACTTTTGTTTCCTTAAACGTAAATGATTTACCTATGTTAGTACCTTTATACGTTGAGTCAAATAGGGATGTCTCGGGCCTCTCGGCTATATCTTCGAAGTATCAAGTATGAATGGGAAAAAGCTAACATGGTCAAATGCATTAGAATAAAGTCATAAACACTTTAATCGTTCGAAATTACTTTTCTTTATTCCATGTCCTTTGTACCCCTTTACATGGATGCCCTCGAAACGATTGTTACTCACTTATCCTTTAGGTATCTTGAAATACCCTGCCCTCGTGACACCTTGACTGAGCCGTGCAATAGCTTTTCTTAATTACAGCTTACAAGTCTAATGAGCAGCCGATAAAGAAAGTGTCCTTTCTTTTTGCCCCTCTGTAGGTGATCTCTGTAATGGCTCACCTAGGCTAGAAGATGACTAATGATTTGGTCACTGTTCTCTTGCTATAAGAGGGATCTATTTATACAAAAAACACAAATAGTTGCCTCGTCAAAATTTAATTGAAAAACCAATAGTTGAAATACCTAAAAAAAATTCATAAATTATTAAGTCCAACCAATAATTAAAACATTTTATAACTTATCTAATAATTTGGTGACACCATTTAAAATATTTGAAAAAAATTGTGGCTTTCGGCCACCTATTTTTACGATATTACTACTTTATATACATATTTGTCTTCCAAATAATAAATCCTCGCTCTGTCCCTGGTTGGTTGAATCTTGAGCATTGAGTTTCACTTCCTCGTCCATTCATCTAGTAATTATAATCCTCCCATAATCCAATTGCTTTTAAACCGGCCGAGTTAGTTTTGAAACAAATTACTATTAGGGGCGTTTTATCTCTGGTAGTGGCACCGTATATCCAACGTAAATGCGCCACCAAGGAAAAGAGAGAATATTCTGTGGGTTACCTCATCAAAGGACAAGTGTCTATGTAAAGTGGAAAGCAAATAGAGGGAGCAAACTTTCTAGCTTGCAAACTTTTCAGGCGTCACCTTACACCAATTGGGATAGGGACAACAGTATCTTTTGCCAAGGATCCCCATGCTAACTACGTAGACCTAATGGTAAAGACAACGGAGAGAATGTGTCCCCAACAGCAAAGAAGAAAATGAAAAACCTACAATCATAGGCGGAAAATAAATGAAGAGAGATATAGGGGTTCTAAATTGATATAGGGGCTCCTCTAATAAGACGAAATAGGGACATTATGAAATAAAACACTAAAACCCCTTATCCATAATATTTTCACAATACCCAAACCACCCCTCATTAGTAATCTTAATTACATTAATTAGTTAAGATTAATTTAAACTAATCATGATTAATTAAACATAATCTTTGACCTAATCAAATGATTTGAAAAAAAAAAAATTATTTGAATTTGTGTTTGGTGGGAAGAAAAACTTGATGAAATCACGATTTGAAAGATTCAAATTTTGTTGTTTAGAGAAATTTACGGTTGGGTTTCATGTCGAACCCAACCGTAACCATAAGAAAACCGAATAACACCAATTTTTGGCCAGATTTACGGTTGGGTTTTAAACAAAACCCAACCGTAAATCAAAGAACAATGATGAATACCAATTTTTGGCTAGATTTACGGTTGGGTTTTCAACAAAACCCAACCGTAAATCAAAGAACAGTGATGAACACCATGTTTTGTGCAAAGTTACGGTTGAGTTTTTAACCATACCCAACCGTAAGTAGAAGAAAATGATGAACACCATTTTTCCCATAGTTACGGTTGGGTTTTAAAGAAAAAACCAACCGTAACTCATCCTTTTGAGAATTGACTTTTTTTGTTAAATTTGAGTTTTAAAAATCAAAATTTTGAAATAATTCAATCATTTTTACTAGATTGAAGGTAAATTGGGTGTTTGAAACAAAGAAAAAACGAAAAACACACAAATTAGATAATCCAAATTTGTGTTATCCAGTAGAATTTACGGTTGGTTTTTGGCTTATAACCCAACCGTAACAATTCTGTTAATATTTGTTCCAATTTCAACACATAAATACGGTTGGGTTTTGCCTTAAAACCCAACCATAGCCAGTAGAACTTACGGTTGGGTTTGGCTTATAACCCAACCGTAACATATTCTGTTAATTTTTGTTTCACTTTCAACACAGAATTACGGTTGGGTTTTGCCTTAAAACCCAACCGTAGACAAGTTGTGGTGTTTGTACAAAATGTATTACGGTTGGGTTTAGTAATCGGACCCAACCGTAAATGGTCCTGTTTACTGTTTTTTGATTTTCAATATACTCCAAATTGGGTTTAAAACACAACTTTGTAACTTATTCCTTCTATTGTAATAGATTTAAAGTAGTACATTAAAGGAAAAAAACAAAGGAAACGAAATACAATAGACCATTGGATGATTACACTTAAACACTTAAAGATAATGACGATAATCAAACACCCGACTTGTTTCTATAATACGGTAGCAATCTGTATGCTTGAACTCCTCCCCATATTTGATTCTATACTGCTTCATAGACAACACATGCTGAAAAAAATAAATCAATTATTAGTTTGAGTTTTTGAAATCTCTTTCTAATTAACGATTTATTAATCGACAAACTTACTCTTTCCACACCGTTCTCGTAGGGATTTGCTTCGAATCTCATTTGCTTTTCCAGTTTTAAGTTGTTCATTTGTCGATACAACGTCTCTAACCGTCTCTTGATGGCTCTCCACGGCCTATGATTTACATTCCCCTCTAATGCCGCAAACATTCGAAATACCCGCTTCCACCATTCTTCGGTATCTTGACCCTCATACCAATTTTGTTGTGAAACAACGTTGTTATTGTTGTTATAGAAGGCTCTATCGTAAGCATGCTCTAGCATCGTATGCCACGCTCGAACAATTGCAACATCTTCATCATTCGTGTATGTGTTTACCATTTTTAGTGGTTGAAAGGGTATGGTGAGAATAATGAGAAAGTCTAGAATTATAATGAGAATGAAAGGGATAGAGAATAATGAGAAATGACAAGTAACGGTTTCCTTTTATAGGAAAAAAGGAACCAACGGCTAGATTTTTGAATCAAAAAATCCGTTAGAATTGTGTACTTTAAGGAGACGGAAATTCAGACATTTTGAGAATCCCGCAGAATTTACGGTTGGGTTTTGAGGTGAACTCAACCGTAATCTAGTTGTGGTGTTTCTACAATTTATTTACGGTTGGGTTTAGTAATCGAACCCAACCGTAAAATGATTTTTACAGTGAAATGTAGTTACGGTTGGGACGGCTCACCTAACCAACCGTAACTTGTAGTGTTAGTATTAGTGTATATTTTACCATATTGTTACGGTTGGGTTTTGCCTTAAAACCCAACCGTAATCTTGTTGCGTTGTTTGTACAATTTTTTTACGGTTGGGTTTAGTAATAGAACCCAACCGTAAATATGAATGTTTGTAGTATGAATTTTAGTTACGGTGGGTTGAGTCATGGAAGCCAACCGTAAAAGCAGTTTTTAAGACAAAATTAGTTATGCTTGGGTTTAGTTCATTTTCTTATCAAATACCAGAATTGTGAAGAACCTTACTTTTAACATTAAAGGAAGAACCAAAGGAAACGAAATACAGTAGATCATTAGATGATTACACTTAAACACTTAAACACTTAATCATAACGGCGAAACTCAAGATAGACACTTTGTTCCAAGATACGATAGCAATCTGTATGCTTGAACTCCTTCCCATATTTGATTTTATACTGCGCCCTAGCCATGGCATGCTGAAAAAAATAAATCAATTATAAGTTTCATTATTTTAAATATTTTTTGAGAAAAAATGATTTATTAATTGACACACTTACTCTTTCCACATTGGTTTCGTTGGGAAATGCTTCAACTCTCATTTTCATTTCCAGTTTTAGGTTTTCCATTTCTTCATACAACGCCTCAAAGCGTCCCTTGATGGTACTGCACGTCCTCCGATATCTATTCCCGTGTAATGCCACAAACATTTCAAACACACGCTCCCACCAAGAATCGTCCTCCTGACAGTCCATCCAATTTTCAGGTATAACAACGTTTCTATTGTTGTTATAGAAGGCTTTCTCGTAAGCGTGGTCTATCATCGTAACCCACCCTCGAAAAGTTTCAACATCTTCATCATTCGTGTATGTGTTCACCATTTTTAGTGGTTGAAAGGGTATGGTGAGAATAATGAGAAAGTCTAGAATTATAATGAGAATGAAAGGGATAGAGAATAATGAGAAAGTGACAAGGAAAGGTTTCTTTTATAGGGAAAAAATTCGCAACGGCTAGATTTTCAAAAAAAAAACCCGTTGGAATTGTATTTTTTTGTCACTATTCAGGGATAATTTACGGTTGGGTTTTGTAATGAAACCCAACCGTAACAAATTTGTGGTTTTTGTAAAGTTATATTACGGTTGGGTTTTGGCTTAGAAAGCAACCGTAAATTTTAATGTTAGTTTAAGTGGGATGATCATTTACGGTTGGGTTTTTGTAATGCAACCTAACCGTAACAAACATGTTAGTTTATCGCAAATTATATTACGGTTGGGTTTAATTATCGGACCCAACCGGAAACATAATTTTTTTAGTGGAAATGTAGTTACGGTTGGGTCATTTCTTGAAACCCAACCGTAAATGATCATCTTCATTTCCTATATTCTTCATTTTTTACGCTTAAATCAGTCTTGTATTTGTTTTATGTTGGTGGTAAAAGTGGAAGAGAGATAACAGAGTTTTAACCCAAAATTTTGAAAAAACCCAAAATGAGTGATTCTAGTGGCAAATTTGTGGAGGGTAAATCCTTGTATGATTGCCAAACTAAATTCTACATACCCATTGAGGGAGACCCAACTATGTATGATTATTTGGATGGTAGAGAGGTTTTAAGTGTAAGTTGTGATGGTGAAACTAAACCAAATGGAGAAAGTAGTCGTCAAAGTGAAGATTCAACTGCTGAGAATAGTCAGGTATCATTCTAACTTAAACTCTTTTTCATTTTTTGCTGATATTTAAGGAAATGAGGTGCATAATCAGTTTTTTTTTTTTGTTACACCATCATGGTTACGGTTGGGTTTTAAGCCAAAACCCAACCGTAACTATACATTTGTGTTTCTGAAAAATAGAGTTTTACAGGTTTACGGTTGGGTGGTTACCAAAAACCCAACCGTAACTTATTATGTGCATGGGTATTTGTGTTTCATGATACGGTTGGGTTTTAGTCTTTAACCTAACCGTAACATTGGTTTGGCTTTTATTGTTGTATTACGGTTGGGTCCGTCGATTATACGGTTGGGTCTGACGCTTCTAACCCAACCGTAAACTTATTGGTTTTAGTGTTTTGTCTGACGCTTGGCCTTGATCTCTTTTGTTCAGCTCGCGGTCGTAACTCAACCAATGAATGATCAGCCTCCTCCAAATGATATTGAAACTATAGATACTACGGATCACTATTTGAACGACCTGGTAGGTTATTGATAAGTTGTTAATCCCTTTCGACATCTAACATAATGCCATTTTTTTCTCCTAACTTTCTGTTCTTGGACCATGCAGACATGGGATAAAAAAGATGATGCAAAAAAGTGGGCTACAGAACATGGGAAACTCATCATGTGTGTGATTGTTTGTAACAACCAACAAAAACACAATCGCTTTCAAATGGTTTGTGAGTGTAGTGGACAATACACAAGACATGCAAAAAAGGGTACTGAGTATGTACCAAAGACGAAGATCAAGCGAAAAATTTACACTAAGAAGACGGGCTGTCCTTTCAAGCTTCAATTTCGTAAGAACAACGAGAATAAGTGGTTCTTGTCTACGGTTGTATGCGGTCGTCACAACCACCTACCACCAGAGACTTTGTTAACGCATCCTTCTATGGCCCGGCTTACCAAGGAAGAAAAGCTCATCGTAAACGATATGACGGAAAAGCGTTTGAAACCCAGTGATATACTCGGGCACTTGAAGAAAATAATCTCAAATAATGTGTCTGCGTTGGAGACAATCTACAACGCCAAAGCCAAGTTGAAGCGTGAGAAATGGGAAGAAAGGGACCCGATCCAACAATTTTTGTACTTGGGGGAGACGAAAAACTACACCATGTTTCATGAAGAAGATGAGAATAAAGAAATTAAGCATATTATATTGGCTCATTCCGAGTTTATAAAGTTAGCACGGTGCTCCCATCAAGTTCTTATGATGGATTGCACGTACAAAACTAACAAGTATGAGCTTCCGGTTTTGAATATTGTAGGGCAAACTTCTACCAAGTCCCCGTTTAGTGTTGCCTTTTGCTTCTTGAGAAACGAGCTCGAAGAAAACTATGTGTGGGCATTGGAATAAATTAAATTATTCTACGTTGAAGGATACACCCCTAAGGTAATTATCACCGACAAAGAACAAGGCTTGATGAATGCCATTGCAAGGGTATTCCCAGATGCTCATCATCTTCTTTGCACGTTCCACTTGTGGAACAATATTCAAACCAAGTGCAAAACGATTATTCGGCCAACAAAGAAAAGCGAGATGGAGAGAATTAAAAAATTGCCGGTTTCAGAACAAGAAACGGCCAAAGAAAAATTCGAGGAGGATGACAAGTTGGAGGAACTAAAATGGGCTACTTTCCAAACTGAATGGGACGCTTTGACATCGTCTATCACCAAGGAAGATTATGAAGAAAATGTTCGTATGTTATGCTTGCATTGGAGTAATTATCCAAAAGTTGTGAACTATTTGATGGAGCATTGGTTGAATCCCCACAAAGAGAAATTTGTAGCGGCGTTCACAAACCAATATATGCACTTTGACAACCAAGCTACAAGTACCGTGGAGTCATCTCACAACAGAATGAAGAAGAAGCTTCATAATTCTGATGGTGGGTTTGTTATGGTCTTCGAAGCGATGCACGATTATTTTCTCCGTGACCTTGACAGAGTTAAGGAATCTTTTGAAAAAAGCCTTTCTAGAAAACACGTCAGCCATAAGGACGAACCATTGCTCCAAAGTATTTTTTATAAGGTGTCGCATTGTGCTATTGAGAAGATAATGTACGAAGTAAAGCACTATAGATTGGGCAACTTACACGGAGAAGAAGAATGTGTTTGTCCTAACATGTCAAGTTTGGGACTTCCCTGCCGGCATTTGATTCCCAAGTACGAAGAAGACGGTATGATCCCAATTGAAGATATTGATCCGTTTTGGCAACAATTATTTTTCGATGTACCCATCTTCGAGCAAGATTTTGGTGCATCGTTTGCCGACACCCACGTTGGAAAGGCTTTAGCCAACAAATACGATACATTAAATAAGGCGCAAAGGCAAATTTGGTTGACGAAGTTGAGTTATTTCGTGTTTCCACACACAAGGTACGCTGTCAAGGAACCAATTAGAGGGAAGAGAAAAGGTAGGCCTTCTACCAAAGAATCGAGGGCCGTCGGACGCAAAAAAGCAAGGGAATTGCATGAAGAATCAAAGAAAAGAAACCCTTGTGCATTTGAGCATTTGCAAAAGGAATATGAAGCATAGGATGAGAAGGAGGATGATGTTGAACGAAAAATAAGTCAAACGGAACAAGGGGGGCCAAGTGTAGTAGATATTAAAGGAAAAGGTCCCGCGGTTCCCACTCAAGAAAGTTCAACAATTGAATTTGGTGCCAAGGGAAAAGTTCCTCCACAATCAAACTCAAGAAGAGTAAGTATGAAGGAATTAACAAGAAGGAAAAAAAGAGTTAGTATGAAAGAATTAGCAAGAAGAAAAGAAAAACTTAAAGCCAATACATTAGTGGTTGAAGAGCCATATACGATCCGGATTGCAAGAGGATTGATGCAATTTCCATCAAACTTTTCAAGAATTGAGAATGGAAAAATCGTCCGAACCGAGCACATTATTTATGAAAATTATATGTCATCGTTTCCGGCTTTTTTTCGTCCATACATAAAGGCAACCGACGATGTTGCCGGTGATGGTAATTGTGGATACCATGTATTCATCGAACAAGTTGGACCATTTAGCGGAGCAGCAGGGTTGGGTATGGACGAAGTAACTTATGTAAGACATAAGTCAGCGGTTGAACTACGCTCTTACCCGGATTTATACAAGCCAATGATGTGTGCATATAGAGATGAAGAGTCGTTGTTAAACGAGGAGTTCATCGCTCTCGAAAGGCGTTTAATAGGCAACAAGAATTGCACTAGCGAGTATTGGATGAGCATGCCAATATGTGGGCAAATCCTCGCCAACGCTTTCAATTGCGTCATACATTATATCTCAAATGGATATTGTTTTACATTTGCACCAACAAGATCAACATTTGTCGAACAATTGGCTAATAGAAGATGTGTGACTGGGCTGGTGCAAAACTGCCATTATGTTGGTCTCAAGTTGAAATAAGGAAGTCCATTACCCCATTTACAGGATGGATACGATGGTGATATCGCCAAGTCTTGGTGTCACCGGTTCAAGCACAATTTCGAACTCTGGAAGGCATTAAAACCCTCCCCGACCTTTCAATTCATATCATTTGTTTCTGACTCGGAGTCGAAATGATAACATAGTAAACCTGGAAGGCATTTAATATTCGTAGTAACAATATCATATGTATGTTGGAGGAATCATAATATTAATATATTTTTTTTTGGAAATGAAAAATTTGGAGTATCACATGTGTGAAAACAAAATTCACCCAGGTTTACGGTTGGGTTTTCAGTGAAAACCCAACCGTAAACCAGTCACTACACCATAAAAAAACAATTACGGTTGGGTACTGAGTGCAAACCCAACCGTAAACCTACCAGGGTTTTCACCCAGTTTTACGGTTGGGTTATGAGTCCAAAACCAACCGTACAACTGCAACGCTTACGGTTGGGTTTTGAGACCAAACCCAACAGTAAACCTGGATGAATTTTAATCTGGAAGGGTTACGGTTGGGTTTGCATTGAAAACCCAACCGTAAATATTTTTGTTAACCTTTTTTGGAATTTCAGTTCACTCTAAATTGGGTTCAAAACACAAAATTTATGTAAACATCAAATTTTTGACCACATTACAACCCATGAAATCATTAAAGTAACCTGGGATACAATTGAAATTACCACTAACAAACCCAAATGGCATTACAAAAGAACTAATAAATAGGTTTGCGAGTGAGCAAAAAGTCCTTTAGGATGTGATAATGAGGTAGGTATAAAAAAGGCCATATTTTCCATCTCCTCCATTCTTCAAGAGATCTCTGTAACACCTCATCTTCGGTTTCACCCCTAAGTCGTAGTTGACCAATAATACGAACTAATGCCATAAATTCTTCTATGTATCGGTGTATAGTGTTATATCGACAAATCAAGTTGACGGATCACGGTTAAAAGGGTTGCCGGTTTCAGAACAAAATTTTTCATGGATTGTTTGCCAATAACTCGGACTCGTTAAACCACTTTGCCTTCTTTCTTCTCCTCTTTTTGGAAAACATAATACATAGTTGCGGCAAATACATAAATCTTCATCCAAAGAAAAATCTGGATTTTTAATCCCAGGTTGACCCATTAGACACTATGTTAGAGTACTACTTTTGTTAGAGATGATTGTTGTAACATAAAGGTTTAACTTTTAAAAAAAATGGATGGGTTGGATATGTACTCAACTATTTCACTTATAAACCAGAAGTGTAACGGCTATATTTTAAAAAATGGGTCGTTCAAGGGTTGAACGGCTCTATTTGAAAACCAAAAAAAATCAAAAACGACCCAAAACTTTCCTAAAAATAGATTTTACGGTTGGGTTTTGGCTGAAAGCCCAACCGTAATATCATAGGAAAATTATGTGTTGAGGTTCTTTATTTACGATTGGTTTTTAGGACAAAACCCAACCGTAACCAACCTTTATAGCTTTGAGTTTTAAGGTCAAATTAGGGTTTCAAAATCAAAAATTTGAACTTATTCAATAATTTTAACTAGATTGAAGGTAAATTGGGTCATTCAAACAAAGAAAAAACGAAAAACAAACAAATTAGAGAATCGAATTTAAAGTTATGCAGTAGAATTTACGGTTGGGTTTTGGCTGACAACCCAACCGTAATATCCTAGGGAAATTATGTGTTGTGGTCATATATTTACGGTTGGGTTTTCAGCCAAAACCTAACCGTAACCAACCTTTATAGCTTTGAGTTTTAAGGTCAAATTAGGGTTTGAAAATCAAAAATTTGAACTTATTCAATCATTTTAACTAGATTGAAGGTAAATTGGGTCATTCAAACAAAGAAAAAACGAAAAACAAACAAATTAGAGAATCAAATTTAAAGTTATCCAGTAGAATTTACGGTTGGGTTTTGGCTGAAAACCCAACCGTAATATCCTAGGGAAATTATGTGTTGTGGTCATATATTTACGGTTGGGTTTTCAGCCAAAACCTAACCGTAACCAACCTTTGTAGCTTTGAGTTTTAAGGTCAAATTAGGGTTTGAAAATCAAAAATTTGAACTTATTCAATAATTTTAACTAGATTGAAGGTAAATTGGGTCATTCAAACAAAGAAAAAACGAAAAACAAACAAATTAGAGAATC
>JAJJMC010029954.1:2082201-2138026 GCA_023531435.1 Papaver californicum
TTATGTGTTGTGGTCATATATTTACGGTTGGGTTTTCAGCCAAAACCCAACCGTAACCAACCTTTGTAGCTTTGAGTTTTAAGGTCAAATTAGGGTTTAAAAATCAAAAATTTGAACTTATTCAATCATTTTAACTAGATTGAAGGTAAATTGGGTCATTCAAACAAAGAAAAAACGAAAAACAAACAAATTAGAGAATCAAATTTTAAGTTATCCAGTAGAATTTACGGTTGGGTTTTGGCTGAAAACCCAACCGTAAATACCGTAATTATTCTTTCATATTTACGGTTGGGTTTTGGATGAAAACCCAACCGTAAAACTGTAGGATTAAAATGTGACAGGGTTATGGTTGGGTTTCCAGGCAAAACCCAACCGTAAACCTGTCACATTTTTCATTTTGCCAGTTTTACGGTTGGGTTTTGCCTAGAAACCCAACCGTAACACTAATGTGACTGGGTATTTTTACCGGGATTTCCCAATCCATGGTTTCCAACTTAAAAAAATTAATCAAATAAATTTTCACGTCCAAGTTAAATTCAAACTTCAAATCTAACTTCACATTAAAGGTACAACTAATTCACACAAACAAAACAAAACCATAGACATAGAGTTAGGGAGAAGGAGGAGGGGTAGGTAGATGACTTTGACGAGCTCTTTTTTTGCTCATAAGATTACGATGAGCAGCACCGCCACGAGTACGATCTCCAGCACGACCGCCTCGAGTACGAGCACCACGTTGCGCATCCCCGGCTTCATCATGTGTCTCTTCATCCGATGCTTGGGGCTCTCTTCTAGTAGTACTCGCATCTCTAGTCGCGCCTCTTGTACCGGGTCTACTCCTCTTTAAAGTCCGTTGCACATCCTCAACTTCATGATGAAGCTCCCTAATCAAAGCTTGGAGTTGGTCAGGCGTCCTCACATCAATTGTGCTTAGGCATGGATTAATAGAGTCCGCCAATGCAACGACTTTCTTTTTCTATTCACATATGAAAATAAAAGTAGGATGAATGTTTAGTAATAAATCTTAAAAACATTAATAACAAAAATAATGTACGTACCAAATTGAAATATGCCTTCTTCCAGAAACCATCTCCTGTGTTGATTGCCAGAGTCTCAGGATCATTGTTGATGATAGTTGGATGACCAAAATGGCGATACCACTCCAAGTAATCTTCTGCAGCCTCTTTTGTGCCCGGAGAGGGAGTTGACTCATTCCTTTGGACTTGGTATTTCGGATCAGTGCGGTTATTCCAAACCACGACTGAAGGCGTCGGCTCATAGTTTAGCACGATGTTTGGCCCTTCGATCATCGACCCATTCACACACAATTTAAACATTTCGCGTGTCACCGTTGTTTGGACGTATCCATATTGCCGGAGAGTTCGGCGGGGGTTGGACATCACGTACCCAAAAGGATGATACAAAGGGCCGTTGTAGCCTGCCACGTCCGACAATTCACGTAAATCCTCAACATGTCCATGACCCTCTATGCTAATCTTCACATAAGGGTCGAAAACAACATCATCAACCGTGAAAGCATCAATTTCTGTTCTCATCTTTGCTATGAGCACTTCTTTATATTTTGCCTGCGTCCCGGTGAAGACGATTTTCTTTCCCGTAGGTCCATTAACATCAACGCTTGTTTGAGGAGCCAGTCTGGGAAAGTGATCGTATACCCATGCCTATAAAGATAACTAATATTAATATAAGAAAATGAGAAAAAAAAATTAAAATTGAACATTGAAATTCAAACAATAAATTACCTGAAGCAGACCGGTATTACCGGCAATCTCAGTTCCCCTGACCCTCGAAGCTTTTCGAAGGTTAGCAAGTAGGTAGGCCAGGGTGGCAGTTCCCCACGAGTACTGATGGGTCATCCCGAGATCACCCTGAAACCATTGTAGATACTAAACGTTGACCCTGTTGCCCGAGTTGTCACCAAAGAAGATGGTGCCGAGCATATATAGCAGATAAGCTCTGGCTGTTCGAATGGCTCTGGTGTCATCTATGACGACCCCAGCCATTTCCAACTTTGCGGTCCCTCCAAACTTCTCCCGTAGTGACCGCAGCAATATTTTCTTGCTCATGGATTGACCTTTCTTCTTTGGCAACCCCGGTTTATCTCCACTCACCAATTTAAATTCCGATTCAGCTTCGGTCTTCTCCCATCCAAGTGTTTCTTTGACAAGTGCAAAAATATCACTCCAGGACATGTTGTTGTCAAAACCCTCAAACACAGATTTACCTTCCACCTCCAGTCCAAGAATTGATTGGACATCATCCGGCGTTATAGTCATCTCGCCGAATGGGAGATGAAACGTATCGTTTTCAGGCCAATAACGTTCCCTGAAGGCTGCGCATACGACACTGTCATACTCCCACATTGAATGTGTAATTCCGGGAGCTAACCCGGTACCATTTACCAGAATTTGTACAGCCGTACATTCATCAGTTAAGGGCCAATGTTGAGCCCTTTGACGAACCAATTTCTTGATCGCCTGTGTATGATCCTACAAAGAATAAAAACAAATTTGTTTTACTCACAAAAGTTAAAAAACAAAAATTTAACAGAATAAGAGAAGTAATTAGAATAATACCTTGGTCGCTGCAACTTTGGCAGCCCATGAATGGGGATAACCAAATAAAATTGCAGATTTGTCTGGGGCCTCACCCCATAGTCCTCCATTCCTCTTCTTAGGCCACAGTTGAGGTTCAGCCTTTTCTTTCGGAATTTCTTTGGCAACCCTTTTCTTTTCGAATTTCTTTACCTTTGCCTTGAGGGACATGTTGTTCTCTGTCCCCCTCTTCTTCTTCGTGTTTTTGCTCTTGTGGTGGTTCTCTAATCACAAGAGAACCTCTGGGTGTTGGTAGATCACCCAAGCCTTGAAACACATTATATTCCTCTTCTGCAATTTGAGGAACACTACCACCACCTACCTCAAAAGAGGGATTATGGGTCTTGCTCACGCCTCTCTTCTGAACCCCTAAATGCTTTCCGTGGCGAGGGGTTGGAGTATGAGAAATAGGTGTTAAATTATTACCCCTCTTATTCTTCCTACAACACACAACCAATACAAGTTAGATAATTTCAAAGCAATTCAACTTCAACAAAAAAAATATTCACTACACAGGAAAAATTACGGTTGGGTTTTTTCTCAAAACCCAACCGTAATTTTTCTCCCATATTTTACGGTTAGGTTTTGAGAAAAACCCAACCGTAAAAATATAAGTACAAAAGGTGGTCCATATGTTACGGTTAGGTTTTAAGAAAAAACCCAACCGTAATATTCAAACCAAATTTTTATGGACGCTCTTTGTTACGGTTGGGATTTTCTACAAACCCAACCGTAAGTTGTTTTTAAAAATTGGCGCAAATTAGTTACGGTTGGGTTATCTATTGAAACCCAACCGTAATATTCTGAACTATTCATCTTCTTCCCTTTGATTTACGGTTGGGTATTGAAAATAACCCAACCGTAATACTCAAGAACATGAAATATTACGGTTAGGTTTTGACACGGACCCAACCGTAATATCAACTGTGTGCAACATTTTTTCCCCAAAATCATGATCAAACATGCGAATAAATCAATTACAAGTTCTAAGAATACATGGGTTTTCTACAATACCTTAGATACACCATTGTTGGACTTTTCGGTGCTTGATTTTGGTTGTCACTGTCGATTTCTTGTTGAATCTCTTGATTAGGTTGAAAGGAGAAGGGTTGATTGCCATTTAGTATGCTTCTTCATCTCGAATTGTTGAGTTGAGTTTAATCGTCGATGAATTTTACGAATCGCCGATGAATCGAGAGAGATTACGGTTGGGTTTTCTTTTGTTTAAGTTTTTAAAAATTATGAATTTTGTTAAAAGAGTTTGGGTTTTAATTGGTATAAGGGTAAAATGGTCATTTAATAGAAATCCCTAGGACATCCCTTATCGTAAAAATGGGTCACCTCGGCTCAACTAGGAGCCCCTCACTCAAATTTGGAGCCCCTATATCAGCCTTCAAATAAATACCTGTTTCGCCGTAGCCACTGTACGTGTTAACAGTTTGCATCGGATATGTTGAGTTAGTTGAGTCACATTTAGCCAACCAAATTTTACATATGAAATTTGTAGCGCTGCAGTCATTTTCAGTGTCTTAATCTAAAAATAGGATAACAGGTTAAGAAGACCCAATAAATGCGTCCGTTGCCGTTACAGTGACGCCACAATTTTGATCCATTAGTCGGTTTTAAGAGGTGAATAAGGTAACAGCGAACATGGGAAGAAAAAAATGATAATGCCTGGTGGCCACTGGGTGTTGATATAAGTTCTGATAGAGAAACAACAACATAATTTTGCAATTCAAAGGAATACACGAAAAGATTTGCAATCCAATCATTAGGTTAGGCCAAATCACATAGTGATGACGTGATTTAGATACAAGGGCCTTCTTTCTCACCCTCTGATTATTTTGTCGCTTAAGAGATTCCTTCTGGCTAGGGTTCATTAATTGGGTACATGAAAAGGATGATATTGACATTAGAATGAAAGAGATGACTGCCAATGCTGACTACTTCGTTGTGTTGATACCGCAGCAGAAGTCCCGAAAACGATAAGATCTCTTTACTCTTTTTCTTTCTTGGTCATGCCATGTTCACTGGATTTGGCTCTACAAGGAGAAGTGGAGCCAAAACTTACCGACTTCTTTAATTATAAGTCAAAAATAACAATGACATTTCCATTGTGAAAGATGCAGTATGTCTCATCAGGAGAACTGAGCTCTCGCTTTGTTTTGATCAGTCAAGCACGAAGCCCTACAAAACCAGTACAAGCCCGTGTATTTGATGGAAGCTACAAAGCCAGATAAATTCTGGATAAATTCCTTTTCTGTAATATAAAGAAAAGAATCCCCGTCAAAAGCAACATGTATTAAGCTGATCGATCGATGACATTTTCAGACGACATCAACACTCTCTGTGGAATGTCTTGACCAAAATCTTATTCACATAATCCTCTATCATTTCTGTATTGGATATATTAACGATGCTTAAACAGACAAATAATGTAATCAACAGAAGAGAAGATTACAGATATAATATTATGCTCAACCAGTTACTTTTTCTAATTAGAAAATTGGTACAAATGGTTACATATGAATGTACAAAAGGTTAAGAGGCAGGAAGATCTGTAACAGTTTCATCCTGCCAAGAACAAAATTCATGATCTCCATCTAGTGTATCCGCAGTTATACCTTATCCCACTTCGATTTCTTGTTCAGCCTACTCTCACGTGCTGCACCATCACTATGAGTTAACTTTGAGTGCAGTCCAGTAGAAGCTACTGTTGGAGCACCTGCATAAGTTGACAGTGAGGTAAAAGCAATAAGAATGGGTATATAGTTTACTCCTACCCACAGAGGAAAAAAAAACGCCAAAAAAATAATTATACAAGCATTAGAAACGACTGTTGATTTTCCAAACCTTGAAGCGGCATGCTGAGTTTTGGTGCCATGGAAACCGTTCCAGGTTGTAACCCCCCGGGAGTGAACTCCACTTTCGGATTCCTTTTCCTCTCCTGTTCTTTTCTGTCTATTTCACACTTCATATCAGCCTCTGCAACAACAAAAAGATATTAACATTTGGATCGAAATCAGATTTCCACAAAAAAACAGGACAGAATACGGCATAGAGATTCCTCTGCGGGTGCAACACCGCAACTCTTTCTCTTCTTCTTTTCACTAGTTTGGAATTTCAAATAATCATTATTAACAAATGTTACAGTAAAGTAAACAATGCAGTTTGAAGCACAGGTTCTAAGCATAATCACAAAAGGATATTTATTATACCATGGTATAAAAGCAAGTGCAAGGTCTGATATTTAAGATGTGCTGAAATCCTTGGCATGGCCCCCATATGGAGAATATAAATAAACTAATTGTAGAATACTAGGCCGTGGGAAGATATATTAAAGAATTAAATTACTTTAAAGGAATGCATTTGGGAAGCAAAAAAATCTCAGTACAAAAAGTGAAAACCAAGTATCAAAGGAAATGTTAATGACCTAATTCATCACAGTAGTCACTTTTGTCATATCCATAAGGGTCAAACACATCTTTACTGAAGCAGCTTCCTATCTGGTCTATCCCTTGATAACTCATAGCGTGTACCAGGAAATCAGGGTTCCGGTACTCCTTCCTATTGCGCACTTCTGCGTTGAAGCTTTTCCCAGCTCTCTTAAGGGCGAGAAACCTGTTTATTTTTTCCTGCACCCACCAAAAAGAGAAGTTAACCAAATCTCAGGATCAAAACTGATTAAGATACACAAAGAAAGATTTGCCTAAAGAACACAACTGCTGATCCTAGTCCACCAATCTAAATTCTATAATGATTACATCACCCACGCATGTTTCCAGGTACACTTCATCAGTTTTATGTGGCAAAGCATCCTTGCGAGTCTGCAATTAACTTACCATACAAAGTTAGACTATAACACTTACTTGCAGTTCTTCAGAGCACTTGGTGTTTGGTGGGGGAGGCAGAAACTTTTTCAGTGCATCGATACCTCTTTGTACTTCTTCTGAAACTGTAGTGGTCTCCTCATTCTTTATAGATTCTATTTCCATATTATCATAGTTCACTGCAGTACCGTTATCAAATTGAGAAGGATCTGGCTGTTCAGATGGTTGAGGAGGGGTTGTTTGAATTTGACCAGTTACTGGTGGCGTTCTTGCCTGCAAAGTAACTGAATAACAAACTTGCTGTCAAACATCTTTCTTTACTGCACATAAATGATAACTTAATGACAACACTGTATGCCATGAATACTACAGAAACTCCTGATGAGATCAGCCGAGACATCATCAGACGAGGACGTGTACTACAAGGATGAAATAATAGAATAAATAAGGATATGAAATATTCTAAATTATAAAGAGCTAACGGTGAACTGGTCAATGAATAATTTTTTTTAATACTTTATGGTGGTAACTGGTAGTCCGACCAGAAATTGCGAACTTGCATAAATTTGAGTTAGTCAGTGAAGATGCGGAGAAGACAACGAGAACGAATCCTTGGCGGCTAACCAGGTGGCCAGGTTTACGGAGACTGACAATTATGTTCTATTGCGTTCTGGCAACTGACACATCTAATTAACTATTAACTGATCCATTTATGATATGCAAAAGATAAAGGAACCTTGATAGAATACTGCATTATAATTCAAATTTTATACCACGTAAGTTGTAAATTTGTCAAAGAAATCTGATCTAGTACTAAGATGCAAAGACTCGCAAGTAAATTCTACAATAAATCAATATCATTGTGTCCATAAACTCCTGGATTCAGCATGCGTCAGCATCAATATAATCCTTAAAAATCTAATAACTAAATCACAGCATTAGATATTCAGCTAAGCAAGACATACCACTTGTAGTTTGAAGCTGTGAACTGAACATAACACCACCACTAATCGAAATTTCACCTTCCTGTAATTGAAATACACAAAACCCATCACTAATTTTCATCCCTCATATAATTTCTTGTCGACTAGACCCTAACTTCTTTTTTCGCTAAATAATTACAAATTAACAAATTTAAAAAAAAATCAATTAACAAAAACCACAGCAAAATAGTAATGTTTTACCTCTGGTTCAGGTGACATTGCAGTTTCATCATGCCCATAATCAACAATCATCTTAAGGGTTTCTTTTTTCAATCTCTTCTCATATGCTAAAGGAACCTGTGTATTCTGCGACTGAGGAGGTGTTGGAGTTGAAATATTATCAATCAAACTATTAGGAAGTGTAGTTTCAGACTGAAGAAGAAAAGGTGGAGATGATTCTAAATTAACCCTAATATCTTCACCATTATCTAATTTTTGTGGCTCATCTTCTTCCATATCATCAATATCTTCATCTTCTTCATCATTATACACAGACAACAGAGCTATTCCTTCTGATTCTTTCTTCTTCGATGCCATTAAAAGCCCTAATTTTGAGAAAACTTAACTAGTGTAAGGATTTTGAGAAAGAAATAGAAATAACAGGAAAACAAGGGGAATAAACCGGATTTCTTTCTGACGGATCTAGTACCTTATGGTGCTGGGTCTTCTATGTCATGAGCTCTTTCTCAAGACTATTCTTTGTATGATTGGGCCTGTTAGGCCAAGTCCTATGCATATGGGGAGATTAGCTAGTTTACCATGCGAGGTGACATGCGAACTAGCTGCGCCACTATGAGAAACGTAGTAAGCGACCAAGACTTTATCAAGCGATATAATCTTAGTCGATGAAGATTAAGTCTCGTTCGATAGATTCTAAGTCGCCAACGGTTAATTCTCCCCTGTTTATAAATATTTTTTAAAAAAAAAATCACCAAAATTTACACAAATTTTCTACTCAAAACTCTTAATTATTTATTTTTTCAAATGGCATAATTACAACCCAATTTGATTTTTCGGGAGTCATACTTGAAGCTATTGTTAATAAGATATGTGATGGTTATAAAAAAAATAGAGAATGATAAAAAGCAAAAGCAAAGAGGTCTTCAAGTTTTGGATGTTAACCAAGTCAAATCTACAGTTAAAAGATAAAGAAGAGTTCAAGGCAAAAAAAATGAGGGCAAATAAAGATAAACATGAGGTCAAAGATTGTCCAATATTTTTATTGAAGTATTTATTTAAGTTTATACTGCCCTAGTTTATATCTTGTAAAAACAACATAGTATAGTAAATTAACTGAATATAGTGTAAATAAGATTAATATTTTAAATAATTTAAATTAATTCAATTAAATTATTAAATTTGTTTATCCCTTTTGAATTCAAATTACATATAATTAAAATTAAGAGTTATATTAAAAACGATTTGTGTTAAAATCAAAAATAGTTGTTGGATGAAATTTAGATGAAAGACCATGATCGAAATTAAACATTATATAAGGATCCTTAGCCGATGGAAAATTAAACAACTAAAAGAAAAACTCAACGATAGAAATTTGATCGTGCGACCAAAACTCTGTTACGATGTGGATGCTCTTGCGTTTATAAAATTTAGAGTTTAAATAATAATAACTACCAAAAACAGTGGGCAATTCTTAACAAGGCCCCATAAACTACTAAAATATGCCCAGGTTGCTTTCCACTTAAAATGTAAGATAGTGAGATCTATATAAGATACTGAAGGTCCAGCATATAACTTATTTGCAAATACTTTCTTTTTTGGTTTGCTTATCATATCCATCCAAAACCGCAAATGAGTTGGCATCTTGGGCTATATTAGAATGCAAAGTAATTTCAGTTATTCTTATCCCAATAAAGAGATATACATTTGTAGGATAAAAGAATATATTTGTTAATCCATTTATCCAACTAAACATCTGAGGTACATATTTTGAAAAACAGAATTTAACGGTTAAAAATTAGTGAAAATTTTGTTATGAACAAAAACAAGTAAGCAAGAACTAATTTTAGATAACAATTTATCATATATAAACTACTGAATCTAATTGATTTGATATCTCACCCTCATACAACGGATAAGAGATTTCTATGCTAAAGAAAATTGAGTTTTTACAAAGATTATCCCGGTGCGTCAACAATATTATTAAAGTGCCGATTACCAAGTTGTTGTTTTTTTCTTCCATAGTAGTTGGTTGTAGGAGTAACAAAAAAGGCATTTCCAAGTTGTTTTAAAATCGTAGTAAAATGGTAGGAGGTATGGAAATTCAAGCAAATACAAAAGATTGTGGTGGTAAGATTATCATGTTTGTGCTCATGACTTGTCTGGTGGCCGTAACTGGTGGCCTCATCTTTGGTTATGACTTGGGAATTTCAGGAGGAGTAACTTCCATGGTTGTGTTTCAAGAAGTTATTTCCTCAGTGTACAAAAAATGCAAGATGATATCGGAAGAACAAATCGGTACTGCAAATTTGATAGTTAGCTTTTAAAAAGCTTTACTTCTTCTTTATACATTGCGGCTTTGGTTGCTTCGTTTGCTGCCTCTGTAACAACAAGAATCTTTGGGAGAAAAGTTTCAATGCTTGCAGGAGGGATTATATTTTTAATTGGTTTGGCTCTGAACGGTACCGCCACGAATGTCATGATGCTCATCCTTGGACGAATATTACTTGGGATAGGTGTAGGGTACGCCAACCAGTCTGTTCCAGTTTACCTGTCCGAGATGGCACCAGCAAAACTGAGAGGAGCCCTCAACATGGGATTTCAATTAGCTATCACAATTAGAATATTGACAGCAAATCTGGTGAACTACGGTACAACCAAGATCAAGGGTGGATATGGATGGAGAGTTTCATTGGCTCTGGCAGCTGTACCAACAATCATAATTACTATTGGTGCCATTTTCCTTCCAGACACCCCAAATTCACTCTTTGAAAGAGATTTTCAAGAGAAGGCAAAAACTATGTTGCAGAAAATCCGAGGAAACCAAGAAGTCGAAGAAGAATTTCAAGACCTTATCGAGGCAAGCGAAGCATCAAAGAAGATAAAACATCCATGGAGGAACATATTGCAGCCAAGATACAGGCCTCAACTCATCATGTCCATTATGATTCTGTTTTTTCAACAATTTACTGGTATTAACGTCATCATGTTTTAAGCACCAGACTAGTTATCGTTATCATGGGTCTTCACATGGGTCTGTCAGCAGTTCACGTGACTATCAGTTAGGAAACCAGGTGTGTAAAGCATGCATGGTTTAGTAGCACTGTCATGTAAGTATAAAGCGTCTGTAACAAATCAATTGTAAATCAAGAAAACAGATTCATTTATTGATAATAAACTCAGAAAGATACATTATCTTTCTCACTCTTTTATGGTATCATAGCGGGTGATCAAGATTTTGGTCAAATTTTTCTAGTGATCTCTCTACTTTTTCTGCTTCAAATTGATTCTTCATTCTAAGACTCTTTTTGTTTCATCTTTTTAATGATCATAACATTTCCTGATTCATCTTTTGCTTCTGTTTCAGTGGAAAATTCATCATCAAATTCTCTTTCTAAAGTACCCTTGAGTCAACTCACAAACTTCATACAACTAAAACTTAAGGAGGATAACTATCTTACATGGAAGAATTTGATGAATCCGATGATTCAAAAATTCAAGATCAAGAAATTTCTTGATGGATCATTTGCATGTCCTCAGCAATTTACAAGTCCACAAAATCAACAAAATGAGATTCAGAATCCATTATATACGGATTGGTTGGATGAAGATTCAACTATTATTATGTGGATCCACTCAACAATTTCAGAGTCAGTTATTCCATATTTTTCAAGATCAAAAACCTCTGCTGAACTATGGAAGAACATAGAAGAACTATTCGGTAAAGATTCTTCTACACATTCCATCCAATTAAGAACAAAACTACTCTCTATCATCCAAGGTACAAAGTCAATTTCATCTTTAATCAGTGAAATCAAGTTTTTAACTGATCAATTGGCTTCGGCTGGAGAAATAGTGTCTGATAAGGAATTAGTAGTAATAACACTCAAAGCTCTTAATGAAGATTATATTCCATTTGCAACATCAATGCGTCACATGAATCCACCAGTGACATGCATTAAACTCCATAACAATCTTATTAGTGAAGAATCAGTCATTACCGACAGACAAAAATTACAAAAGGAAGAACAATTTGCTAAAGCATTTCTTGCTAATAATGGAAGAGGATATGCAAGAAATCACTACTCTAGTTCTAGAGGATCTTTTAGAGGTTACAATAGAGTTCCCTACAATGGTCCAAGATATCCAAACCCATCTTTCTTTCCAAGATCTAACTATGTCATAGGCTCATCTTCTGGAGATAAAACAGTCTGTCAAATATGCAACTCACCAGGACATATAGCAACAACATGTGCTCAAAGGCTCAATTTCACCTATCAAGGCAGAGCACCTCCTTCTAACTTGAATGTAATGCTAGCAGAAGAAGATATTTTTGATGAAGAAGAGTGGATAGCAGATAGTGAAGCAAATCAGCATATTGCTTCTGACATCAAAGTTCTACAAGAGTCAGCCACATATTCTGGGCCAGATACAATTCAAACAAAAAATGGTGCAGGTATGCTCATAACCCATCAAGGTAGTTCACATAAGTTTGCAAATGCACATTCCTTTGATCTGAATGACATCTTGATTGTACCTGAGGCTTCTCATAATTTGTTATCTATTCACAAATTTACATCTGATAACCAATGTTCATTGATTCTTGATTCTGCTGGCTTCACTGTGAAGGACAAGAACTCTGGGAAAATACTTTTCCAAGGACCACATAGGAATGGTCTCTACACAATCACATTTGGTCCTACTCATAATCCACAAATTGCACTGGCTTCAACAAAAAGTGATAATCTACTGCTACATAGGAGATTTGGACATCCTTCTTTTCACACTATGCAAAAGCTATGATCCTTGCTTCAACTGTCCAGTACTCTCTCCAAACCTTTTCATTGTAATGAATGCAAGTTATGTAGGTCTAAGAAGTTACCTTTTCAATTGTCTATTTCAATGGTTATTAAACCATTAGAATTACTTCATATTAATTTCTTGGGACCATGTCATGTAGCTTCTGTTTCTGGTAACCTCTATTATGCTAATATAGTAGATGAATATACAAAATTTTGTTGGTTGCTTCCATTGTCTACTAAAGCTGAATTCAAGATTACTTTTGTGTCTCTAGTTACCAAACTAGAGAATCTGTTGTCTACCACTGTAATTACCATAAGGACTGATAATGGGGGTGAGTTCAACAATAACTTCTTAAAGGACTTCTGTACTACAAAAGGGATTTCTCATCAGTTCACTTGTCACACACTCCATAGCAAAATGGAGTTGCTGAGATTAAACACAAGCATTTATTAGAAATAACAAGAACTTTTTTGTGTCAGTCCAATTTGCCTACACATTTTTGGGTGGAAGCAATCCAAACAACCAATTTGATTATCAACAGACTGCCAACAAAGTCCATCAACTTCCTCTCTCCATATGAACTTCTATTTGGCAAGTCACCAGCGTATGAGTCTTGTAGAGTATTTGGCTGCTCTTGTTTCCCATGGTTGAAGCCATACACAACCAACAAGCTAGAAAAGAGAAGTAGACACTGCATATTTATTGGGTATAGTCAAAATCACAAGGGTTATATGTGTCTTGACCCAGCTACTGGCACAATGTTTATCTCAAGGCATGTCTCTTTCGATGAGACAACATTTCCATATTCAAAGCTAGTGTCTTCTGAAAGTTGTACTTCATTGTCAGATGTGTCACCAGTGGCCCAGGCCTCAGTATCAGAAACATCTGCTCATATTCCATCTTTAACGCTGGAGCCAACTGCGAATGGTCCTAGCTTGTCAGATGCATCATCAGAAGCCCAAGAATCTTTATTAGACAAATCTGTCACTGCTCCTAATCTCCATCAGATGCAAACAAGAGCTAAGACAGGTAATAGCAGGCCCAAATCATACTTGTCAACAAAATATCCATTAAATAAAGCGCTAATAGGTACGCTAGAGTCAGTCCCTACATGTATCAGTAAGGCTCACAAAGATCCTGTCTGGAGAGTGGCAACAAGAAATGAATATCAAGCTCTTGTTGATGCCGGCACATGGTCATTAGTGGATCCACCAGGCCTCACCAACATTGTGGGCTGCAAATGGGTGTTTCACATCAAGTACAACCCAGATGGGTCTATAGCAAGACACAAAGCCCGGTTATTGGCAAAAGGGTATCATCAACAACCAGGCCTGGACTATGAAGAGACCTTCAGCCCAGTAGCTAAGCCAACAACAATAAGGGTGGTTTTATCTCTTGCGGTTCAATTTGATTGGAAAATCCATCAACTTGATGTCTCTAATGCCTTTCTTCATGGTGAACTAAAAGAAGAAGTTTATATGACTCATCCACCGGGATATATTGACACGACAAGGCCCAATGCAGTATGTCTACTTCACAAAGCCATTTATGAGCTTAAACAAGCTCCAAGGGCCTGGTATGACAAATTGAGTACAAGCCTGTTAAGGTTGAATTTTGTACAATCAAAGGATGACACTTCTTTGTTAACTGGAAGCTCCAACACTCATCTACAACATGTTATTCAGGAATTGCAAGTTCACTTTCCAATCAAAGACCTGGCAATCTACACTACTTTTTGGGCTTGGAAGTAACAAGATCAGCTGGTACTATGTTTCTGGGACAGAATAAATATGCAGTGGACCTCCTAATGAAGCATCAGATGGATGGATCAAAACCATGCCACACTCCATTAGATGCCTCCACTACACTAAGTAAAGAATCAGGATTATTGTTGCCTAATCCAACAATATATCGTTCTTTAGTTGGTGCTCTACAATACATAACTTGGACGCGACCTGACATTTCATTTGCGGTGAACCTAGTATGCCAGTTCATGCATCAGCCGAGAACTAGGCATCTGGAGGCATCCAAGCGTGTACTTCGTTACTTAAAAGGCACTCTTCATCATGGTTTGTTGTTTACAAAGGGAACAACGACTCTCACTGGGTTCTCAGATGCGGACTGGGCAGGCTCCATTGATGACCGAAGATCAACAAGAGGATATTGCATCTATTTGGTCTCAAACATAATTTCTTGGTCATCTCGAAAGCAAACAACAGTTGCTCGCTCAAGCACAGAAGCAGAATATCGAACATTAGCTCATACAGCGGCAGAACTTGTCTGGCTATGTTATCTTCTTCAAGACTTACATTACCACCCAACAAGAGTTCCAAAACTAGGATGTGACAACATTAGCTCTATCAACTTAGCCTCAAACCCGGTGCAGCGTTCCAAAATGAAGCATATCCATCTTGATTATCACTTTGTGCGGGAACTGGTTCATGATCGAGCGCTTGAGATCTACCATGTTCATGCTCTGCAACAGATAGCTGACATCTTCACAAAGGCTCTTCCTGCTCCCAGATTTGATACTCTCTGAAGCAAGCTCACAGTTGTTTCTCAACCCATGATATTGAAGGGGGATAATAGACTGGATAGGTCACCAGACTAGCTCATGGGTCTTTACATGGGTCTGTCAGCAGTTCACGTGACTGTCAGTTAGGAAACCAGGTGTGTACAACATGCGTGGTTTAGTAACACTGTCATTTAAGTATAAATTGTCTGTAACAAATCAATTGTAAATCAAGAAAACAGATTCATTCATTGATAATAAACTCAGAAAGATACATTATCTTTCTCACTCTTTTATATAGGCTTCGACGATGATGCAGCCCTTATGTCTGCTGTTATTACTGGATTCGCCAATATATTTGCCACTTTTGTTTCTATTGGCACAGTCGATAGAGTTGGTCGAAGAATGTTATTCCTCGAAGGTGGAATTCAGATGCTCATTTGCCAGGTAAAAATAAAGAAAATTTGTAAAGCACTAATAAATTCCATGTTTTTATTTCGTCAAGTTACAAGTGTTATAGAAATATAATACTAATTTGGTATTGTATATATAAATACCTCTGCAAATCTTAGTAGGAGTCATACTCGACATGGAATTTGGTGTAGAAGGTGTTGGATCCATGTCGAAGTCGCGCTCATATCTAGTGTGGTTTTGATTTGTGCTTATGTTGCGGCATTTTCATGGTCTTGGGGACCCTTGGGGTGGTTGGTTCCAAGTGAAATCTTCCCTCTATAGATCAGATCATCAGGACAAACAATCAACGTATCAGTCAACATGTTCTTTACCTTTATCATTGCCCAAGCATTCCTTACCATGCTTTGTCACATGAAGTTTTGTTTATTCTTCTTCTTTGGCGGCTTCGTCTTGATAATGACTCTCTTCATTTTCTTCTTCTTGCCCGAGACAAAGAATGTACCAATTGAAGAAATGAACAATATATACAAAAACCATTGGTTCTGGGGTAAATACATCCCAGATGATACTATCATCGGTGTCCACCACATATCCACGCAGGTTTCCAATCACTGATCATAGTATTGCTTGTCCACCTACGCGCTTTTGGTTGATTCAACTGCTTTCATTCCAGGTTTTCAAGTCTAGGTATGGTTATAATAGTTGCTGCAAGCAGTCGACTGCAAAAGATGAATAAACAAAAAAGAAGTATTCTGGAAAGGAATATAAAAGATTCTGGGCGGTTAGGACTAGGTATCGACTATCTATGATAGTCAGGCACACGAGATGTACTATCTGTTGTTTTGTGTTTTTTCTTCTCATAAATTTAGATGGACAACATATGAAAGGGACTCAATTTTAATCAATTTCATTTCTCATTAGAAATTCTTTGCTTATTTGGTTACTTAACAAAAAAAATCAAAAATAAAGTGATCAACATATAATTGTCAAATGAAATATGATACAAACAAAAAAAAATTCAATTTGATTTACAGGTCCAGAGTTAAATTCTAGAATGTAAAAGTTGAGTGATAGAACACAATCGATATGTTGTGAAACTAAAGATGCTTCACTCTGTAATACATTTTGGGTTGTCACATATTCCATCATCTCTCGTGCCATCCAGGTATCCGCATCAGTGATACTACATTTTGTGTGGTCGACTAATGGCGTTAACTGCCATTACAACTGAAAACACAGAACTCTTATTAGAAGCCATAGCAATACCCATCAATAACTACTTAATGTACTTGCCTACTGAAATTTAATAGTAGAAAATTTCTCGCTCCGAACAAAATGGGAGTTCCATATATAACTTCATGATTCCATTTTGTAACACTCATTGTACTGTTGAATGACCAATACCATGATGAAATTGCATAACACCCATTTCATGAGTCCTATAGATTATACACGGACAATATGTGAGATGTGTGGGAGTGAAAAGCAACGCAAACATATACACGCAATAGTGAGACTGAAATTGTGAAAGCTTACCTCATCGTTTTCATTGAAGCTTAATCTGCAACCCGAAAACACAAAGAAGCCAACATAAACTTAAAGGAAAGAACTCAAAATTAGTTCTATCACAAAATCGTCATTGTTCTGCATCCAACTTTCTGTAATAGGCTTGACGGAGCATTCGGTGTATGTTGGTGGTTTCAATTGTGCTTGGTATCACAACCACACCTGCAAACGTAATGACAGCTTCGTTAAATTAAGATTCAGTGGGATTTTTTTTTTTAATAAAAACACATTAACACTAAACTATGTTGAGGATACATTTAAGATGTTTAATGATTTTTGTGTCTGATATTCATCCAACCCGGGTGTGGTAGTGTTCATGGAGTGCTTGTTGTATGTTGGGAGCTGCTCCTTTTTAAGAATCTGATGCTACCTACATAAACAGGAAGTTCACGACAAAGTAGGCTTAATAAAATAAATAGATCCAAACACCAAGTTGCATCTCACATGCCCCTTGAGAATTAATGCGCCAACAATATCAACCACTTCCGAGGCTGACCAATAAGTATACAAAAAACTACTTGGTTATTCATAACTTGTATGAAAAAGAGAAATTAGTAATAGTACAGTCGACCTAGAGTGCCTAACTCAAGTCCACCAGAAGTATAGGGTGGAGGGAAGAAACAATATTTGCCACAACTTTGGTTACTCAAGCAATAATATATCTCAATACAACAAACAAAGTGTTGGGGTGTTTAGTGACAAACCAAACATGAATTCATCAGGGCATGCATTTGCTAAGAATTTATAAATAAAGTTTAGCAGCTAATGTAAATCCATAATTGGATTCTAGTTCACCTTGATGTGAGCTTTGTCATTTCTTCTTCAGTCTTCATGGATATGTCTTGTACATATGCAAGGACTGCTCTTCTTAACCACAAACTTGTTGGTCTCGTAGATTCTGGCATCTCCGCTCCGTTATTCCGACAACCATGACCTGGAAAAAAATATAGAACACATATTTGATGCAGAAAACACTTGTATGAAAAAGAGATAATTACTCATGCATATGTCCATCGTGCTTTAATGTTCCAAATCAAAATGAAAGCGAGTAGTTAAACAAGTAAAATATGGTCTCTCATGTATATGTTTAAAATCTAACGAAAAGGTACAGTAAACAATCAAGCAATACTTGAAGCAGTCCCAAGAGAACGAATACTTGGAAGGTTTAAAAGATTTATGTCATTCAAAAATTTATCAAACATTTTACATGCAAGATGGAGGATTTACACCAACAGGATGAAACTAACCAAATTGGTAATTCCAGAATCCAACTAATAATCAAATATTGTTACCCAAATCAGTCCCTAAATAACAATTATTTGGGGTTCGAAGATTTCTTCTTTTATAAAATCGGTAAACAATTAAGTATATACGAAATAATCTTAAATCAAAAAGAATGATGATACTTCTACTAACGCATAATGATGGTAATTCAATTTCAAAGGCAGAAGCTGAATAAAACCCCAACATTGATGAGTCTGTTTCACAATAGTTCCATGAGCAAATTAATAACCCTAATGAAATTGATTGCCTTTAATTTTTTTGCTTCAAATACATGGGAAATGATGATGGTTAAGATGCTTTATCGCAAGTAAAGATAAAGAAACGTAAGCTTTATGAAGAAGCATGATATAGGGGCTCCCACATCAATAGAGGGGCTCCTAGTTGAGCCAAGGTGACCCAATTTTACGATAAGGGATGTCCTAGGGGGTAAAGTTAAATATCCATTTTACCCTTATACTAATTAAAACCTAAACTCTTTTAATTTCTCCTATAATTTTTCAAAACTTTTTAAAACTAAATTAAAGAAAAACCCAACCGTAATCCATCACAATTCATCGCCGATTCGTAAATTCATCGTCGATTAAAATCAACACAACAATTCTAGATGAAAAAGCATACTAAAGGCATTCAAGGTAGTAGTGATGGCAATGAACACTTTTCCTTTCAACCTAATCAAGAGATTCAACAAGAAATCGATAGTGAAAAGCAAAATCAAGCACAGAAAAATCCAACAATGGTGTATCTAAGGTATTGAACAAAACCCATGTTATTCTTAGAACTTGTAATTGATTTATTTGCATGTTTGATCATGTTTTTGGGAGAAAAATGTTGGACACAGTTGATATTACGGTTGGGTCCGTGTCAAAACCCAACCGTAACATTTCATGTTCTTGAGTATTACGGTTGGGTTATTTTCAATACCCAACCGTAAATCCAAGGGAAGAAGATGAATAGTTCAGGATGTTACGGTTGGGTTTCAATAGATAACCCAACCGTAACTAATGTATTGCGCCCTTTTTTAAAAAACATTCTACGGTTGGGTTTTGAGAAAATCCCAACCGTAACACTAGCGTTCATAAAAATGTGTTAGAGTATTACGGTTGGGTTTTTTCTTAAAACCTAACCGTAACATATGGACTACATTTTGTACTGATATGCTACGGTTGGGTTATTCTCAATAAACCAACCGTAATTATGTTTTAAGGCAAAACCCAACCGTAATTATGTGTTGTAATTGGAACATAAATTATCAGAATTGTTACGGTTGGGTTATAAGCCAAAACCCAACCGTAAATTCTACTAGCTACGGTTGGGTTTTAAGGCAAAACCCAACCGTAACTCTGTGTTGAAATTAGAACAAAAATTATCAGATTATGTTACAGTTGGGTTATAAGCCAAAACCCAACCGTAAATTCTACTGGATAACACAAATTTAGATTATCTAATTTGTGTTTTTTTTCGTTTTTTCTTTGTTTCAAACACCAATTTACCTTCAATCTAGAAAAAATGATTGAATTATTTCAAAATTTTGATTTTTAAAACTCAAAATTAACCAAAAAAATCAATTCTCCTAAGGATAAGTTACGGTTGGTTTTTCCTTTAAAACCCAACCGTAACTATGGGAAAAATGTTGTTCATCATTTTCTTCAACTTACGGTTGGGTCTGGTTGAAAACCCAACCGTAACTAGGGGAAAAATTGGGTTCATTATTTTTCTTCAACTTACGGTTGGGTCTGGTTTAAAACCCAACCGTAACTTGGGAAAAAGATGGTGTTCATCATTGTTCTTTGAGTTACGGTTGGGTTTTGTTGAAAACCCAACCGTAATTTTGGGAAAATATGGTGTTCTTCGGTGTTCTTGGTGTTACGGTTGGGTCCGACATGAAACCCAACCGTAACTTTCTCTGAATCACAAAAAATCAAACTTTCAAATCGTGATTTCATCTAATTTGTGCCATACAAAGATCAAGAGTTTAATATAGAGGTATCTAAATGCTACTATGGTTTATTGAATCAAAATCTAGGGTTTAAAGAAAAAACCCATGAAATTTTCTTAAATTTCATCAAGTTTTTCTTTCCACCAAACACAAATTAAAAAAAAAAAATTGATCCAAAAAATTTGATTAAGAAATAGATTATGTTTAATTAATCATGATTAGATTAATCTAATCTTAACTAATTAATGTAATTAAGATTAATAATCAGGGATAGTTTGGGTATTTGATAAGAATTATGGATAAGGGGTTTTTGAGTTTTACTTCATAGTGTCCCTATTTCGTCTTATTATTGGAACCCCTCTATTGATGTTGGAGCCCCTATATCAGGCTTCTTTATGAAAGCATGAAGCGATCAAAAAAAGTATTTATACCAACTGTTTCGTTGTTAGTATCTATTCCAGAAAAATATCGAGACGATTGTTGATAAGCGGCTTGATAAAGTGACTACTCGTATCTAACAAATCTTCCCGCATCGCTTTGTAATAGATGCATCCGTTTGTTTATTGTTTTCTCTAATTTAGTGTCCACGTGGTTTCTTAAATTGAAAGCAATCATGAAGCTTAATGTGGTTGCGCCACGTAAGCCTAAACACTCTCTTTTAAAAACCTTTATCGAATCTTTATAATGCCCCAGTTTATATAGTAAATTAAATAAACGTAATGTAAGAAAGATTAGTATTATCTTGTAACAAGGTAGTTAAGCATAGAAGGCACAAAACCAGCACTGCAGTTAGGCAGAGCCCATTTCTCGGCAATAAACTAGGTTTCTCTAATCACCGGCACTCCCATCCTTTCTCCAAAAGGTACAAAAAACCTAAAGTCCTAGCCCTCGAAAACCAAAGAAGCTCCAGAAATCCAAAAGATCTCCATGCTACCACGCAAAAAGCAAATCAAATGAAGATATTATCTTGGAACTGCCAAGGCCTAGGAGGGGTAAATACGAGACACCACCTGAAAAATACTATCCGGCAGTACAACCCAAATATCATTTTCCTGGCCGAGACCAAAACAAATGAAGAAAAAACCAAAAACTACCTAAGAACCCATTGTTACCCCAATATGTGGGCTCAGTCCTCTCGTGGTCTCTCGGGGGGTATGGCCCTGATGTGGAAAGATAATCTGGACATCTCTTTAACCTTCGAGATTAGGAACCTGGTCAATCTAAAAATAAAACCTAGCCCAGATGAGGAAGAAACCTACCTAACCTGCATGTACGGTGAGTCTCACTATGGTCCTAAGAAAGCCCAATGGGAGCACATTCTGGATATGAGTAGAGATATTGAATTTTCCTGGATCGTTCTGGGGGACTTAAATATCACCCTTTCTTCGGAAGATGCTAGCAACTACTCCGAAGACCGGGACCGCCCTTATGACCCCATCCCTGACATTATTCATGTCGCCGGGCTCTTAGAGCTAAAACATTCCGGTCCCAAATTCACCTGGTCGAACAAAAGAGAAAAAGAGAACCTTATCCTAAAGAGACTTGACAGAGGCCTGGTTAACCAGGAATGGGAAACACAATTCCCCACCTCAATAATCCAAAGCTTTCCTTGCATCGGATCGGATCATAATCCGATCTTGCTTGAAACCAATTTAACCCAAAAGAAACCAAGATCCTATTTTAAATTCTACGAGTGCTTGCAAAAAGAAGAATCCTGTAAGCCTGAGATAGCGGAAAGCTGGATCTCAAGGGTCTACGGTTCAGATCCTTATATCCTAACTCAAAAGCTTAAAAATACCAAAAATACGCTCCAAAAATGGAAGAAGAACTCCTTCGGCACTCTAGAAGAGAGAATAAGAAAATTAGGAAAACAGCTTCTCCACCTAAGGGATAGCACAAAAGAAAACGACAGAGAAACCCAAAAATCCCTGGAAAAGGAGCTGGAACACTGGTATGACATACAAGAAAGCTTTTGGATCCAAAAATCGAGGGAATATTTCATCAAAGATGCTGACAGAAATACCAAGCTCTTCCATGCAATCACAAACCACAGGAAAAAAACAAACAATATAGTCAGTCTAAAGGACAAGAAGGACCATTGGGTTAAGGATAGGGACGTCCTGGAATCTCTCCTAACCTCCCACTTTCAGCTGATTAGCTCCACCATAAAAAACACAATAGACCCAAATATCCTGCAACTCATCAACCCTTCCATCACCCATCAGGAAAACGAAAATCTTGTGAGGGTCCCATCTAATGAGGAAATCAAAAGTGCTTTAAGTAGTATGAAACCGTGGAAATCCCCGGGCCCAGACGGCTTTCAAGCTGGGTTCTACCAACACAACTGGGAAATCGTAGGAGAGGATGTCAGTAGAGCCATCAAAGCTTTCTTTTCTACCGGCTTCATTTTAAAAGAACTAAACAACACCTATACTGCCCTCATCCCAAAAACCAAAATCCCTCAAACCCTAGCAGATTTCAGACCCATTAGTCTTTGTAATACTATCTACAAAATTATCTCTAAGATTCTGGCTGACCGACTAAAACCAATCCTCAACAAAATTATATCCTCGGCCCAATCAGCTTTTATCCCTACCAGAAATATCCATGATAATGTCATCATCGCCCAAGAAGTGGTGGAGGCAATGAAAAGGAAAAAAGGAATTTCTGGCAAAATAGGGATAAAACTTGATATGAGTAAAGCTTTTGATAGGATAGAATGGTCCTTTATCTTAGAGTTTATGAGGAAAATGGGTTTCTCCGAAAAATGGTGTGGTCTCATAAATGAGTGCATTTCGACCTCTACCCACTCCATTATCTTAAACGGAGAGCCCTGCAAAAATTTCAAACCAACAAGAGGCATCAGACAAGGAGACCCCTTATCCCCATACCTATTTATCATCTGTATGGAGGTTTTGTCAAAAATGATAGACAGTGCCAATGATATGTGCTTCCTAAGCGGAACCAAAATATCCATCTCCGGCCCCCCGATCTCTCACCTCCTTTTTTGCCGATGACTGTCTCATTTTCATTGAAGCAAAACAGGAGGAGGTTAAAAATCTCCTCTCTATACTTCAGGAATTCAGCCAATCTAGTGGTCAATGTATCAACTTCAATAATTCTGGAATCTTTTGTAGCAAAAATATAGAGGAAGGTTTCCAAGAAACAATAGGAACCTGGCTTGACATGCCTAAAATGACGGATGACGAGAAATACTTAGGGTTCCTTTTATTCCGGAAAAAAGCCAGAACCCTAACCTTTGATTCCGTCCCGAATAGCATGAAAACAAAACTTCAAGGATGGCAATCAAAAATGCTGTCACAAGCTGGGAGAGCTACCATGATCCAATCAGTAATAAATACCCTCCCATTCTATCAGATGGGTTGCCTCAAGATACCAAAAAAATCCATAAATTCGATGGACAAAATCCAACGTAATTTCTGGAACACTGGAAAAGGAAATATCAGAGGGCACTCTCTGGATGCATGGGACTCCCTCTGTAGGCCTAAAAGTGTGGGGGGGCTGGGATTTAAAAATCTAAGCTTTTTTAATGATGCAATGCTAACAAAGCTGGCATGGAGACTCCTACACAATAAAAAAAGATTTTTGGGTCAAAGTTCTGAAAGCTCGCTACTTTCCCACCTCCAACCCCATGACTATTCAGAAAAACCCAAGGGACTCCTGGATCTGGAGAGGAATCCCGAAAGGTATAAATATTATCCGGGATCATCACTTCTGGTCCATCGGAGACGGTTCAAAGGTCCGAATCTGGGATAATAACTGGCTAAAGAGTATGAAATCTGAAGAAGTTACCGCTAACCAAAGAAACTCTGGTATGACATGGGTCAGTGAGCTAATCAATCATGAAAACCTCTCTTGGAAAATTCCTATCATTTGGAACCTCTTCTCTGACACTCAATACAATGAAATCTTGACCATTCCCATTCTCCAGGGATGTCGTGATGAGATGGGCTGGAACCTCACTACCAATGGGACCTTCTCAGTAGCTTCCACCTACAAAAAGCTTGTCCAAGACAACATGCCTCTCACCACACATACTCAAATTGATCCGGGTATATGGAAAAATATATGGAAAACCAAGAACCCCCACAGAATAAACTTCCTAATCTGGAAAATAGTAAAACAAACCTTGAAAGTTAGAAGTAAAATCTTCAAGCACAAGGACGTTGTAGATCAACTATGCCCAATGTGCAACACCCAGGTTGAAACCAGTACCCACATCTTTATGCATTGTAACCTAGCTAAGAAAATTTGGCTGACTTTTTGGCCCAACTTATACAACAACATGCTACCTTATAGAGTGGATAAAATCTTGGCACAAACAAAACAACATGATTTCCTTCAATGATAAACCATCAATTACCTACATCATCCAGATCCTCTGGAGAATCTGGAAGCATAGGTGTGACATCGTTTTCGAGGAAGTAACACCCAACCCCGACATAGTGATCCAAATCATTACAAGAACAACAACCCCACCTAATCCCCAACCCACCAATACAAACCATATTCCCTCCATAAAAACTAATAACAACCACACTCCCAACAAGGAAAACAACCATATCACGGGACCTCAAGGCCCCCAAAATCAACCTATAGAAGGTATCGACAATCGCCAAAACCACTCTTCCTTCTCCCAAATTCAAGGAAACCAAGAAACTTACCCTCAAAAGGCCATTAATTCTGAAAAGAACCTTGTTTCTCATTGGACCACTACAGACAAGGACTATGTCCTTATAAATTTTGACGGCTCTTACTCTATATCTGATTCTGTAGCAGGATATGGAGGTGTAGCACGCACTCCAAACGGAGGTTTCATTGCAGGGTTCTCCGGGGTGACAAAAGCAGGATCTAGTCATCAGGCAGAAGCAATAGCCCTGAAGGAAACCATTTGCTGGGCAGAAGGAAAAGGTTGGAGACAAATTTTGCTGCGAGGAGACGCAAAGAATATCATTGACGACGTCAATGGCATCTCAAAAGGCGACCCCTTGGTCCTGCCACACTTTAATTAAAGAATGCAAAAAACTGTTTAAACTATCTGTTTCATGTAATCTATCCTTTATAGGTAGAGAAGATAACAAAATCGCAAACGTTATGGCAAATGAAGCCCGTTTAAAAGGGGAAGGAAAACTTGGAGTGATCCCTCCGATTTCCTAACTCAGTTAAACGAAGACCTTTGTAGCCCTCTGTTCAACTAATGAATTCGATTCTTTTCACTGTCAAAAAAAAAAAAAGAAAAAAAAAAGAAGAAGAAAGATTAGTATTTTAAATAATTTAAGTTAATTTAATTAAATTAGTAAATTTATTTATTCTTTTTAAAATCAAATTATATATAATTAAAATTAAAAAATATATTAAAAATGATTAGTGTTAAAATAAAAAATAGTTATTGGATTAAATCTAGATAAAAGATCATGATCAAAATTAAACATTATATATGACCTTTAGATGATGAAAAATTAAACAACTAAAAGAAAAAACTAGCGATAAAAATTTAATCCTGCGATCAAAATTCTATTACAAGGTGAATGCTTTTACGTTTATAAAATTTATAGTTTAAATAAAGAAAAACTACTAAAAACAGTGGGCAAATCTTAACAAGAGCCCATAAACTACTAAAATATGATATGTTTTTAATGGTAAGGATATAAACAGATGAACTGAATTATGCGGAGACATCCATAAATATAACAGATAAACATCCATAAATTTCATCTTTTAGACCGAAAAAACCATAATACATTTTGATATGGAGTTTCAACTGAACCCCTTCATCATTATTTTTTGAAATATTTATTAATATTCGCGAATGCAGCAAATAGGATTTATAATAGTGGATACTTGGGGTAAAAAGTGTCATTCTTGGAGCTCACTCGAAGAAAATCCAATTTCTACCACTGCTACAAGACCAAGATTTCTTACTTGAAAGATAAGTTTTGACACTTGATCCTTCTTGCCCGGTCAATAGTAGTGCAAGTGTATCCATTTTACAAAACCCCCCCGGGTAACCATTGACCGTCCAGATGTTAATCCTGATCGTTTATGTTTGTGATCTAAAACCATTTAATTGTTTCCCGAAATTATCCTTATTTGAATTGACTATTACAACAAAATCCAACTAAAAACCCTGGCACTGAATCACTCCTTTACTCACCTCTGTTGTATCCTTTTCATGCTCTCTCTAGCTAGGGTTTTCAGATTCCCGCTTTTGCTAATGAAACTAGCAGATTCATCATCGTCTCTTCTGAAGCCGATTTCTTCGTTATCCATTGATAATATGGGGGAAAAAGCACCTGATTATAGTAATGCTAATGTGAACAAGAAGAAATCCAAAGACAAGTCAAACTCTGATTCCGTAACTGTTCCTACAGACCAAGTTTATCTGGATGCCATTACAGACAAACGTATCAAATATTTTGACTCTATAAAACTTGAACAAATTAAAGAACGGGAACGTATTGGCGGGGAACCCATCAAGTAAGATCTAAAACCTAATTTATCTTCTCTTTGTTTTTTAATAAATTTATGCCCTAGTTTTTAATTTAGTAGGTCTGAATCTTGTTTTTTATAATTACGTTGCTGGATGGGAGTGTTAAGGAAGGAAAGAAATGGATATCTACGCCCTATGATATTGCTGCTACTGAGATATCCACAGTGTTGGCAAATAAGTCATTGATATCTCAAGTAAATGGAACTGTGGGATATGAATAGACCACTTGAAGGTGATTGTGAACTGAAGTTGTTTTCATTTGACACTGACGAAGGGAGGGATACGTTTTGGCATTCAAGTGCTCATATTCTTGGAGAGGTAAGGTTCTTTTTCTACAAATGGTTTTTGAAGTTGTAGGTGAGGCTGATAGTACTTTTGGGGTGTTTTATTTGCAGGCACTTGAGAGGCAGTATGGATGCAAGCTGTGTATTGGTCCATGTACGACAAGAGGAGAGGTAATGATATTGTTGTTACAAAGTACATTCAGTTTTTGTTGAATAGGAACGGGAATGGGTGTAAAAGTTGTGAATAATGATTTTTGTTTTGGTCAAGTCTTCGTTACCAAGTTGGAAAGGTTATGGCAGTACGCTTGCTCAATGCTGGATTAGTGAGGATTTATAAGTGTTAGAGTTATCATCTTAGCTGAATGTTATCTAAGAGCACGCCCCATGCTAGTTTTTGGTAGTCATCACAATACTTATCATTAATATGTATCAACTGCCTTGCTTCATCAGTATTGTGATAGTTGATATGACGTGGTAGTTAATTACCCAGTTTGAGCGGGTCAGCTTATTAAAATTTTAATTGTCGTTTGTGTAGGGATTCTACTATGATGCATTTTATGGTGATCTTGGCTTGAATGAGGATCACTTTAAAATCATCGTTAAAGCAGCGGAGAAAGCTGTTTTGGTACGTTGTTTTCACTTTTATAGAAACTTGAATGTATCTTGAAAACATAACTTGTCTTCTCGCACCACACTTGGGGCCTTTTCTGCTTTTTTATTTTTGTTTTTGAAGTTCAAATCACGACACTGCTTACTTGTCCATTACAAGGAGAAGCAACAACAGTATATCATTCTAGTTCGCTGTTTAGGTGTATATGAGCTTGTCCTGTTTATTGCGAAGTTAATGTCAACGATGCTTGTTCGATGCAATAATTCTAACCTATAGATTTGCGTTGATCTATGCTGTACGGCTGAACTTTTTTTCAAGCTACGGTCTAAATCATGGTTTCGCGAGAGAACTGTGGTTTATGAAGGATCCATTTTGATGTATCATAGTTTATGTAACTGGGTTAATGTTTTGGTAGGAAGTAGTAAATATTACAAGAGTTAACAAAGGTGACAAGAGATCACACTCGTTTTTCTGTCTATAATTAGCAAGAAGCAACAGTTGGGGGTAAAGAATGCAGCGAAAGCATACAAAATAATGCTGATCTGAGTTGGTCCATCTCCAAGAGCCTAAATTGAGTTTAAATGCTAAACTGTCATGTCATTTGAGCACTTAGATATACAGTTTCTCCTTGAGCTGACAAAGTTATTATCGATTGAATGTCCTATTTTCACACTCTCATCTGAAGAAGGGTTCAATAATAGGCTCCCCCCTTGTAAGGCCGAAAGTTGTATACCGTATTCATGTGCATTTCAGTCATACATCTGTAAAAATATCCATAAAGACTGGGAGCTCCGTTACTTCACGCTGCTATCACTGAGGTAAAGGAACTAAAACCAGAAAGGATCAAGAAGGCTGAAATGTAGTATAAATACTAATTTGCCTTCTCATATTGTTAAGCTAAGGTTGATTATCACAACAAGCTAGCCATTTCTTTACCAAATAGAATTCGAAGAATTTCTGTTCTGATAGATCTTTAAGAAGCTAATTACTCAATTTTCACGAAGGCTGTGGCATTCTTGTATGGGTAGGACCTTATGAGCATGTCAAAAGATATCCTGTGCAGGGAACAGTGTAAGGCTTACCTAGCCGCATTACAAGTTCAAATATGTACATGCTAGACAATGAATCTGGTGGCAACATATGCATGTCATTAATTGTCTCCAAGTGTAGGTGAAATATCTGTGTTGCTAGCTGTTTTTTTTTTTTAGCTCATTTTTCCTTTATATTGCAGGAGAAACAACCATTTGAGCGCATTGAGGTTACGAGGCAGCAAGCGCTTGAATTGTTTTCAGAAAACAATTTCAAGGTAGGTGTTCTATGTTGTACTCTTATACTTTAGCCTAGATTGTTATTTTTCGTGTAAGTGATTCTTTCCATATGGTATTACCTTTGCTTTTCGTTTGTATAAATAAAACAAAGAAGTTAAATGCCTGATGTAGGTTGAAATCATTAATGAATTGCCAGAAAACAAGACAATCACCGTTTATAGATGTGGACCCTTGGTTGATTTGTGTCGCTGGCCTCATATACCAAACACATCCTTTGTGAAGGCATTTGCCTGTTTAAAGGTAATGATCACATGGCTAAAGAAGCTTTTACTCTATCTATTTCTTTTCTTTATAAATTCAATTCCCTGTCAAGAAAACACTATATTGAACTATGTGCACATAATTTCAGGCTTCCTCTGCTTATTGGAGAGGAAAGAAGGAGCGAGAAAGTTTGCAAAGAGTGTATGGGATATCATATCCAGATAAAAAACTTCTGAAGGTACCTCTGATGCATTGATCTACTTAATGTATAAAAATATATGGTGATGACCTGCATAATTGTTACCCATCTTTTACGTCACCTTGACCATATATTAGAAATCTCTATCAATTTTACGATTGCTTGAGATTATAACAAGTTTGTAAGTAAACATCATTTCTATGTAAGAAGAGCATTTTAGTTTATAAAATGTTTTCGTACAGAAGACAACTGGGTGACTAGATATTGTGCTACTGTTTCTTTGACCAAGATTTAACAGTATTTCTGATGGGCATGGTATGTAGTGAATCTTAAGAATGAACATGTTTTTTATGCCGCTCTTTCGTGATTTGTGACACTGTCCCAACTAGGAAAGATTTTCTTAATATTTACACGATCAAAATTTTATCTTTCTTGGCGTATATTTGAGGTCAACTAGTTTTTTATTGAACATGTTTTTGTTGTTGAAAAATGTGTTTGTATTACACCAAGATATTCCCCTGTTTTTTGTGTGTATGCATACTTTAGGTTTTAAATTAGAGTGCCTTCTTCAACTGGTAACTTTAATGCAGGAATATCTCACCAAGCTGGAAGCAAAGAAGTACGACCATAGATTATTGGGAGCTAAACAAGAGCTTTTCTTTTGTCACCCTCTTAGGTATTTGATTCAAAGATTCTTCACTTGTTAGTCATTTTTCGGAAGCGATGGCTTTCCTTAATTGCATTTATAATGACTTTTCAGCCCAGGAAGCTGGTTTTTCTTGCCTTATGGAACTCGCATATACAACAAATTAGTGGATTTCATAAAAGTTCAATACAGGGAGAGGGGTTATGAAGAGGTTAAACTCCATTTTTTGTTCTCCATCTAACTGAAATTTGCTATTTTAAGTAGCTCTGTATCTCATTTTAGTTTTCCTTGGCAGGTTGTAACACCAAATATGTATAATATGCAACTCTGGGAAACTTCTGGTCATGCTGCAAACTATAAAGAGAACATGTTTGTGTTTGAGGTAAAGATCTCATAATTCATACTGCTGTGGGAGGTAGTATTATGCTTCCGGTGGCTTAACTTGAATTTTCACAGATATCAAACTGTTTGGTTTACATTAGCATAAAGAAGTTAACCAGAAGCCCAAACCTCTGAATACCTACCAAGTTGTCAACTAACTTGTCAATTGTGTAATTCTACGTTGATTTCTCAAAACAGAGAAGAAAGTAGTGACTGAAAACCAGCCTCATAAAGTCAAAGGCTGGTATCTTCATATGAAAATGCAGTACACATTTGTCCTAATGCAACCTCCCCGTCTATGAATTGATGATCAACAGTTGTGTGTATGTCGTTGTAAAATACACTTGAGATTGGGAATAAAAGCATTTGAAAGCACTCCTCTATCCTATAGTTTGGCAGGGCATCTTCCCTGTGCTAAAGGGTCTGGTGTGGCATGGCTACATTATTTATCCGATTGCGTTGGAAAATGTAGTCTTTTTCAAGATTTCCGTCCTCTTGTACTGATGCATTTCACATTCCCTGAGTTCAGATACCATTATATTATAGATAATTCTTTTCTTCTTCCCTATATACCATGAATATAAATTTTGCATTGACTTTGTTGATTTTCATATCTTCTCTTATCTGCAGATTGAGAAACAGGAGTTTGGACTTAAGCCGATGAATTGCCCTGGTCACTGCTTGATGTTTGATCATAGAGTTCGTTCTTATAGAGGTAAAGTATTGTTGAACTTTTTCATGGGCTGTTAAAACAGACACATGCTTCATATTGCTTATTAAAAATAAAATACATTAAAATAATTCTTACTTTAAGAAAGTGTTTGTTGAATTATACTTAGGATTTTCTGCATGTACATTGGAGCTTGTTAGAGAATTGAGGCGTTAGTTCCCCTTTGGCAAAATATTAGATTTATTGACTGTGGTCCCAAAGTAAACCTGCTGCTGGTATCAGCATCTGTTCTGGAAATATGTTTTCTGTTCATGTGGCTTCTTCATATGTAGTCAGTAGCCAGTATTCAACTTTTCTCCATCATCATTATCATTGCCACTTCCCCATCCAAACTATGAATAGGTCAAACACTGGTTTCTTGACTTAGCTCTCTCTCAATTATCGTTTCGCTTTGCATGTATAAAAAAGTTATTTTCTTCATCACCATTAAATGTGTACTTGCTTTAACATGATTTTATGTTCTCTACAGAACTGCTTTTGCATTTATGTTCATTCATTAAAGTGGTTCCCTTATTTCTGTTTTCAGAGTTACCTCTCCGGCTGGCGGATTTTGGTGTCTTGCATAGAAATGAAGCTAGTGGGGCACTGACTGGATTGACACGTGTTAGGAGATTCCAGCAGGTATCCTTTTATTAGAAGCATTACCGTTTTTTCTTTCTCGAAGTAAATCGACAATTTGATGAATATGCTTGATCCCAAAACCAGGACCTTGCTCAGGTGCATAACTCATAACCGTAATCCAGACCCTGGTCCCTAGGGTTTAACTGTCAGAATAATTTCGAGAAACCACTATATCTCATTCAGATACTTGGTCCACTCATATCTTTTGTCCAGCATAGGCTTTCAGTGTTTGAATGCAAATACTTCTTGTTTTTCAGTTTATTAATCTGTATTTTTCTTAACTTTCCTTTTTGATGAGCCAGATTGCTTCTGTATGTAAATAATGTATTTGACAATTGACACAATATAAATATCCGTCTTTCAGGATGATGCTCATATCTTCTGCAGGGAATCCCAGGTGAGTTCAAGATTACTGAAAATATGATTTGGCAAGTATGGAAAATTCTGTTATGTATGCTATGCTAGGAAGTAACCACTTCTCTTCGTTCCAAATTACAGATTAAAGATGAAGTCACGAGTGTCTTGGAATTTATAAGATACGCATGACGTTTTTGGGTTTACCTTTGAGCTAGAACTATCAACGGTAAGAAACTGTGCTGTCTGTATTTCATTTTCATGGGGTTTAAATTAGGATTACAGCGTTTTATTTTGAAAATATTACGACATTAAATTGGTCGGATCGGTGCACGGGAGACTACAGTGTGAGAATATATTAGTTGCATTTTACATCTCATCTTAGATGAATCAGGAACTCAGACCTGGCCTCGATGAAGACTTTGTTTATTTATAAGCTTTCTATGTACTGTAGTTCTTTGTGGTTAAGTAACACAGCCTTGTAAACACAACTAATGTTGAAAAGTTACAGCAGATATGGTTTTCAAAGAAAAGTGTGATTTATAATTATTTAGTGAGACCTTCACTCATCATAAGACTGCTAGAAATTATTATGCTCGACTTGCCTAGGTGAGACTGAATAGTTTTGGTCCTATTCAGTCTTGTTTTTCGTACGGTTATATGAAGTGAATAACTTGAGATGCTTGTATCTCTGTTTTCTGTACAGAGACCAGAGAAATACCTAGGTGAAATAGAGACTTGGGATAAAGCTGAAGGTGCTCTCACTGAAGCTCTGAACGAGTTTGGTAGGCCATGGAAGGTGAGTTATTAATACTTCGGCTCCAACAATCTTGTTTTATTTGGCGTTTAACAGTTTGGTTGCTTGATTTTCTTAGAAATTTGGGCTATTATAGATTAAAATTTTAAAAGTAAAGTAGATTGATCTACTAATTAGTAGTTTATATTGCGTTGCTCTATATAATGTTAATACCTGTGCCAAGTCTAATTCTATGCTCACACTCTTCTTCTGTTTCTTCGTCCTTCACACATTGAATAAATAGCAAGAGTGCCATATATCTTATGTCTTTACCATCTGTTATGATTCTGAGTAGGTTCCTTTATTTTGTTTAGTTGTCTCTGTTAATTTTATGTATTGTGTTTCATGTCTGATGATGCGAGTTGGATTTGCTACATCATTAAGGTCTCTTTCTGTTTCTTTAGATTGCCAAATAAATTGAGAAGGTGTCCTTCCATGCTTCTGTTTTATCTGGGATTTTCAGTGTCATTTTTTAGGTAGTCATTAAGTGGAATACTAAGAGAATAGCCCCCGAAACACACACACAAAGTTCATTGCAATGGAAAACGTACGGAAAGTTTATTACAGTGGAAAACAAATGTTTCTCAATGAAGATGAATCTTGCATGAGTATGATTTGCGGGTCCAGTGATCTGGATATCGCAGCAGCAGAGTCAATAGAATTTCATGTGGAGGTTTCAAATGAAACGAATGCTGTTTCTTTTACCGATCTTGTTGCTATTTAATAATTTTTATAGTTCCGTTTATCAATGATGATATTGTATTTATGAAACAGCTTTTTATATAGCATTCTCTTTGTTTTTGCTTAATTTTTTTTTCTCAGTAGCTGTTTATGGATCTATGTTTTGCAGATAAATGAGGGAGATGGTGCCTTCTATGGACCCAAAATAGATATTAGTGTTTTTGATGCTTTAAAGAGGAAGTTCCAGTGTGCAACATTACAGGTCAGTATTTCTACCCATTTGGGTTTCCTTGTTTTTCTTTTATGTTTCTCTTTCATTTTGCCTTTTTTTTTCTCATTTACTGAAACTACCATTTGATGGCTAATTGGGGAATGCTTGCGTTGCAGTTGGACTTTGCCTTCTCGATTCAACCTGTCTTATTCAGCGGAAGATGAAGCTAAGAGGGAAAAACCTGTTATGATACACAGGGCTATCCTTGGATCTGTTGAACGTATGCTCGCAATACTCTTGGAACACTACAAAGGAAAATGGCCTTTCTGGCTTAGTCCAAGACAAGCAATCGTATGCCCTATATCAGAAAAGTCGACACGATATGCCCTAAAATTAAGTAGCATCGATTAGTAAACGTAGTATCATTCTTTCTCCATTATGTTCATCATGAGATGCAGCTATATATTAGATTTAGGTTTTGAAGGTAAGTATTGTGTAATATATAAATCATAGACGCAGATGGAGGATATCCTGATAGGTTATCTGATTGCAGCATGTTACTGTGAGTTTCATAACATGTTTGGCACCCTTCAAACGGACTATCTATATGTGTGTGTGGTGGTGCTGATGAAAATACTTAAAAGATAGTTTCTATTGAGGTGTTACGAAGTTTGTTCTTTTGGGGACTACTGGGAATTGCCTTCCTTTAGTAGGTAATCTCTTGTGATGTTTTAGTTTTTTGTTTGGGTAAATGTTTAGTCATGTATAAGTTGAATTTAAGGGTATGCAGATATTTTAGTTTTGCTTTTCTCATATTATCTACAGTAGTAATATAGAATTCAAGGGTGTGCAAGTATCTTTTCTGCTCATCCTTTCTATTTGTTTGCCTTTTTCATTTCATCTAAAAGGGGGTACTTCTATTTATCCTGTAGTTGCAAAATCAGATTCACAAAGCTGGATATTATGTCGACATTGACATCACAGATAGAAAGATCGACAAAAAGGTTTGTTTCTTAATCCTCTCAGACTTACATCCAGCTATGTTACTGGCGTTTATGCTACTTTAGATTACAAAATAATGGTTAAAAGCAGGATTTCATGGCCAGGAATTGTTCAGTTTCTTTCATCTGGCATTTATAGGCTTCAGCGCAGTTGTTAAGAGTGTTTTACTTTTTTAAATAGGATGTTTTTTATTATTTACATAAATTAAAAAGAAGAATCTCAGCTTTATCAGATTACGCATTGTTCAAAATGTAAATGACACCGATTTTTTTGTGGTTTGGCCATGGTTTTCCAGTTTACAAAGCATTTGGTTGAACTTATTCTTTGGGCATCTTTGTTTTGTCTTTCCATGGAACTTTATCTGCATCTAAGAATTCACTTCTTTAGATCTCTTTCTGTTTTCTCTTGTTTAAGAATATGTAAAATTAGTAACATGTGCTACACATTTGATGTGTCCTTATTGCTATATTCCTTGAGAGTTTTTTTTTTTTGGTTTATTTTTTGAGCAATCTACAGATTCGAGAAGCTCAGTTGGCACAATACAACTATATGCTGGTGGTTGGTGAGGAAGAAGCCAATAACAAAACGGTTAGTTTACTTCACTGGGCTCTTTAAGCATTCTTAATTTTACAATGTTTACATCCATAATGTCCTGCCTGTTAGTTAATTTAGCTTGCATATCATGTGGATAGCCCGTAGTCTATGGTGAGTACCTTTGGTGTTCTAAAAACCCGGCATAGGGGTGTGGGGTCGGCTTTGACAAACTGTTCTAAGTGGGTTCCTGTTCTAGTTGGTTCTGTTAGATAACAAACTGTCCAAGAACCATTTGTTACAGTACTGTGTCTAGTCTTGGTTCAGATCTTGCTCAGTGTTGTTCATGGCCGAGTATGGCTTTACTTCTGATGAAGTTACAACTGATGCCAGTTGCATGTGATAAACTGGTCAAGATCAGCGTCTACAAATTTAATTATGAGATGGATCTGCACAAGAAATTGCTATGTCATGTTTGTCCTGCAGATGGCATTTTGCTGTACATATAGGGTGATTTATGTGATCACTATTGGAGATTTTTATTAAAAAAATTTCACATTTAACTCCTTTAGCTGTTTAGTTTTCTATTTTGATTCACTTAATTTATTTCTCAATGGTTTGTAGGTGAGCCGCCGAGTTAGAGATAAGGCAGATCGTACAGTTATGAGCGTCGAAGAGCTACTCACATTCTTCAAGGAAGAGGCTGCAGCTTTTCGTTGAAACGTCATCTCAACAAAATATTTTTTTGGAGGAAATAGGAGAACTTGATATTGATTAACGAAAATGAGAGCCACGTGTTTATTGTTTTCAAGGAATGAATTTCCAGTGATGGTTAATTGGTTTAGCTGTAATGTTTTGTTCAAAATATATGCACATGTATGATTGATGAGCTCTATCCGTCTGAATCATTTTGCTATGCTAGTGATTTCGCAGGCTATTTTAAGTTTCTTGTTTGAAAGTTGCACTCTATAAGAATTAAGCGAACCTTTCATTTGTACCCTACATCTCTTAAGGTTTTCAACTCTAGAGCCTGAATGATGTTGTGATATGGTTGGTCTTGGATTCACGACCTTGCATCACCTCACCTCATGGAGCCAATGTCTTATGTAGTGGTGTTTTTTTTCCTGCTCTATCATCTCCTTATTTAGTTTTAGTGTAGCCAAATTAGCAGAAGGTGAGATAGGGAGGTGGTCTAGGTAGGGAGAAAGGAGTTTTTATGCGCATGTTCTGACATTCACATGTGCTCGGCCTACTAAATGCCTCGTAGATTTTATGTAGTAAATGAGTATCATGAAAGACGGAGAGCTATTTACGAATTGATGGTCCCTAGCAGCGACCTCCCTCTGTCCCTTTGGCCAGTATTGTTCCAATCTTGATCTTGTAGATTTTATGATGCTAAGGCTCAAATCCTTTTAGGGGTAGGTTCTTCAGAGCTGGTGTCATTTGTGAAGGGTCAGGCAGAAAGCTGTTTTAATGGTGGTGGGCTGGTGGCAAACACACAACACTCGCTTTGGATAGTAGATTCAAGCAGGAAAGGCCGGAGTAGTGCTCATGTATTAAATGTAAGAAAATCTAATCTTGATCTTAATAACTACTTCCCAGGCTGGGTTGCCACGGAATTCATTCAAATTGTGGACCCAACTTCATCTCAGATGTTTTTCTTTTTCAATCAAAATAAGGTTCTTTAATATCCCTAAAAGTGATTCTTCATCCTTCACAATCACAGATACCCTGTTCCAGTTTTGGTGCAAGTTGAGTTTGGTTGGTTGCATTTAGAGGGAACTGATCTGTCCTACTTAGTAAGTCGACTTACTCAACATACACTCCATACAAAACCTCGGATTTTCTCGTTTCATTTTCTAAACAGGTATGCTATCCGCGTTGATGATCTCACTTATCCACGACCACTAACCACCACCACCATACACCACCTTGAAGATATACCTGAAAGAAAAAACTGCCTATTTCATTACAAAGTCCCTTAAAACTCTACACTGCCATCGCATATTCAAAATTGTAACACTGGTCATAATCAAACCGTGGTCCCAATTTCTAATTACAGATTCATCACGATTCTTTCAAAATTCTAACACAATTTAATTACTACCAGATTTGCACAATCTAGAATAATTTGTCTTTCTTAAATTTTTGAAACTCAGAATGTTTGGCTATAGGCAGGAATCGTAGGATATCAATTTGATCCCTTGTGAAACTGCCATGTGTTAATCAGTTGTCTTGGTGTTTATTGCACATGACAAAATGGAAAACATCTGGCAGGTTGACGACCCACTAACGTGCACATTGTTAAGGTGCATTGCATTATATAGGTACAATTAAGTGTTGTTAATCCAACCGTCACATTTTTATTTGGTCAACTCATTGACTAGTTGGTTTCTCTTTATTCTCTGTTTATGTTTTGGTTGAGTAATATATATATATATATTTTGGTTGAGTAATATTAATTGTCTATCTTTATCAATACTCACCGACCTTTATGGATAATAGTTTTCATTGCCATAAGGCACTTGTATTTTCCTCATATGAAACCTCTTCTTTATCTGATTCATTTTTACGTGTTGTATTGATCTTGATTTGAATTCAGCAAGTGTATTTCAACAATTGTTTTGTAATCTTAGATATTGGTCGGCAGGAACTAAAGTTAGCTAAGTTAATCTTACGAATGCGCCTTTTCAAATAATAGTTTTAAAACATCACTGCTAGAAAACTTCAGATTTGGTTTCGTAATCATATATAAACAAATGTAAATGCATCTCATTTTTGTAGGATTTATTCTTGGGTTTAAAACGATATGTATGATGACAATAACAGCTTTATATCTTGATGGACATTGTAAAATTGGAAAAGGTATTTTTGAGGATGAACATGATTGGCTACTCAAGATGTGCACAAAACTGGTTCATATGGCTGAAGCTTATATACAAATAGCTCAAAAAGTACTCCGTAGTTTACAACAAAAAGATTCCCCAAATATCTTTAAGAACAGAAGCCAAACGTATTTATGCAATGATCAGCACTAACCTGGTTTGCTAAGGTGTGTCCCATGATTGAATTTATTGAGGAGCTAGTTCCTAGTCCGACCAAGGAATATGTTGAGCTAGTTCCTAGTACATTTGCGTCCGACCAAGAAATATGTTAAGCTGTAGTTACTAGCTCATCGCTAAAAAATCCCAAAGGTACTCCAAAGATGATAATAGAAGAATATAGGAAGCTGCAAACTATGTACTTTCGCAACTTAACTTGTCGGGTGTTAAGATGTCAAAAATGATGCCAATCCTAAGATTACCCAAACATCTCATATGATGGTACTCTTAGTATGCACACCAGGTAAAGTAGGACCACAATGTACCATTCATTGTACATATCCGGTCCCACACATTCTAATCAAAAACCAAAATCACAAACCGCATATTCCCTGATTCACACAAATCATAATATACCAACTTAATACCGTCAATCACGTTGCACAGTATCACTCATTTAACGTGTGGCACACGAATAATGATTGCTGAATCCCACTCGTTTAACAGATCATCAAAACAGAACATCTTCTACGTGGCACCAAATTGGAGGCTGTCATTTCCGTGCATACTTGAACCCTAATTAGTCATCTCTTGGTCTACTCTACTCTTTCCAATATCTGACCGTTAATATTTACCTTATTTGTCACTTTGCTGATCTGTCTAACAGAACCACACCGTTACACATCTCCGTTAACTTTTCCATCCACCTCATTCACTCTGTATAAATCTTTCTGAACCTCCTCTTAGCTCATCTCTGATCTCTCTCTGTTTTCTCCGAATTCCACATACCCCAAAATTTAGAAAACCCTAGATTTGATTTGATCCAAATCTCAGCTACTAGGGTTAAGGGGCAGCAACAATCAAACCAATCCTAGGTTTTGAGAATCCTAGGGCCATGGCTGCTGAGAAGAAGAAAGAATCAACAGCACTACTTCTCGGCCGATATGAGATCGGGAAATTATTAGGGCATGGTACATTTGCTAAGGTTTATCATGCTAGGAATGTGAAAACAAATGAATCTGTTGCGATTAAGATTCTTGATAAAGAGAAAATTGTGAAAGGTGGGTTAATGGTACATATAAAAAGAGAAATTTCAATATTAAGACGCGTTCGTCATCCTAATATAGTTCAATTGTTCGAAGTAATGGCAACTAAGAAGAAAATATATTTCGTAATGGAATATGTCCGTGGTGGTGAATTATTCAAGAAAGTAGCTAAAGGTAGATTAAAAGAAGAAATTGCAAGAAAATATTTCCAGCAATTAATCTCAGCCGTTTCATTTTGTCATCATAGAGGTGTTTTTCATAGAGATTTAAAACCTGAGAATTTATTGTTAGATGAAAATGGTGATTTGAAGGTATCTGATTTTGGTTTAAGTACTGTTTCTGATCAAATGAAAGATGGATTGTTTCATACTTTTTGTGGTACACCGGCTTATGTTGCCCCTGAAGTTCTTGCCAGGAAAGGATATGATGCGGCTAAAGTTGATATTTGGTCATGTGGTGTGATTTTGTTTGTTTTGATGGCAGGTTATTTGCCGTTCCATGATCAGAATATATTGTCCATGTACAAGAAGATTTATAAAGGTGAATTTCGTTGTCCCAGATGGTTTTCTCCTGAATTAGTTCGCTTATTAACTCGTTTACTTGATACAAATCCTGCTACTAGATTTACAATTCCAGAAGTTATGGAGAATAAATGGTTTAAGAAAGGTTTCAAACTAGTCAAATTTTATATTGAAGATGATAAATTGTGTAGTGTTGAAGAAGCTGATATTGAGTCCATATCTTCTGAGAAATCTTATTCGGAATCCGAATCTGAACAACAAGATTTTGTAGAAAATGAAATTCAGTCACACCCTAAGAGAGTTTTGGGGTTGCCCAGACCGGCTAGTCTGAATGCGTTTGATATAATTTCGTTTTCACCGGGGTTTGATTTATCTGGGTTATTTGAAGAAACAGGAGAAGAAGCTAGAATTGTTTCGGGTGCTCCTGTTTCAAATATTATCTCGAAATTAGAAGAAATTGCTAAACTTGTTAGTTTTACAGTAAGGACTAAAGATTGTAGAGTAAGTATAGAAGGGTCAAGGGAAGGTATCAAAGGTCCATTAACAATTGCAGCTGAGATTTTCGAATTAACTCCTTCGTTAAGAGTTGTTGAGGTGAAGAAAAAAGGCGGCGATCGTGCTGAATATGAAGATTTTTGTAACAATGAGTTGAAACCTGGGTTGCAAAGACTTGCTTTTGATTTATCTGTTGCAGCAGATAGAGCTGCAGAATGTGAAGAATTTCGCAAACCTGGTGGGTTGCATAAAGTTGCTTCTGATATATCATTTGGTGGAGATAGAAGGGAATATGAAGATTTTCATCACTTCAGAGGTCATATGCAGCCTGCATTGACAAAAGTTGCTTCTGACATTTCTCCAATTGCTGTTGCTTCTGCTGTTTCTGAGTCTATGACGACACCCTCTCCGGTAATATTTACTCTTTCAGATTCAGAATAAGGAGTTAGAGAGATATTGGAAGAACACAAGTATGTTTTTGTTACTTTTGAATTTACTTTTTGTGGGTTCTTTGTATAATATAATTTGTATTCTCCTCTGTGTTTGTTGTTTTTAGTTTACTTTTTTGTTGTAATGGGTTGGCTTCTTAATTCGACAACATACATGAATTAGGGCTTAGATTAGGATCATCATCAACAGTGGGTCTCTCAAGTTCTTAACTATCACAATGTTCATATGAAATTTCATAAATGAGATTGACATGAATGAAAACCTATATTGTTTGGCATCCAATTTAGTTATTTACTGGTCTTGTTTTCCTTTCATGAGTATGTACATGTAGCTGTTGATACTATTTGACAGATTTAAACATACAGGAAAAAGTATACACATGACTAAAGCATTAAAGATTTTGTCCAAAAATAGGAGTTTGTGGTATGTTTTTGTCTGAAGGCGATTATAACCAAATTCAATTTGGGATTGCTTAAAGAGATTATGTAATGGCAAACAACCCTTGGTGGGTGGGTACAATTAGCTATCATTACAGTTGATGTCAATTCTTCTTCCTTACATGGTTAATCTCACTGATAAGTCGATTTTAGAAGACAGTTGTGCCTCACAGATATGGCAGAGTCGCTAGAAGTTGAAATTAGGACTTGGGTTTTAAAATCGGCCGACCTCTTTACCATAGAAATGATACACGAGGGATATTGGAGGTTGTTAAACATAAGTATCTGTCTAGATAATCATTGAATTCGAGACTTAAGGTGAATTTTCTGGAGGTCTGTTTGTGTGATAATGGTTAAGGTCCTGATTGAATAGGACCAGTTTCCCTATGTTCCAACACAGACTTCTGCAACTGTGGTGAACATGTTGTTTAAAGTGGAATACTAGTGCTAGTATTGAATTTTTTCTTTTGAAACACACAATTACATGGCTTAAAACATCCTTCACAGCAAAATAGAGACAAAGAAAATTGGTTATCGCTTTCAGCCACTAAAGAAAGCTAATTTTTTTTTTTTGGTTCTTTAAAGAAAGCTAAGTTGTTTTCTTCTTCTCATGACCCGAATTTCGTCCTGGAGAGCCTTCCAAAAAAATTGGTTAGTTTTGCTTGGCTATTAGCCTATTTCCTTTATAAGAAATACAAGTTTACTGCATTAGAATCTCTTATAAGGGCCAAAGTCATAGTTGTAAATTATAAGTTGCACTAAAATACTCCCCACTCTGTGATATTAAAGATGATATGAAAGATAGAGACCCAGAACTGAGATGAAACAGCACAGATAGAAACAGTAATGAAATAAGAAATGAAGCCTGAATCTGAGCCTTATTTTTATAATTTTTTTCTTATTTGTTTAATTTATCATGGAAGAATCTTAACAGTTTTTATTGGACTTTATTAGAGAAATTGTGAAGACTAAGTCAACTGTGTGAAGAGAACATAAATTAATTCAGATTTGAGGTACAATTTGTTTATTCATCAGAGGTTTTAAGGACCATTAAATTCTTTAATCAAGAAAATTATGGCAATTGTCGTCATTCATGTATAATCAATATCATCATTTGCAAATTCCAAATGACAAATTTGTTATCACGACCGACTTCAAGAAGATCCGATGTTAAGGAAAATCCAGTGGTTTAAAGCTGAGTATGTCAACATCAGTGCCATAACTTAAGGACTACTAATCAAAAATTAGTGTAAGTGATTATTGTAGGATTATTCTTTAACATCATCTTGTGGGGAACTAAAGACACTAACTTATACTACTATTTTCTTTTATGCATGTTTATAACTTTGTATTATTATATGACTAATTAAGCTTTAACTTTAAGTCTCAACACATTAAAACTACAAAACAAAAAACACTCATTTTTCTTCTCTGCGACTTTATATTGTGATTAGGTGTTGTGTTTAACATTATATAACACAAGATATTTTAATAAAATACTCACAAATGAGTAGTTTTTTATTTTTATTTTTTTGCCTAAAAACACCATTAACTTTAAGAAACACATCTTTTACTGACAAAAACGATGGAACATTGCAACTTTAGCAAAAAGAAAGAAGAATCATTGATAGGATTTTTTTTTATCCTCTCATCATTTGTATTAATTTTCAATTATATAGAGTACTACAATTTAGATCTTTCATTCTTTATGAAAGATTACATTTGTTTTAAAGTAGTAATTAGTTTCTGACTTTACAGGAATCGTTTTAGATTTTGATTTGTTGTATATTTTTCCATATGGTGACGAATGTCTGGTGGGGTTAATAAGAGATTCTTAGCTAAGATCTTAATTCATTTGTAATGATGTTTCTTAATCAAATGATTCCTAATATAATGGAAATGACAGAGTGCAATGTGATGTAACCAACTTTAATCTTTAGACTTCAAGTAAGTTCCCACACCTTATTATTAAAGATTGAAAGAAAAAAGGCTTGATAAAACACCATTAACTTTTTTACTTAGACTCATGCGCAAAATGTGGGATGAATCTATACATATAGCTCCCATGCAGCCTTATGCTAGCAACCTTAGGTGCCGTCTATAACTCTAAGTAGTCCTGGGAATTACTGAACCCTTTGGAGCAGGAAATGTTTCCAAAGTTTAACATTTAGGTTACTCTTAGTACTTGGCGGAGAAAAGTTGGAAGAAACTAGCTCTTGGATCCAGCTAGTGGTATTTCACCCTTTATTTTGGTGCCTTTAAGCAACCAAAATAAGCTGAGAACATGGCAGTCAAGCACAACATATCGACTAAGAAGCAGTTTGTTATCATCCAACAAAGGATGCAAAATAATGGAAGAAAATATTAGAGATTTTAGAAAATGCAGTGATTGATCTTCTACATGATAAAAGCCTAATAAGGTGTTTGGATACCAGAAGCAAGAAACAGAAGTCAAAAGCAGAATGTTTTTGCTTCATAAAAAGTTCTTCTTTTTACTTCTACAAGTTGTTTTAACATTACGTATCCAAACTAATTTCTAACTTTTTTGCTTCCAGAACCAGAAATTAAAAAATAATTTATTAAATGGTATCCAAACACCCTATAAAAGATTTCACGAGTGTGATGGAGAACTTTTACAATTCTCCACATATTAGGCTACTTTGGAACCATACGTGACTAGGTTTCACGAGGGCTGGATAAATCTTATAATTTTCCATGCATGGGAGTGTTTTGGGACCATAGATGGATTTTTGGGGATATTTGAAAATTCATGGCACAATTCCAACCCATAGTTATAGCCCATAGTGGCCTATAAAATACATGGCAGGATTATTCCTTTTTGTTTAATCATATCATAGAGTTCGGCCGAGAAACACTTGGAGATGTTGTTGTTGGTGGTGAAAGATGGAGGTTTGACTTATAATTCTAGGACTCATTTGGTCGACGACATTGAGTTTTGTCTAGGAAGCTTAATTACCAAATAATAGAGGCTGGCGGGGCATGGAGTTTCGTCAATGGAGCTTGATTGCCGAATAATAGAGGCTGGAAACACGAAGATCTTGAATGTTTTACTTTATAAACCTACATACATGGCTACCAGGAATTTTGGTCCACTAGTGGCAGGCTATTTTGGTCCTACATCGACCAAACACACAAGTCTTTTTTATAATTTTAGTTACGACCAAACCATATCGAATAATCAGTTGAATAGTTCAACTTGACATGTGAATATACTTGACATCTGGTCTGTTTTTGCTTTCTGTAATAAATTTTTGTTTTCACTTAAAGCTGCTAAATATATGGTGTGTGGGTAGATTTTATAAGCTAAATTTTCGACCATGGCGATCATAAATTATAGGGGTGCTAAAAAATGATGTAAAAATTTATTTATCCTTTTCTAATAACTAATCCTAAAATCTTATTATACTTAATTCTATCAGCCCTATTCTATTCTAAAATCGAAATCCAAAATCATTCTCACTCTTCTCTATTTCAAAACCTAACGATCCAATTTCTTTTCTTTCTTTTTTCAAAATCAATTAATCATCGTCATAGTCGCAAACCTAGACCACGACGATTTTTTATATGCATGTTAAAGTATGAAAAATTGTCATGCTCTTTGATTTTCGACCATGACGACTCTTATTGTTCATTTTCACTGAAGACGAAGAGCCAGTTAGGATCGCATCGGTTTTCACCTTAAACCATGACGATCCTGAATGGTTATTTTCACTGAAGACGAAAAACATAGTTAGGATCGTCATAGTTTTATTTAAGGTCGTCATGGTAATATTTAAGGTCGCATGGTTTATTTAGGGTCATCATGGTCATATTTCTGACCATGGCGATTTTTTACATCCTGGTAAAGTTGCAGGTAAGGGTCGTCATTGTTGGATTTTATGAGCATGATGACTTATCACGACCATGACGACCCTTACCCTATGTCTTTGCTTTCCCACAATGATTCGACGGTTTTTACAAAAATTCGACTATTCGTACAATATTAGTAGTTTACCAATCGATTTTGAGCTAAGGGATCTTCATTTTAAGCATTGGAATCACTCATTTCTGAAACCCTAGTTTTCAATTTTTTCCCTCCAAAAACCCCTCTTCTTCTCCGCTCATGGAAAAAACATTAATTTTAATTTTAATTCTAACCATAATCTATATAATTAATCTAATCTAATTAATTAACTAAACTAATTATATATTAGGGCTGATCAAATGGGGGCACTTTAGACATTTATAAAAATATATGGATAAGGGGTAGGGGATATTACTTTTGGTGACCCTATTTTGTCTTTTCCTACCCACTATTAATTCCACAATCCCCCAATTAAGCCAGGATGAAAAACACTAACAAGAAATTGTTGTTCTATTCTAAAAGAGAATTGTTGTACTTCTAGCTTCAAAGCTCGATTAAGTTTTTTCTAGACAAATATTTGACCCTTCCAAATATAATTCGCGAGTACAATTGGAAAATTGAATATTAATGCCTTTAAGATATAATGAAGCCCTATAACAACGTTATTGAATTCAAGACTTGTACAATTTTGATTCGACCAAGAAATTTCGATGATGTTTAGAGAAGAGAGAAAAAAATCTTCTTATTAAAAAGAACTAATCATCACTATTTATATGAGGGTTCACACCCATTACAGATGTCTCTTCATTTCCAGTAGACACATGGTTTTTAATGGGAATTATTATATCTTATATGAATCATCACACACATTAGAGATGCCTCTTTATCTCCAATAGACATCCATGTGAACCACCATGTCTCTTCGTATTCAAACTGAAATTTGAATCACGAAACCCTTTTCGTAGCGACAAACAAGATACAGGAAAACATTTATTTTCTATGATATTAAAAATGTCCAACAATATATATTGTATAAACTTATCATTTTGTAAGGATTTGAATGTATCTGTTAGGTATGTGTTTATCTCTGAGTATGTATTCATGTAACATTAATCCTATACAGTAGATTCTCTTTGTAAGATACGGAAGACTACTAAAAATATTTTTACATAGAGATTATTATTATATAGAAGTTTATTGGGGTAATAAAATTTTAATTTTTAATTACATTATATATGTACTCAGGAAATTTAAAAATATAACAAGAAAATACAAGTATTCTTAGATTTTTTATTTATTTAAATTTTTACATGTCTAAGTATTTTCTTTGTATTAGACTTTGATGTATGACGAGAACTATATTATTTATATATAATATTAATTATTCTTTTAGTACAAAGCTAAGTTCCTCGAGACGAAACCAGGAATAATTATTACTTATTCTAATATGAAGTTTATTCTTAAGTATAACTGGTATAAGTCAGAACCAAATTTTTATTTTATATGGAGGTTATTCATATATGAAGTATTTTTATGTTAAAGTTCTGATATATTGTTAAATTTAATTAATTTAAAATACAATAAAGACAATTATGATTTATTGGTCTTCAAGCGTTGATCCCTCATGTAAAACCTAGTTTTTGGCTTAGGAGCAACATAAAGCTTAAAATTTGTTGTTCTCTATCTGATCTCCTATTGTGGTTGTATATTTTCTATAAAAACCTACTCAGATAGACAAAGCTAACCAAAAAAAGATAAGAAAAAGAATTTTCCATTATGAAGAAGTGAGTTAAAACCTTCCTCCCTTTTAACATGAATTAGGAGGTCTATTTATAGGATTATGAAGACAAGCCCTTCATAATCACGTAGCATAAAGACTAAAATATCAAGTAATATACATAAGGCATATAAAGGAGTGGGATCAGAACCGAAGTCTAAGCCTAGATAGCCTAAATACTATAAGGAAAGTCGTCATGGTTTTAGATAACACCCTAATGATCTTAAATTGACTTTTCGTCTTCAAGAAAAATAGCCAGTAAGGGTCGTCATGGTCGCAAATCAAAGACCATGATGATTTTTCATAATTTTAACATGCATATGAAAAGTCGTCATGGTCTAAGATTTGGGACCATGACGACCCTTTTTCTGTAACTGCAATTTTGCGATTACAGACATAACATTATAAACATATACAAACACAAACAACAAGTAGAGTAATGGGTTTTAGTTTGTTTACTTTTTAATTGAGACCATTTAATGGTCCGGTTCTTCTCGATTTGATTCTTTGGTGCTACTCGAGTTCAAATTTCCTTTTAGTTCCTATAGGATTCTAGGTGGGACTACATCTCTCTGGTATTTCTTGGTTCGATCCATGTTTATAGAAGAAATTAATCGTCGATTAAAATTTTCCAATCAACGATTACGACGATGAATTGAGTTTGGAAAAAAAAAATGGAGTCTTTAGGTTTAGAAGTGAGAGAGGAGTTGAGTTGATTTTCTAATTTTGGGTTTTGGAAATGGGGGCTGATGAATTAAGTACAATAGGATTTTAGATTTAGTTATTAGGAAATGATAAATTAGTACTTTCACTATCATTTGGTACCCCAATAATTTTGGTAGTGTGAGTAGATTTCTCACTGCCCCCATTAATTCCACCAGCCCCCAATTAAGCCATGTTAATTTTAGACTATTATGTGTATCGCGTGATAAATTTTATTCCACATGGAAATATTAAGCTCCTATGAAAAAAATTGGTTAACGATGCAATTTTTAAATTTGTGTTACAATAAAATATTTTTCGTTGACGTGGTAGATTTTGAGTCACAATTTTAGGTCACCCGAAAAATATTAGGTAAAAACACCAATTTAATGCCATAAGCAAAAAAAATCTGGTCTCATTAATAAATTTTGTGCCACAACAAAAGAATTTAGATTATGAAGTAGATTTTTAGTTCACGAAGAAAATATAAGGTCATGTGGCAGATTATAGTCAACTGAGAAATGATATGTCACTCGAAAGAAAAAAAATCGGGGGTGGTATAGTTTGAGTCATGTAGAAAATTCAGAGTCATGTTGCAAATATCTGGCAGCGAGACAAAACTTAAGTTACCGGGTATACTTTGGGTTAAATTGACATTTTTTTTCTACGAGACAATCTTAAGGTTACAACATAAATTTTCGGTTAAAAATCAAACAATTCTCCATAATTAGATATAATTTTGGGTCAAAAAAGTAGATATAGGATCACAACCATAAAATCAGTTCATGATACTCATAGGGAAAAATTTATGTCACAATGACAAATTTCATTATCGACTTTAAGCCATTAGGTAAATTTTGGGTTGAGGTGTAAATTTTGGATCACGAGGAAGATACTCCACCGTGATGAAGATTTTGGCTCACATAGCAATTATAGGGTCATGTGGTATTTATGATCATGATTCATATTTTGAGTCATGGACAATATTTTAACAAACAAGGCATAGTTTGGGTCAGTTAACAGATTTAATTATGCAATAAATTTTGGGTCACTTAGGAAATTTTGGGTCACTATCGTATATATATCTTTGAGTCACACGGTAGAATATAAGTTATAGAAGGAATTTAGAACAAGTGTAAGATTTGCACAGATAATGATAATTAATTAGTCTGATTTTGGACCACATGACAACTTACATGCCATGAAACATAAATCCGGTTACAAAGCAGATTTTGGATCACCAAACAAATTTAAGATAATATTGGCTTGGGTCACACTGTGGATTTTTGAATGAATAAATATATTTGTGTTACGGTTGCAACTTTTAGTTGTAACTTCATTTTTGAATGAATAAAATTATATTTTGGGTCGCACGGTATGTTTAAGGTCATGAAGAAAATCTTAGACCACTTAGATAGACTTTTGATTACATAAATAAGTTTAGCTTACGAATCATATTGTTAGTTCATAACAATAAAATAGTACACATCTATGTAAAAGTAGATGAATAAAAATCGTCAGAAATATGAAGCAAATAATATAGACAGACTTACTTGTTCAACAGCTAGTCCTTAGCCCACAACATCTTAAAACAACAATACTAATGATCCCATAAAGCATTTCTGTCTAGGATAAAACTCTGATATAATATATAAGTAACACAAACATAAATTACCCACTCTAGAACTTTGGAAAAATTTAGAAGGAAAAGAAAATTGAACACTAAATGCACAAACAATAAATGAAGCAAAAAAATTTGATAAGAATGTAAAGGATAGTAACTGGTACTGGGATGAGTAAATTTTTTGTAGAAAAATCATTTATTTAAGCTGAAGGAGGAGGTGCAGTTAATGGTGAATCAATGCTATTAATTTTAGGCATAAAAAGTGAGTCAAACGAGTAGAAAATGGTCATAAATTAACTCAGCCGTTATTAGTGCACATCATGTTTGACGAAAGGAAAAAGGGATAATTGGACTTTAGGTCCCATTAAATGGTACATCTTAGCGTTTAAGTCCAAACTTTGTCCAGCTTTGAGTTTAGGTCCCGGTCAACCAGAGGACCAACGTTGACTCCGTTGACCGTCCAGTTGAGGGTTAAAAAAGTGACGCCGTTAACGGCCGTTAAACACATGTTTTAACCAAAATCAAAAAACCTTGTTTTAACTAGTACAGGTACAGTTAAAAACTCCAAAATCTGCAAGAACTGAATACAACTCAAAAACACTACCACATTCAGTGATAAATAGAGATTTTCACGAATCACTCAAAACTGCTTTGTCTTCATAAAAATGAAGCTATTCACATCAACCTCGAAAGGACTCGCATTGTGTGAAAACTGCTCTTCATTGTACCCATTTGAGGTAACAGGTGCATTGTGTGAAAACAAATTAAAAGCATACTGCATTAATAAAAAAAAGAATAATCAGAAGACATATTCCTTTTCTACATGGAATATCAAATCACAGGACCAAAGTAAACAAGAAGACAAAAGAACAAACCTGTTGACTGAAAATTTTACAAGCTGGTTCCTTTCCTTGCAAGACCTAACGGTAAACACCACAACATGTTTGTTTAATCAGGAACCAAAGAACAACATGTAACTAAAAGCAAAAATCATGTGCATCAAAACGATGATGAGATAGAGAGAGAGTTAGCATACAAACCTCACGAGTCTGTAGTTCAAGCTCTTCCATTGCAGTAGCACCTGCACCACTAGATGCTTGACATGTGCTAACAACCATTCGCACTACCTAATAGATGCCAACACAACACAGGCAAAGAACTTAGTAGGATACAATCTAGCAAACTAAGAGTGTTCACTATGATCGAAACGTATGACTTTCAGGTTCACATGTATTTAAAGCACATATCAACACCCTTTTATGATACACATAAACAATTTAACATAATAACATTCAGGGAATGACATACAAATAATATAAACAGTAGTAAATTGAAGATAAAAAATAGAATTGTTACCTTGGCATGGCGATGTAGAGGTGTTGCTGCCATTAAACAGATAATGGTAGAATAGTTTGGATTAGCAATAAGAGCTCCTTTGCCAGACCCAAGTTTAATGTGAGACATGGCATCTGGATTAACCTTTGGAATAACAAGTGGGACATTTGCATCCATCCTAAATGCAGAGATGTTATCAATAACAAGTGGCATATGAGAAAGGCAAAGGAGATAATATCTCTGTTCCAGGATGACAGACCAGTTATTGATAATATCCCTGAAATGGTGTACTTGAAACAATTGCAACATGAAAACCATGAACTTGGTCACAAATTGAATAGGAGTTTTATCAACAGGCAACAACATCAATCAAGGGAAACAGGGAAACAAAAAAACAATGAAACCTAACTCTGATAAACTTCTTATAATATTCATGAGAAGTTAGGATATTTTCAATAATGAAAAGATAAAAAACATGTATTCAACAGAGATAAGGTCAATTCAATAGAGTTTCTTGCATTTGAAGAAGACCCATAAGCTAATACAGTTTGTCGTCTAGGTAAGCTTTGCTATTGTTAACGATGTAAAATTAGAATTGTAGAAAGATGCTCTTCATGTGCATTCGGAAATCAAAACAATAAACAATCATTCCTACAACTAAACATCATTGGAGTTCAACCCAACATGGCAAAATCGAAAAAAAAACAGAAACAAAAACAAAAAAAAACCTAAATATTTATGGGTAAAAAAAAACCCCTAAATTACAACAAACAAAACAAAATTTCTCTATTAAACTATACATTCCACTGTTATAAAACATGGGTATTCTTCGGAAAGAACTAACTTTACGAAATCCCAATTTTGATTAACAAATTTAAAGTTCCTGCAACTTACCTTTCTGACCTAAAATCCACAGCATCTTTGAACTCCACTGTAATTCTTTGATTACCTTGTTCTTTGTTAATCAATCAACACAAACCCTAATCCTCAAAGATACGATCAAATCTCACTCAAATTGAGTTATCGGCTGCCCTAATTCCTATCTCACCATTTTAGACGAAAGAAAACATAAGGGGAGAAATCGATTTTCTGTTTTCTCAAAGAGAAAGTCCATCTTGACCGTCCAACTTTGACTGGTTGAGATTATGCCACGTGTTTAACCGGTAGAGTTAGTAAATATTTGAAAGAATGGATTTTAGTTGGTCATTTCACTTTTTTAACCCTCAACTGGACGGTTAACGTAGTCAACGTTGGTCCCTTGGTTGACCGGGACCTAAACTCAAAACTGGACAAAGTTTGGACCTAAACGTTAAGATGTATCATTTAATGGGACCTAAAATCCAATTATCCCAAGAAAAAATTGATAAGAATTTTTTTTTGATGCCAGGGTCTTTCGGTTTCCCAGTATTTTTTTGCTAAGAAATTCAATTTTCTTTTTCTTTTAAAAAACATAAAATAAATTTTGTTTAAAAAATGGGTTTTTGGTTGATACACGAGCCCGAAAGACAGCCACGGCTCCAACTCGACCGAGATGAATAGTGCACGCATGTGTGTTTTTTCATAATAGTCACTTCCAAGACCTCTCCACGTGAAAATGTGAAGACTTAAGGTGTTTTTTTGTTTTTTTCTTTTTTAAAAGCACTTTAAAAATATAAAATAAGCAAACATTTTTTATATATGTGTTTGGTAAAGATTTTTTAAAAAACACTTTAATTTTTTTTTAGCTTTTTAAAGTCGGACAAAATGAGATTTTAAAAGTTTCAAAGTAAAAGTTGCGAGCCCATAAGATTTTTCCTGTATAATTTTCATTTTCTATCCTATTTTATTTTATAAATAATAAAATTTACCTTTAAATTTTTTTTACTTTTTTCTGTATCATATTTTTTGTTGATTATTCTTTTTTATAAAAATAAGTATAAGGACATATATTAACTATTTATTAGATTTTAGAACTATAATAAAAGATGGCTATATATCATAATTGTTAACATAATACTTTTTAAAAATAAGTATAATAATAATTATTAGTAAATTTAATAATATATATGTATATATATATAAATTAAAAACTAAATATTTATTTAATATTTAAAATTATATTATTTTATATCCAATAAATTAGAATAAACCTATTATGAAATAAAGGTTTATTTTTATCATTTGTTACAACAACAATAACTGAAACTGATATTTTACCAAACACAGTTTGATTATTTTTTTAATTTGCTTCACTTTTTAGTTTATAGTTTACCTAACGCGCGCTCAATTGTTTATTTTTTATAAAGATCATATCAACGCCCAATAGAAAAGTGCTTTTACAAAACTCACAACGATACCAAATTAAGCCTAAGACTCTTTAGTTTCCTTTATGTGGAACAAAAGGTTTCATTCACAAATGAAAAGAAGGCTAGTGACTCTTAGATCCTAACTTCAAACTTCGCCAAGACCTTAAAACTCTTATTTTCTCCAACAATAATTGGGTTATATTGACAGATTTTATGTTATTATAGATGATGAAAATCTTGAAAGGGTAAGAGAGGTAAAAGTGGTTAGGATTTGTATCAGCGCAGAAGGTTGATTACGAATAATCCTCGCTTAAACCAAGAATATGGCGTTCAAGAGTTGTTTCAGTCGCCAATGGAGATATAAAGTCAGATAGGTAAGGAAGCTGAAAGAGATGATATCAGAGTTTGAGTGTTGCAGACAAAAATCTATGAGAGAAAGAAAGTTTTGTAGAATTCTATTGTTCGTAGTTGTGAACTTGTTATTGTTTAGAATGACCAAGAGTTGGTCTATTTGTAGCTCGTAATCTCAAGTCGGTGAGATAAGGACGGGGAGTAAGATACACACCACCTCCTATATCTCAGGAATACCTAAGGATAAATCAAGGATTTGTGTCTATTCACCGCAGTTGATTCCTTGTGACCGACTATTCTTTTCCTTGTGTGAGTAGGATGGTAATCACACATTTTGTAGACTGCCATACCAAAAACCTAAAGATACCCCCCCCATTCGTAACGTAATCAGCCTTTGTATATGATGTGTTGTATGACATGGTAGTATGCTCTGTGGTTATTATAACCGAGATAGAGAAGTATTCATGTAGCCGTGTGTGTCATAAGAGGGCACAAGCTTGGCTGAGGTCAAGTATGACCTAGTTGTAGGCGTTTTCTAATGAGAAAGAAAGTTATGGTCTTCTCTGAAGATAGGTTGTGACAAGGTCGGTCCTGAAGATGAGCTATGGAAGGATCTAGTTGAATTCAAGTATTGACTTACGTGGTTGTCCATCGAACAAAGAGCGGAGGCGAAGCCGTCTCTGAAGAGAGGCTAAGGATGATATCATTTTTCCAGTTAGAGGATCAAGACGAATTGTTGTCTAATCATAAGAGAAAGGTGAGCCATCCCTCGAGCGAAAAGCAGAGGCAATGCCGTCCATAAGAGATGCTGAAGCCTGGTGTCTGAATTTGAAAAGAGCGTAAACCCTGATTTACTGTAAGGCTCCCCCAATCGATTTTGTGAGCTTTCAAGGGTGAAATGGACAGGAATACGCTTGCAAAGTTTGAACGATATTGGATGTCATAAATCTAATGTTTTGGATTTGGATGTGCTAAAGATAGTAGAGTTTTTATCTTGCTTGTGAAGCCAAGTTGTAAGACATCCATAAGAGTAGTTCGTTGACATGGTTGTTGGACTAAGGTTAGGTTGCACCTTTGTTGATGCTTGGGCTCGGGTCGGAAAGCTTGATTGAGTAACGTCTTGAGCTTAATTTCGAGTCTTGTTTTAGGCTTATGTCTAAGTCTCTCCTGAGTATAACATCAAGCCTTGACCTGAGTGTAGGATCGAGACTTGTCTTGAGTGCAGGGATGAAACTTGGATTTAGGGATAAGCCTGAGCTTCAACTTCGTTTTCGCCGACGCTTCACCTTCATCTTGGTCTAAGCTTCGCCTTTCTCTTGATCAAGGCTTCGCCTTTATCTTGGACGAATCCGAAGCTTTATCTTGATCGAAGCCTGAGCTTCGTCTTGTTTGAAGGCTAGGCTTTGTCCTTGTCGAAGGTTGAGCTCCATCTTGTTTGAAGCATGTGGTTCATCTTGCTTGAGGCTTGACTTTTGCCTTGGACTTAGGCTTAAGCTTTATCTTTGCCTTAGTCGGAGCTCGAGCTTCATCTTGACTGAAGCTATGTCTTGTGTTTAGGCTCGAGTTTCATAAAACTTGAAAATTGAACAGTACTTATAAGGCTTAAGTTTGCTTTGGATGGGAAAACGATCTAGGATTGGTCTGGCCGGTTGCAAAATGACCATTTTTCCATTGGTCAAAAAATTACCATCTACGGTTACAATGACAAATCTAATAGCAATGTTTTTTTTGTTTAATCTTGTCGTTTACCTTACCAATTATACCCTTACAAAGCTCTTAAATATATCCAAGGTCATCTAATTCACTCTCTTAAATAGGCCTCCTTAAAAGTTCACTCTACCTGGATCCATTGGTTTTAACCAATCGTTTTTAATCTAACAACATCACAAGCAACAATTATAAGATATGAACAATATTTAATCAATTGAGTTAATTTGGACAAATTTTTTATTTACAAGTATTTTCGCAAATATTATCATAGACAACCATAAAATGGTTAGTGTGAAGCTGTTAAATCAAACATAATCGAAGTGAATATGAGTAAATATTTTTTTACTAGATGGTACTTATGTTTGGAAAAACACTTTATAATTAGTAGGTGTCCTTCTCAAGTCTCTAGGGTGGGTTAAGGTCAATTATAATAGGGATTGGTGGAATAATTTTAATACTCCATCCATGGAGGTGGAGGAGTTAGGTCTCCTTGGTAGAAGGATAACAAATGAATTTAAAGAGTTTTTGATAGATTGATGGAAGCAATCCCGACTACAACAAGAAAACAAAATTTGTCATATAAAAGCTTCTTTTAAATGACTGACGACTAACAATTATGGGTATAAAATATACCCCTTTATTTCTAAAAAAATATTATTACGTTTCATTTTAGCCTAAAACTGAAAAAATAATAGTAACACTTTTCTAGAAACGGATGCAATACTATATACCCATACACTTAAAGTTATTTCTTCACATTCTTCTTCAGTCGAAAAGGAACACAAAAGAGTTGGGGGTCTGGGAGGAGTAAATTTTCCCAGAGTGGGGTGGTGGATGCACCCATTCCATACTTTGAAAGAATTACTACTTTGCATAGGATATGCCTTAATGCAGATCTTGTCTTTAAGAAGTTGGCAAAATTGGTAATATGCCCCACTTTTCCAGAGTTCGTGAATATGCCCCAACCGTGAGTTTTTCCA
>JAJJMC010029954.1:2138036-2176545 GCA_023531435.1 Papaver californicum
GACACGTGTTAACAACTTCAGAGAAATTACAATTTTAACCACGATTATTTTATATATTTCTTATTATCCTTATTAACACGTGTTGCTATCCTTACAATACATGAACTAAATAAATCGACGGTTGTAAGTTTTCCACGATTACAACAAACACGTGTAGAGTATTAGGTTGTGTTCATCGATATATTTTCTCATCAATTTGAATTAAAGATTTGTAAGAACAAAGAAGAGAGACATAGAGAGAAATATGAGAGGGAGAGTTCGAGAGATTTAAGTCTTTGTTGTTTGTGCTTAGAAGAAGGAGCAGTTCAAAGAGATATAAGTCTGTTGAAGAATGAGCAGTTCGAGAGATCTAAATCTATTGAAGAAGGAGTAGTTTAGAGATGAAGACATAAAGCAAAGAAGAAGATAAAAATTAAGATTATGGCTCGACAAAAAAGGTTATTTCATCAAACCCACTTCCGATTCATCTTCATTTACGTTTTAATTGTGTTAATTTGATAGATATAAAAAAAAAACCGATTTCTAGTTTACATTTTTTTTTAAATCATTATTAATATTTTAGCATTTGATTATGCTCTCTGATTGTAATTAGGTTTTTAACGCTTTTTATAAATGTTTAATTCAAATTATATTGTTGTAATCCATATTAGGATTTGATTTTGTGATTTATCTGAAATTAGGGTTTGAATTGGGAATGATTTACTGAAATTAGGTTTGGATTTGGGGATTTTGTTGTTATTATGTATAATAGTGTTGTAATTGATGTAAATTTGTAAGTTAACTGTTATGCTATGAACTATTATTGATAGAAATGAAATATTAAGAATTGAATTTGATAGAATAAACTTTGTTGTGAATTGAATTTGATAGTAATTTTAGAGCTAACTTTAGTTTATATGATATACTGCAAAAAGATTCTTAAAATAAATTTTTGTTTAACTATTATGAATGGCTCTTACAAGGATAAAACTATCTGCTGTCTTGATGTGGTTGGTGAATTTATTAGCTTGGTAAATTTTAAACAATTGGTTAAAGATAGGTTGTTTTGTACTGGTTTGCTTGTTGAAGATGTGTCAATATTCTGGGATTTAGATGTACTTGAAAATGAAATTGACTTTTTTTGTATGTGGGGAGATGCTATAGAAGATGATGGTGGGTTTGTTACACTTGAAGTTGCTGTAATTGTGGATGTACAACTAGGTGTGGAAGGTATTAGTGGTACCAGTGGTGTTTCAAATCCTCCTAGAGGATTCCCACATGTTCCAAAGAAATTAGTAAGTAAACAAAAGACACCAGAGGTTAGGAGGAGTACAAGACTAGTTAAAAAAGTAAATACAAAGGTTAAATAGGGTGTTAAAATACATGTAAGACTGGTTTTTGAAGATGATATTGGGACTGCTAGTGAAGTTTTGGGTACACAAGCTAGTGTGAATGAAGTATGTCCACAAGGTAGTAGAGTTGAAGATGCTGGTGAAGCTGAAGACCAAGTCAATCTTCCAAATGAAGCTGAAGATGATGACAATCCTGAATTTCAATATGAATCAAGTGAAGATGATGGTGATTCAGTTGAAGATGATGGTAATGGGCAATGGGAAGTTGGTAATGTTAATGGTAATGAATCTCAGTGTGTGCAAAGGGAAGTTGGAAATGGTAATGGTATTAAGAATGAACGTGGTGATGAAGAAGGCAGTGTACCTACCAATAGGCATGTCAATAAAGATGGAGTTGCTTGTAAAGGGCCTAGTATTCCAATAGAATTGAATGCAAATAAACAAGTACAATGGGAAAGAATTTTGATGAGCATGCAATGGACCCAGAAGATATATCAATGGTGGGTGAAGAAATTCCTAATGCTGAACCTGGTAAACTTTATGTGAAGGTGGCTTTTCAAGATATGGGTGCTCTCAAAAAGCATCTAAGATAATATGCAATGATGAAGCAAACTGTGTATATGTTGAAGAAGGAAGATCCTACTAGATTTAATGTTGTGTGCAAGAATAGAAAAACTGAAAAATATGAGTGGTCACTGAAGGCAAGGAAATTGCCAGGGGAAAATCAGCACACAATCACAATCAGACACTGCAAATTCACTCACACGTATAGGTAATGATGAAGAAAAAAAATTCCTTGTTGTAATTCAAGATTTGTAGCTGACTACATGTTTAAAAAACTGACAGCTGCTTCTGATATTCCAAAGCCAGATGCAATTGCAAATGACTATATTCGACCAGAGTTCAAAGTTGACATACCATATTGGCTTGCATGTAAAAGCAAGGGTAATACTCCTACAATACTTTTATCAATTTAATATTGTAATTTCTCTTAAATTCTAACTTATTGTGTGTTGTGTGCATGCACTAATCCTACAACACTACCATGAAAGTTTTGAAGAGTCCTACACCAAAGTTCCAATTTCGTATAGTGTGATTACATCTTTGAATCCTGGGACCATTGTCAGCTTCACTTACTCCAATGATTATGAAGCAGATAGATTTAAAAGTTTGACTATGTCATTCAATGCTCAAATCCAAGGATTCAACAATGGATGTAGGCCAGTTATTGGGATGGATGCAATGCACCTAAAGGTTAAGTTAGGTGGAGTGATTATGGATGCCACTGGCTTGGATGCTCAGAATGGTCTATTCCCCATAGAAATGATGGTTTCTATAAGTGAGACTGAGGAAAACTGGTATTTGTTTCTAAAGGATTTAAAACCTAAGATACAAGACAGAGTTGGATTGACCTTTGTATCTGACAGAGACAAGGGTATTCTTGAAGCTGTTACAGAATTATTTCCATTTGCAAATCATAGATACTGCTTGAGGTGTATGCGAATTTTTCTATACCAAAGCTTTATTTGTTTTAGTTATTATTGACCGACATTTATACAAAAACTTTCAAACCAATGGTTTTAGGGGTCCTAAGCTTACAAATCTTGTATGGAATGCTGCCAAGGATTAAAATCCTTCTCACTGGAAGGTTGACTAATAAGTTCCTTTTTAATTATTCAACATCTATGATTTATTTTGTTAACTAATAAGTTAATTTTCATTCTTTTTACTTAATTGGCAGCAACACATGACAATATTGCAAAAGGAAGATAAAACAACATACAATTACCTAGCAAAGCTAGATCCTAGCTGTTGGGCAAGATATGAATTCTCACATGATGCTGCCCGTGAGCATATTACCAATAATTTTTCAAAATACTTCAATGCCATGTGTCGTGAAATTATAGACAACCTGTGTGCAAGGTATCCATCATATACACTCAATTGGTCATGGGTTTGTATGCAAGGAGACAAGCACCTACTGCAACCTAGAAGGATGGTGATCTTACTCCTGCTGCATTGAAGCTTAGTGAGAAGATTATATGGGATACAAGCTATTATCACACTACTCCTGCTGATAGGTTAAGATTGTATGAGGTAACCAACAGAGATACCAAGAAAGTGTTTACAGTTCATATAGTTGATAAGACTTTCACTTGCAGATAGTGATATCTAAAGGAATTTTCCTGTCAACATGCTGTTTGTTTTGGTCAGCATAAGACCTAATTGGTCTCTGTAAGTAATTTCCCTTTCCTTCTAATTCAAAAAATCTAGTTATGCCTGAGTGGTTGAAATACATTTAATGAATTTTAATGATTGAAATAAATGGTATGTGTATGGTTGGATAATATGTGCAGGTATTGTAGTAAATACTACACAATGGAGTACTATATGACCACCTATTCATGGTCAATAAATCCATTGGGTGATATGGAAGACTGGTCAATGGTGAGTGGACATCTCATTTCCCTTTACTTTAAGAATATTTTCATTTAATAGTATTATCTTTATTTATCCTTTTATTATTATAATAACATTTGTTTTAGATCTATCTATATGTGGATGCAGTAGTAACCCTAGTCTTCATCTTTCCTTGTTTATATGCTGCAGCTATTGGTGAAACTTATCCATCCATAATTTTTAAGAGCAAAAGGTAGACCTTGTGTGAATAGGAAGAAGTATTGGATGGAGAAGGGTACTCAAAGAAAGCCTAGACATTGTTCTACATGTGGTGGGATAAATCACAACCCTAAGAAGAAAAGACTTAGAACAGAGTGCCATGTTGATGGTGAATCTTTTGTTTAGAGAAGTGTCACTCCAAAGAAGATGAGGAAGAGTAACAACAAGAAAAAGACCACTACAACTGCATCTTCAAAACAATCTGCATAATCTACTTCTTCTACATCAGTTGGATCTAAAAGGAAAGCAAAGTCTGTTGGTCAAAAGATTAAGGTGAGTTGCAGTGGTTTAAATCAAACTATTGAAATCAACAAGTCATTCAACAACAATGAACCATCTTCAAAGAGACAAAGAAAGCCTAATTCTAAGTATGATGATTAATTTCTCATACTGTTTACTTATCCCTTTCTTAACTTGTCTGTTAAATTTATATAATTTATATTAGAGTTCAACTTTTGGTGATGTTTTTATTTGTTTAGGTGTTAATCAGTGATGGGTTTAGTATTAAACAATTATTGTATTAACTTTTACTGTTGAAAAATTATGTAGTATTCTGTAAGGGAAATGTTTTTTTTCTCCAACTTCCTTCCATTTCATCACAACATAAATCCATTCATTTCATAAAAACATTTCTTTCAAATTTTTTACACAATTCATCTGCATTGCTCCCAAATTGTTTATGTTGCGCAACAAAACGCGCATCAGATACCCATTGAAATGCATTACATTCTTTGCATTTTAGGTACCCAATTCAAAAGTTCCATTCATTATTTGCTAAGTTGAGTTTCCTCTTTAATGTGGATTTATAATTTTTTTCGATGCACTACGAGTTAGACCAAGGACACATCTGAAATGGCTGTGTACCACATCCACAACCATATAAATTCCTATTACTTTGAACTGGAAGTGCTTTAGATGGTTAGTTGCATCTTCAAACCACTCAAAATAATTGCAAATAGGACTAGAACATGTGAAAAAATTCATCCCAACATTTTTCACCATTTTTAACTAGAAGAAGCTTCCGAATCCCATTACAAGGAAATTGTTAGGTCAGACTGGACATCCCTGAAATGGATATCTACATATTGGAAATCCTTGAGATGGATATTTCAACAAATTAAGAACTGTTAGGTCAGATTCGAAATTACGATTCAATTAGAAAAATATGGGAAATTGATTTGAAATTAACATCTTTCAATACCATTAATCACAAGGGTTTTTGTTACAATACCATTAATTTCATAAAAAAACTCTAAAACTCAATGTCGATTGTTGATGGTGGATTTTTGACGAAGGAGAAAATTGTAGTGTTGCTTTTCGCCTAGCTGCAGAAGCATGAAATAAATTTCTGACCCAACATCAGAATTATGGATATGTATTTTTATTTTATATTTCGTAAGAGAATTAAGAGTACATATTCAGCTTATAGCTACAATAGCTTTGTAGCTCTTTATATATTTATGCACTTTCAAAATGTCAGGGCTTTACCCAGCTAAACCTTCGTTGTTTCACGTGTAAACTACTTGTATTAATCAAAATATGTTGATTATACGAAATTGCGAACCCTAAGAATAAAGGTTATGCCATATCTGGATAAAAACGCTAATTTGCTTGCATATCATCTAATTGCAGAGCCGCATCAAGCATAATCTCAAGTTGCAAACTTCTACAGCTGACTCTCTTGAATGTTTTGTATGCACTGCATAAAAGTTAAGCATAATGCTAACACTAAAGTCTCATGCGACTGAGAAACTTTAAATAGGCCATAAATATGGCCACTGCATTAATAAATGTCAAAGCTAGTGATGCATAAGAAATAACCATGGCAGTAGCAAGCGCTAGCCTTGCAAAATCCGTAGCCACATTTCCAACACAAAAAAGTAGCACACAAATGCCAAAAAGCTAAAAAAAAAAAAGCCAAAAATCCAAAAAGCTAACAAAGCCAATATGCCAAACGGCCAACAACTAGCGCTGGGGAAGAAATGGGCTAGCACCAACAGCACTAACGCATGCGCTAACTAGTTAGCGCTGCCAGCAACATAGCCCTGTGCTATCCCTATAACTGTCAGGGCTTTACCCAGCTAAACCTTCGTTGTTTCACGTGCAAACTACTTGTATTAATCAAAATATGTTGAGTATACGAAATTGCGAATGTTAAGAATAGAGGCTATGCCATATCTGGATAAAAACACTAATTTGCTTGCATACCACTAATTGCAGAGCCACATCAAGCATAATCTCAAGTTGCAAACTTCTACGGCTGAATCTCTTGAATATGTTCTGTATGCACTGCATAAAAGTTAAGCATAATGCTAACACTAAAATCTCATGCGACTGAGAAACTCTAAATTGGCCATAAATATGGCCACTGCATAATAAATGCCAAAGCTAGTGATGCATAATAAATAACCATGGTAGTAGCAAGCGCTAGCCTTGGCAAATCCCCATCCACATTTCGAACACCAAAAATTAGCACACACATGTGTCAAAAAGCTAAAAAAAGCCCCAAAAGCCAAAAAGCTAACAAAGCCAATACGCAAAACGTCCAACAACTAACACTGGGGAAGAAATGGGCTAGCACCAGCAGCACTAACGCCTACGCTAACTAGTTAGCGCTGCTAGCTAGCCTTGTGCTATCCCGAGCGCTAACTGTCAGGGGTTGACCCAGCTAAACCTTCGTTGTTTCACGTGCAAAGTACTTGTATTAATCAAAATATGTTGATTATACGAAATTGCGAACGTTAAGAATAGAGGTTATGCTATATATGGATAAAAACGTTAATTTGCTTGCATACCATCTAATTGCAGAGCCGCATCAAGCATAATCTCAAGTTGCAAACTTCTACGGCTGAATCTCTTGAATATGTTCTGTATGCACTGCATAAAATTTAAGCATAATGCTAACATTAAAATCTCATGCGACTGAGAAACTCTAAATAGTCCATAAATATGGCCACTGCATTAATAAATGCCAAAGCTAGTGATGCATAAGAAATAACCATGGCACTAGCAAGCGCTAGCCTTGGAAAATCCCTAGCCACATTCCTAACACCAAAAAGTAGCACACACATGTGCCAAAAAGTTTTAAAAAGGCCAAAAAGTCAAAAAGCTAACAAAGCCAATACGCCAAACGACCAACAACTAGCACTAGGGAAGAAATGGGCTAGCACCAGCATCACTAACGCTTGCGCTAACTAGTTAGCGCTGCCAGCAGCGCTAGCCCTGTGCTATCCCGAGCTCTAACTAGTTAGCGCTGCAAGCAGCGCTAACGCCTTTGCTAGCACAAGCACTAACTAATTAGCGCTGCCATCAGCGCAACGCTAGTGCCAATGCTAGCCTTCCCCCTCTTTTCCATTTGCACGTCTTCTAGCCCTTCACTCTTGCATCTATGCTCGTGTAAGCCTTTCCCTTTTCTTTTAGCGCTAATACTTGGTCATAATCATACTGTGTTGACACAAAATCATCAATAACATTATCTTACAACAAAATCACATGTTCTGAGTCCATGACTCCACTAACTCTACGAGAAATCAAAACAATTACGTGGGGGATTCTTCATGGGGTTTTGGTCTAGCGGTTACAACAACATGGGCGTGGCAACACCCCATGAAAACAAGGTTACAAAGTAGTGGTAAGGCTGAAGCGGTTAATAGAGTAATGCAATCATGGTTTTCCAGAAACTTTCAAGGATAATGGGCGATTACACTATTACCTATATAATCCCCACTACTCCAACTCTCCACTACCTCCACTACTTTACAAGGGAATGCTTGTATACTAGCTACTATAAATAGGTAGTCTATTTTAGAAACAGAACAAGCTTACCATTCTTTACAAGCTCTGTTATTCCCAATAGTTCAACATCTTTGCACACCATTTATCACACTTATTTCCTTCAACTTTCTTTTCTTCCCTCCCATAAGATCAACCCATTTCCTCTCCTTGTGATCGAAACAGGGCCGACCGGCTACTTTCGTGGTTTAGGCTTGCCCTGTACGATTTTGATTTTCGAATCTAAAGAAAGTACTTCTACAGTACATTGTTTTTCCTAGAATTAGTTTTTAGGTACTAACAATTGGCGACCACAGTGGGAGATCAATCTCTCGGTCACGAATCCAATTTTCTAACTATCTGAAATTCAATTTTTCAGTCATCTAAGAAAATGGTGGAGCTTAGGTCAGGTTCAGCAACCAACCCCAATTCAATTTTAACACCCACTCCTAACCCCAACAACACTAGTGGTGGAACTCCGGAGATCATTTCTCAAAACACTACCACTGAAAATACCAAGACTCCCCTCCGTACCACTGAAGGTGACAAAAAAAAAGGAGCAGGTATCACCAACAATAACTGATTTGATGAAGCGGAAAGAAACCTTGGTTGAAAGTCAAGTAGCTATGGCCACCACCCAGAAGTAAGTTCTTAACTTTCTTAAGACTTTAACAAAGGAATTATCACCAGAGCAGCGTTATCATCAAATGGAGAAAGCCAAAGAACATAACCACCGATGAAGCCAACATGTCAAAAGCTAATTCCCAAGAAGATGATGAAGTACATATCATCACCGACTGTGTACCAGAACAGAGTCAATAACAACAGAACTTTGTTACTCGCGAAGACCTGGAAAGGCTCCTCATGTAAAGGAAAATTCATCTTCATTCCATCAATACCAACCCCCTTACCCAGTAGAAATTCAGAGGATTGCACTTCCGAACGGTTATTCGTCTCATCCATTCTCATTGTACGATGGCACCTGGAATGCTCGAGAACATATTTATCGATTTTCGGAATCATTAGGATTGCATGAATATAATCAAGTGTTGCGGCTCAAAGAATTCTCCAAATCTCTTACTAAAAAAGATTATACTTGGTACAACAACCTCGGTCCCAACAATATCTCTAGTTGGTCTCAGATGGTCAATACTTTTTATAAAAAGTATTTCTTTGTCTCTGAGGAAATCACTCTTTTGGATATGGGAAGAATGTTTCAGAGAAACAGCGAGCATCCCTACTAGTACGTAAAGAGGTTCAGGACACAAGTTCTCGACTGCCATGACTAGAACGTGACTGAGCAACAACTGGTGGAGCTTTGTTTTAATGGTATGACTCATGTTTATCATGCCTTATTAGAAAATTTACAATTTCAAACCTTCTCTGAGATACCTGAAGCCTCCAAGAGATCAACAACAACTGCTCCAGCCTTGTTGGAAAGGACAAGACCCGCCAGAGAAGAAAGTCATGGAGACACCCGTGGAAGTAGATGTCTGGTGAACAAACAACATTCTACTCTACACTCAATATGTGTTGTCACTGACGAAGGAGCCAAGAGAAAAACAACACCTCAATCTGCATCACAGGCTAAGCGTACTGCATCAGGACCGGCAATAACACCAATACCAGTTCAAGGAAAAGGCTTAGTCAAGACTCTGCGTCAGACACAACAAACCAAGACGGATACAATGATCCCAAACTTCCCCTTCCCCATGGAGGAGGTCCTCGAACTGTTGGAATTATGGGTACGAAATGTAGCCATCAAGTTACCGCCTGTGCGACACCACCAACTGAAGAGGACATGTCAAATCCAAAATACTGTCACTTTCACAGGTTTGTCAACATCCCACCAGTGAATGCAATGGTGTAAGGCGTATCTTCAGAGAAAAGATCGACTCAGGAGAGCTATGCTTGTGGACTGAAGGTGTTCGAAAAATCTCCTCCCTGTCAGGAGCTTTACTCTTTCTGGGGATTCCGTTAATAGAAATATCCATACAATGATGGAGCGCATATTGAACTTCTTTACCTATTGAAGGCACAACGCAAAGATATTTTTACTGCTCTCAATCGTATTGTCTCGGGAAAGTATCTACTCTTCGCCGAAAAATCTACTGTGTATTCCAAGTACGCCTCGGAAGACATAGTCATCCAACACAATAAGAAGCCTAGTTGGGGACTTCTCACCACCGCTTGCCTCAAAGAAACCAAGTTCGAGCAAACACTAATCGATGCAAGCACTGATGTCAATATCATCACTATCAAAATCTGAGAGCTGCGGGAATTTTCAGGCACGAAGCCAAGCACTCTCCAACCGTAATCAAGAATTCCGAAGGGAAATCCAGAAGTGCCCACGTCTACATTGCTCTTGAGGTAAAAATGGGTGACACCTAGACACATACCAAGTTTCACATTGTCAAAGAGGATCCAAATTACAACATGATTCTGGGACGCCCATGGGCCCGTAGCAACAAGATGGAATCATATGTATCTCCTTCGCCAGTGTCAACACCTCCAAGACTCTCAAACAAGCCAGCAAATCCCAAAGACTGCCTATTAGACGAGTTTTGCCGTACAATAAATCTGGAAGCAGTTGCCAGGAGAGGACACAATATCATATGTCTGAAGGTTTTGCATACAAATAAGTCATATCCAACCAACTTCTTTGCAACCAGCGATCCCACGTCCCATCAAAGCTTGGGCACTTGAGCGGATATCAACCCTACTCTGACTCGGCGATGTGAATGGGAAGTTGATCATTTTCAAAAATTTATCAATGGGTATGGATTGTATCTACTGAAGATGAGAAATTAGTAACCCGGTTATTCAAAAGACATGTCATGAAGATAAAGGCCTGAACCCAATTCCTTCAACGTCGGAGATATGGTGGGGAAAATCACATCCTCTCATAAAAAAAAGAAGTATCTTGTCATTGAAAGCTTGATCGGTGGTTACCACAAGCTTGTTAATATTGAAAAGCTAGAAGTGATGGTCATACATGGGAATTGGCTTACAACTCACAACGCTTAAAACATTCAACCACCACTTTGCTTTATTTCCCTGTTTTACGTAATATTTGTAATTCCTCCAAAATATTTGCAATATCTTACATTCATACTTAGGATTTCAATTTATTAATCAAGAAAAGTATTATTTCTTTCAAAAAAAAATATATTCTTGCAAATCATTAAAAAAGAAAATCTCTATCCACTCAAAATCCCAAAATAAAACCACAAAAAAGCCATATCTACCAAAAACCTATAAAATTCCAGGAAGTCTAGGAAAACTCCTTGAAAACTGGTTCAGCACCTTCAACATATGTCTTCTCCAATTGTTCAAGAGTCTCAGTCACAAGCTTCAACTCCCGAGAAAACCTATCAACTTCACATTTAGCCTTGGAAACCTTCTCCAAGTTATAAGATACGCCTTTCTCCTGCAAATAGATTCTAAATGGGGACGAAGCCATGTGACATTAAGTTTAGCTACTTCAGCCTCCTCTAAAGACTCCTTCCAATCTCAAAGCACCATATCAGAAATATCTCTATGGCGGATATAAATCATCTCATGCACAATCGGCAACAACGCAGGCACATCCCTCTCTAGAGTACGATAGTTCTTGGGATTACCTACGTAGAAATGACCAAACTTCTTCCATATTTTGGCGTACAACACAGCATAAGCGGACAGGAAAGTGAATCCACCAACACATATATATTCAATCCGAGTCCTATCAAACTTGAAGTCGAAGCTAACTCCAGTGTTCGGATATTCAACCGGAACAATCTCCATCATATCAGCATTCTGTACAATAACGCCACTCGAAGTGCTTTCTTCAACAAATACATCAGAAAAAGCTCGCTCGTGATTTTGAGATGTAAAAGACATATCATCAGCACCACGACTCATGGTAATCTCCAATCCTTCACATACAAGCCCATCTCTCTAATTTGGTTCATTCTCCTCCTAGAAATGGAGACATTGTAGAGATAATGAGTAAAAATAGCTTAAACACAAGGAATTAAAGCATAAATCATAAAGTTCATAACATATGCCATTAACAACCTAAATATTCATTAAAAAGTGTTTTGGGTCATGGCATATGGTTTAGAAAAGGTATGGGTCGTTTCACAAAAATGTCCTTAGAAATGTTTTTACATAACCCTCTGGAAGAACTGAAACTGGCGCTAATTGGTAAGTAATTTGGGGATGATTTATATACAAAATAATTCATATATATGTCTACTGCAACACACTAAAAGAGCATGCAAATCGTAGGAGCGAGCTAATAAGGGCAGACAAAACGGTCACATGATAGCTGAAAACATACAGAATTCTGCCTGGAAAAGTTCTATACACTTATTGTCAGGTCCTTTTCACCTAATAAATGGACTAAAAATTCAGAAATTATTTTTGCAAAATTTATCTCTTTCTGTTAGCTAAAGAATATGAGGTTAACCACTTAATCCCGACTTCAGACGAGGATTCTACGGTAGTTACGGTAAGAAAACCTGAATCTGAATTTTTCTGATAGCGAAAATTGCTAAAGTCTTTCATGAAATCATGTATGATTCTACACATTTGGTGGTTTGCAAGCTATAATCATGCCATTATGATTCTAAAACAATGGAGTAAGCTTACCTAGAGATGTGACAAGCCATCGGAAGTAGCAGGCGTCTCATAATATAACTCGCCACCGAGTTCTTCGTTCTCAGATTCAGATTCTTCAATTACTTCAGTATGGGATGATATTTCAGGTCTGTTGTCATATTGTCCTTCTTCCTCAGTACTTCCAACCACAATGGTACCTCATGATACTAGAGTATCCATGTTGCTAGTCACCTAAGAATGATGTTCACCTTGACGAGTTATACTCCCAGACTATGTAAAGATACTTGTCAAGACAAAGGTACATAAGTACTTCATAGAGAAAAGAAGGATAAAAGAAAACATGAGACACTTACCTTTTTTGAAGGTCGGTCTCCACTCCCAGGCATAATCACCTGAGGCCTCTTTCCCCCAAACTGAGGAATGGCGTTCGCTGCAGTATCAGGTGCAAAGTGTTTCGGGAACCACGACTACAAAGAACAAGTTAAGTGTTTAAATAATAAATAAAAGATGGAGATTAAACTAAGAGATGATTCGAGATACCTGTGTCAAGTTGATAATCAAACCATGCTTCGATCCAGAAGTAATCCTCAAGTTCGGTCGATCTGCTAATTCCTGCTCAGAAGGCTCACCAGTCACGAAGTTCTTAAGAAGGGTAAGCTGTGCATTCCAGAAACCATCATATTCCTCAGTGACACGTCATTTTCTGTCAGCCCGGAGAAAAGGAATGCTGCAACTAGGAATGGTATGGGCACCCTCAGATCCCTGAAGTATGTCTATGGGAGGCACCTTGGTACGGTAATGAGGAATAGACTGATCAAAGCCTATTTTCCGAGCCGCCCTATCGATGTTATAACTCTGCATAACATAACTATCGTGCAAACAACAAGAATAAACCCTGGAGTACAACTACTCATAAAAGTGTATTCACCGACTGTAACAATATTACCTTCATCACTTGGACTAGAGCGTAGAACAATATCAGGGCTTTTAGTAAAAGTTTCCGGTGGAATCACGTATGGAAGCCTCGTCCCCAAGGTTTGAAATTCACCTTTTTTTCATTGTCCATTAAACTAATAAGACTAACAGAAGAAGGTTTCTTCTTAATCCAATGGATTATTCTACCATACTCGATCTCTGTACTTGGATAAGAAGGCTTGGTCTTTGGCGCATATTCAGGAAAATGTTCTCATAGCCAGGATTGCATAAACATAACAGTGACAAAAGACTCTATCTTGGAATGACCATTAGAAATCCTCATGTCACGAATGAAGTATCCAAATGAAGGTATAAAGAGCAAAGAAACAAATTACCAAGGGGAAGAGTCTTTCCACCATCGAGCACAACAACAAGCGGAACAAGTAAAGACTTCACTTGACTACCAGGAGATTCTTCGAATACATCTCTGGAAAGCCAAAGTAAAAGGAATGAATCAATGCATAAAGGGTTGTCAACAACAAGGCCATCAACACTTGTAATTCCGTTCCACCAATAGTCAACCCAAGCCGAATAATTCTAGTTATTGCAACGACTAGACTTTTGCAAATCTTCCATTTTCTGAACAAGGATGATGCCATGCTTCTTCTCCTCCTCAGACTATTCAAGTGGAATGCTACCAATAAAAGGCACTCGCAGCAAGACCGCCATGTCCTCCAAGGTGTTTTTAATTCACCCTAAGCACATACTGTTGAATGAGATGGACCACACCATCGAGAGGAAAATGCAAGTAGACCTTTCGTGTCCTTGATAATGTTCAAAGTCTCAGAAACTTGCACGACATAAAATATCTTGGCATTTTCTAAAACCTGCTTCACCTGAGGATTCTTCAACATAACTTTAGTCCATCTTTTACACTCAGACTGAGCAGTTTAGAACGTTTTAAAATAAACGAATGAAGGAATGTATTCTTTTCTCTGCAAACAACACCTGACAAGGGCCTGTGGATAAATACCCTGAGGATGAGGGGCGTTGTTGATATTTGGAATAAAACTGCCAACATAATCAGGGTTAGCAGCCTCTTCAACAACACCATCAAAGAGCTTATCGTGGATGTTGGTCACATCGTCTAGATAGATAATATTAGAGTTTTTGCTTCCGCTACGGCTAGAAGCAGTGGTAGCATTATCATCATGATTATTAGACATCTACAATGAGTTTGGATAATATTTACATCAACAACTAGACAATCACGCACGAGGTTTGGTTCTACTACATATATATATATAATACTGGTATGCAAATACATGCTTACATATATTAAGACTAACAACAACAAAAACCCAACAAATTCTGGCGCACCTGGTCAAAGCTTAACAACGCAGCAATGAAGCCAATGAAGGATTATTACAATCAAAAACGACAATTGTGGAGTTGGAATATACTCACAAAAAGCTATCAAGAGAAGATCAGTATCAAGTCAATAGCATGAAGCAAGCAATAATGATTGAAAGGGTGAGCAAGCACTTACGTCAAAAAAAAAAAAGTGAGCAAGCACTCGCGTAAAAGAAAAGTGAGTATTAACTCACGTAAAAAAAAAGTTACCTGAAGTTGGCCGGAAACTGGCTGGAATTGTTACAGGAGTTAATCTGCCGGTGACGGAGCTCCAGCGGGAGGAGTTGTTGTTGCTGCTGCTCGGGTAGGAAGATATAGAGAAGGGAGCTCTGGTCGATGGTGATAGAGACAAAATAAAATATAATAAGGGTTTACTCTCTTTTATAGTAATTGGTTCCAAATTCAGGTCAAACACAGGTTTCCTCTTTGAAGCCATGGTCCCGTACTGCACACGGGTTAATTTTGGCCTCTCTGTCATAAAAGTCAACCACGCTTCACTGGATTCTACTCTCCAGACGATGCTCTATTACTTGCAAGCACTACTACATCAACCATTATATCTTCAGCAATTGTTCGGCATCAATGGAGCGTCACCAAGTCGAAATTCCTGGTAATATCTGACAACTAAGCTCGTTGATTTATTTTTCTTATGTCAGTTAAAAAAAAAACACCATCTAGTGCTTACCACGAAACATCACTGTTCCGCGCTAAGCAGGGGACTTAATGTTGATGATGGGTTTTTGACGAAGGAGAAAATTGAAATGTTGTTTTTCGCCTAGCTACAGAAGCATGAAATAAATTTTGACCCGGAAATAGAATTATGGATATGTACTTCTATATTATATTCCGAAAGAGAATTAAAAATACATATCTAGCTCATAGCTACAATAGCTTTGTAACTCTTTATATATTTACGCACTTTTGAAATATCAGGGCTTTACCCAGCTAAACCTTCGTTGTTTCACGTGCAAACTACTTGTATTAATCAAAGTATACTGATTATACGAAATTTTGAACGTTCAGAATAGAGCCTATGTCATATCGTGATAAAAATGATAATTTGCTTGAATACCATGATGGAAGAACTTTACATTCAAATTGATCAATCACTCCAACCTCAACATCAACATCAAAAAGCCTTTAGTTTTGAAGATACTTTTAGTACTATGGTAGAAGAGTGTGAAAGGTACATGGTTCAATATTTTTTGAACATAAATGAATCACCCAAAGAAGTCAGAGAGGTCATGGAGAACTTAAAAAAAGATATTGATCAAATTAAGGAGGAAATGGAAAGAGACGATCAACTTTATGAAATTTTGTGTAACAAAGATGAAGTTATGCCAACTCCGGATCATAAGAACGATCACTCGACTATTCAAAAGGAGGATCCTTGGTATAACAGAACTATTGTTATAAACGGGGTAACATACTAAAATGCTAATCAACGTTATAAAGAATATCCGGATTACAATATTTTTAGCTCGGTTGATTTGCAAGTAGTAGAACCGATTATTTCTTCGGAAGAGACTCATATAGATGATCCTAGAATTTGCACCAATGAACTAGACTTTTTAAGAGAGGATTCTGATTCTGATGATGAGGAGTGTAGGGATTTTTATATGTCTAAGGAGTACACAGTAGAGGACGCTTTTACATATGAACCTAATTTTTGGTTCGATGACGATGATAAATATGAGCAACCTTTAGTCAAGAATGAAACCAAATTGATTAATGTTGTGGAAGACCCAATTGAGTTTGCCAGGGATAATAATGACGCTAATATTTGGAGCGAAAAAGAAACTGATAAAGAGTGGCTTTCAAAAAGTTTGATAGAGGACCACGACATATATGAGGTATATGATTTATCGCATACCCATGATGAGGATCACGTAAAGGTTTGTCTAATCCTTTGCATAACTATATATTTTGATTCTTCCCCAATCGAAATAGTTCCCCAAAAGGTTGTTCCGATTTTTAAGGAGTTAGATCACTTAGGGTTGAGTGTATATGCTACAAAAATCCTTAAGAATTATTTTGCTTCTAACTATTGACCACTAGATGTGTTTGATTCTAACACTTTGCAAGTTCACCGAGAGGAGCCCAAAGAAGTTCCCTTGTTCTATGTTCTTTATACACTTCCAAGTGTAGAAAAGACTAATTCTGGGGGAACCTTTCACCAAATAACAGTTTTCTGGCTTTACTCTTATGCTAATGTTCTTGTGAGGCTGTTATTAGAACTGCAGATTATTATCTGGGTGGAACCCCGGATATCGCATGTGTGGAGAGTTTGACTAGTTAACTGAGTTGGATGGAAAAAATCACGGTTGGGACATATTCCCGAACTCTGAAAAAGTAGAACATATTCCCGACCGATATTTAAAAAATGGGACATATTACCAATTTTTCCTAAGAAGTATTGAGCAAATAAATGACGCAACATGCCCAGTTTTATTTGTTTAGTTAAGTGTTATCAACTACGCAGGAAAAAAAAATCTTTGTTCTCTAGTCGGGATCCACGAGACTAATAAAAATGGTGGACCTAAAGTTTGGAGAGCGATACAACTAACTTGGAGAACTTTGTAGTTCAACTTCAAGACCAGGTGCAAGTTTCAAGGGTACATAACCGCTCTTAACTTTAGTAACTATTCAAGTTCTATGGAGATTGTATTTGTGTCTCATAATCTCTCCCAATGGGCGAAACTCTAGTTAGCAATTCGGAATTCGGCGAACGTACGAAACGACAAGCGTAAGAGTATTATTCGGATTCGTAAAAGTCAAATTCGGTCAAAAAACCGGTCAATGGATCATGATTCGGCCGTAATTCGGAACGACATACATACATGTATAATTCGTTTTAGAGATGTGAGTTCGGTAGACAAAATTCGGTACAGAGAAATAATTAAATATTAAGAAATTATGTGGGTGGTGTTGGATTTTTCTACCCAAAATACTCTATATATTAACTAAAAGTTGTATAAACAACAAAGAACCATTGGTTCAGTGGTGTAGAAGCTTTGTAAGAAGTTGGATGTTAGAGGTTCGACTCCTCTCCGTACTCAGTTTTTGAAAAAAAGAAGGAAAATAACGTTGGGCAAAATTTTTGAAAAAAAAGAAGAAAAAAAAAAGAAAGTAACGTTGGTCTAATGAAGTTGGATGTTAGAGGTTCGACTCCCTCCATATTCAATTTTTGAATAAAAAATAAAAGAAAAGGAAAATAACGTTGGGCTAATGGGTCAGAGAGAAAAAGAGGGAAATGAACGTTGGACTTATTATAGTGCTAATGCATTATTATGTCGTGATGCATGATTGAGAATGCATCACTGACCCTATGTGGAGTATCCGAGAATGCATCATAGTGCTAATGCATTATTATGTCATGATGCATGATTGAGAATGTATCACTGAACCAATATTGCGTATCCGCGAGAGCATCATAGTGTTAATGCACTATTATGTCGTGATGCATGATTGAGAGTTCCTCACTGAACCAATTTTGCGTATCCGCGAGAGCACCATAGTGCTAATGCACTATTATGCCGTGATGCATGATTGAGAATGCACCACTGAACCAACACTGCATACCCGAGAATACATTATAGTGCTAATGCACTATTATGCCGTGATACATGATTGAGAATGCATCACTGACCCTATGTGGAGTACACGAGAGCACATCATAGTGTTAATGCACTATTATGCCGTGATGCATGATTGAGAATGCATCATTGACCCTATGTGGAGTACCCGAGAGCGCATCATAGTGCTAATGCACTATTATACCGTGATACGTTCCCGAGAATGCATCACTAGAAAGTGCAGTAGATGAACGTCATATATATCCTCCTAATATCCACTTGTATAAATGCAAATAAAATATATATAGGGAGGAGGTGTTGGTTGGAAATCGATGATGCTTAGATATGCTAACCAGGAAGTGAAATAGCCTTAGCTATGCTAACCAGATGGCGGTTTAGCTTAGCTATACTAACCAGGAAACGGATTAGCCTTAATTATGCCAACCTGTTAGAGGATTTTCTTAGAGGCGCCAACCAGTTAACGGATTTTCCTAGAGGTACCAACCAGTTACCTGATTTGCCTAGAAGCGCCAACCAGTTGGCGTTTTTGCCTAAAGTGCAGTCGATGAATGTCAATTCCCTTTCTTTTATTTATTTATAAAAATGCGAATAAATCATATATAGGGAGGGAGATTTGCTTGAATTTGCATGAGCGGTAATACACATATATATGCGATATGGCCTATACGTTGGAGCATACTTGATGCTTAAGCATCAATATGCTTATAGCTTAAACGATAAAGCTTGAATGTGCATGAGCGGTAATGCACATATATATGCGATGTGGCCTATACGTTGGAGCATACTTGATGCTTAAGCATCAATATTCTTACAGCTTAAACGATAAAGCTTGAATGTGCATGAAGGGTAATGCGCATATATATTCGATGTGGCCTATATGTTGGAGCATACTTGATGCTTAAGCATCAATATGCTTGTAGCTTTTTCGATAAAGCTTGAATGTGCATGAGCGGTAATGCACATGTATATATATATGCGATGTGGCCTATACATTGGAGCATACTTGATGCTTACGCATCAATATGCTTGTAGCTTAGCCCATAAAGCTTGAATTATGCGAAAGCATCATTCAATCGTGTTACGTACTCGAGAACGCATATTTGCATAGTATATAGCGATAGTTATGCACAAGCTAGTGCATACCTTGCGAAATTCCTTCGGCCTATACGATCTACGGTTTGCTTGGAATTTGTCCTTGCGATGGAGTTGGAATTAATGTTGGCTTTGCCTTAATATTCTTAAGTTGTTTGTTCCTTTCGAATTGACACTAAGGATGAAATACGGTCATGCTTGATCTCTTCAAGGTACGGGTTGGGTACACAGGCAGACGCAGTGCAATGCATTGAGGTGCATCATCTTGTCGCTCATATTCTCTAATTTGGAGATGATTGCGACGCTTTGGTAAATCATATCATCTGGCTTGGTAATGCTATGAAAGAGATGATTGTTTCCGCACTTGATGAGGTAGTTATATTCTATTTGATGGATGTTCATACTTCTTATCAAGCCATACGGTATGAACGGAATATGTTTGGTTGCTGCACTCTTGGCAAGAACAAGATCAGTGCAGGCTCCAGCGCATGATCAAAACAGAATCGATGAAGCAAAAAATTAGGCTTGAAATGGCCTAGGTGCTAGTCCAAGGCATGAGTTAAGCCTTGACAATAATCGTAATTACGTGATGCTTTCCAAAGGCATTCACCATTGGCTTTAGTGGTCATATACCCTTTGTAGAATAAAGTTGAGTTGGAACGGTATAGAAACTACGTTTCGAGTATCATGCTTGCAAAGCATGCTTGGAAAGGCAAATATACCTGCATATGACCGCGAGAAGTTAAGCTTTAAGGTCCGGTTACTATCTTTTAATCCGCGCATCGGGAGTTCTTCCTTCTCAGCGCATAGCGCCGGAGGCGGAATTTTCTGGTCCGTGAAATATATAGTTCCCCAAAAGGTTGTTCTGATTTTGAAGGAGCTAGATCACTTAGGGTTGAGTAAATATGCTAAGAAAATCCTTAAGATTTATTTTGCTTCTAACTATCTACCACTAGATGTGTTTGATTCTAGCACTGTGCAGTTTCACCGAGAGGAACCCAAAGAAGTTCCCTTATTCTATGTTCTTTTTATACTTCCAAGTGTAGAAAACACTAAGTGTGGGGGAACCTTCCACCAAATAACAATTTTTTTACTTTACTCTTATGCTAACGTTTTTGTGAAGCTTTTATTAGAACTGTAGATTATTATCTGGGTGGATCCCAGATTTTCAGATTGTTGGTTTACGGATGATAACCAGAAAATCAGGCTTAGGATGTTAAACTAAGCGCTAAATGGGAGGCAACCCATTGGTTTTGTATTTCTATATTTTGCTTTTTATTTTTAGTTTATATCATATTAGGGATTTCCCATCTTGATCTTATATTGGAAGAGTCAATTTACATTAAGGACAATGTAAAGTTTAAGTGTGGAGAAGTGATTAAGCATATAGATTTTTAGTATTCACTTTTCTGTGTAGAATTTTTGAACTTTTTGTACATATTTGCATGAAAACCTCCAACTTTTAGATATTTTAGAGTCACTTAGTATACTTCTAGCTAAGTTTACATACGGATTTCTTACGAAAATAACTGAACTTAGAAGTATTAGAGAACTATATTCAGTTTTCTAATTGTTGAGAGGTAATGCCGAGGGACTTAAACAATCAATAGAGAATACAATATTAGAGAAGCTGATCATTCAATACCCATGAGTGCACAAATTGCGGGGAGAATGATGAGCTACCCAACCTCGTACCAATTTCAGCATTACTTTTTGATCTCTTGAGTGCTAATTCTGTCAATCATGAAGGTGCCATCAGAATTTCTAACTCTATTTTGTAATCTTGTTTGCAGTTGGAACCATTCTATTGACAACAACAGGTCCATAGAAAAACCATTATCATCCACTAGCAGATTATCAAAAATTTGAAGGAAAGTTGAAGACGTTCAAGGTTTTCAAGCAACAGTACAAGAAAGAGCATATTACATATTCAAGTAAAACAACAATATAGTGAACAAAATGATATATACATGTTGAAGACTTATGTACAAGAGTGAAAGAAATCAAAAGATGAGAGTTAATGAAGTTTATGAGACGAAGACAATCCATGTTGTGAAGAATCAAGTGGCAAAGTCCTCCTCCCACGACCATATTAGTTTCATTTCTTAGTTTGTATTTCAATTTAGCGATAAAAAAAAGATAAAAAAAAACAAAGTTAAAAGAAAAATATATTAAAAAAATGAACGTTTTATGTTGCTTTAGTTAGTTCTTTTTGTATTCATTCAATAAATTCGTTGGGAAGAGGAAATCTATAAAAAAGTTTCAAACAACAAGGAATTGAGGAAAAAAGTTACAAATTGCCAAGGTTCTATGAAGTTCAAGAGTTCATCATCAACAGTTGAAGACCGAAGAATGAAGATGTTTTTATTGGATGCTTTGAGAGGGGTGTTGATTGTAAAGCGGATGAGAAAGTAAGTAAGTGTTCTCATCCTTACATTCCTTTCTTAGAGGTCATCAGAGAAAATAAAAAAGGGTTCTTTTTCGTCCCACATTCTATCGGATAACATCTTCATAGAAATCGGAAGGTTCATGTTCCTTCCCACCATTCAACGTGTGCAAGATTTTTATCTTCAATCCTGCTGCACACATGAGAACCATAAAGTGCGTCTTTTGAGTGCAATTTCATAAAATTCTATTGGTAAGGCAGAAGTCGATGCGGAATGCTTATTCGATTGCTCTTGAGGATGGATTCTTTCATATGGTGGTTTTCTCCTAACTCAAGAGTTAAGCATGAGAATAATTTTCTTTGGCATTTCTAACTTCTTATTATTAGGGTGCAGAAACTTTATGACTTGTATCTCTTTGGATGCATGGCTCTGAAATTTTTGAAAGTTGGAAATTAGGTTTTGTGGATACACCTCTTGTAAACCCTCACGAGACTAATACTTGTCCACTAAGGACACCTAGGGGTTTAAAGGCTTGTTGCACATGCTAAGTGTAACTGTGTCCTCCATGAAAGGGAGTTTTTGTATTTTAGTTTGAAGTAGTTTAGTTTAGATAGTAGTTTGCTCGAGGACTAGCAAAAGCTAAGTGTGTGGGAATTTGATAAGTGCACAATTAACATGTTTAGTGTCAAATCCATACTTGTTTTAGATATAATTCTTGCATATTACTTGATATGACTCTTGTTTTCTATCTTATGTGTTATATTAGGTGAATCATCCAAAAGAAGCTACAAAGTGTTAGAATGGGCAAGGAAATAAAGCATTACAAGTGAAGGAGGATCCAAGACCAAATTATAATTATTCAAATCCATGATTTCTTATCATCATCTTGAATAGAATGGAGATACGAATCCAACGAAAAAAGAATAAGGTCATTTCGAGTTCCTATGAAGAAGTTATGGGCAAAACAAGCTTGAAATGATTGAGTATCCAGAGAGATGCCAGTAATCCATTCCCAATTAGTAGCCGAACCTGACACTGACTGGAGCATAAAAATCACGTTTTCGAAGAGTATACAGACAAATTTTCGGCAGGTAAGTGTTCCAATCATTAGTAGCCGAACCTGACACCGTTATGGGACATATTTGGACGTGAAATTGACTTCTAACTCAAGGAAACACGGTCCCGGAAGGACTCTAAACCCTAGAAAGAGGAGTCTTAATGGCCAAGCTATAACAAAAAACATATAAGGCTCAAACAAATCATCTGTGACCTTTGGAAAAAATCTCTTAATCTATTTTATTACATCTTGTACATCTTAAGCATAGGTTTTACCCCTTTAGGGGGAAACCATTCTTCTTTATACTATGAGTAGCTAATCCTTTTGTTGATTATTGATGAATTCAATGTTCTAAGCGTGAAGCTTTATTGGTTAATACAAGTTTGTTTGAAGTTATTATCATCATTGTTTGTTTCACTATATCTAGGGTTTATGATTGATTTCTTAGATTGTTTGGTGTGCATGCTAGATTAATCTATTGATCATTATATTGATAGTAGAGAGTTGTGCGATCCGTAATTGTCGATCATCTCCTACACAAGTAGAAAATGTGAGACCTTGCAGAGGGATTCTGTGGAATAATTGTGTGTGAATACAACACCAGCAAGTGGACCGAGCGTACTGAGTCTAATTACTAGGATCAAACCTAAATTCATAAATCTTAAAGTGTTCGATCGAGTTACACCTTGTAAATATACCTCAAGGCGGCTCAGTTGGATAGAATCCGGTGACTAAGCGTACCTATTATCCGGTGATACAAGGAGTTTTGGAGATAGGTAAGGGCACCTGCTATTCTACGGTTGGTGATGAATGATTCTAACAAAAGATAGATAAGTATGTTACTGGAGTCAAAGTTTAGTAACGACGAAGGACTCCCTAATCATCTTTTATTCTTATTACTATTCTTTTTAATTGCTTTAAACAACCAATACCCCTTAATATATTTTTTCATTCTAGTTTTGCTAATCTAAATAACATCTCAATTACACAACTCTTTGTGGGAACGATCCTTACTACCGCTATATTACTAGTTAATTAGTGGTAAATATCTTGAGTAATTTTTTGCACTCACGACACACATCAAATTCTGACGCCGCTGTTGGGGAGCAGTGGTTAATTGATTTGTCATTTGTTTTAGCTTGTTTTAGTAGTTTAGATATTTTCACATTTTTCTTAGTGTTTTCAGTTTTTTTAGGTTTTCGTGGTGTTAACAACTAGTTGAAGGTGTTCAAATCTTGTCAAAAGAGGGAGGTAAATTCTGAAAACAGGTTGTAAGTATCACTTTTAATTATTATTTTTTTAGGTTTTAGTAGTTAGATTTTTCAAAAATGGTTTTTTCACTTTTAACCTTACGGAAATAACATGTACGGTGCACCAGATCAAACATATAATGGTACTAATCAATATGGTTTTCAATCTCAGTCTTATGAGAACTACCAACCATACCATGGGTATAATCAAAACCAATCTTTTGGATATGACCAGTACCCTACGGAACCTTATGGTTGTTCTCATACATGCCAACAACCTTACAACGGGTATGCAAGTGAACAACCACGAGGATGGAAGGATAGTTATGCTTCTAATCATATTTCATCTATTGTTGAAGAACAACCATGATGGAAGAACTTTACATTCAAACTGATCAATCACTCCAACCTCAACATCAACATCAACATCAAAAAGCCTCTAGTTTTGAAGATACTTTTAGTACTATGGTAGAAGAGTGTGAAAGGAACATGGTTCAATATTTTTTGAACATAAATGAATCACTCAAATAAGTCAGATAGGTTATGGAGAATTTAAAAAAAGATATTGATCAAATTAAGGAGGAAATAGAAAGAGACGATCAACCTTATGAAATTTTGTGTAACAAAGATGAAGTTATGCCAACTTCGGATCAAAAGAACGATCACTCGGATATTCAAAAGGAGGATCCTTGGTATAAAAGAATTATTGTTATAAACGGGGTATCATACTAAAATGCTAATCAAAGTTATAAAGAATATCCGGATTACAATATTTTTAGCTCGGTTGATTTGCAAGTAGTAGACCCAATTATTTCTTCGGAAGAGACTCATACAGATGATCCTATAATTTGCACCAATGAACTAGACTTTTTAAGAGATGATTCTGATTCTGATGATGAGGAGTGTAGGGATTTTTATATGTCTAAGGAGTACACAATAGAGGACGTTTTTACATATGAACCTAACTTTTGGTTCGATGACGATGATAAATATGAGCAACCTTTAGTCGAGAATGAAACCAAATTGATTAATGTTGTGGAAGACCTAATTGAGTTTGCCATGGATAACAATGACGCTGATATTTGGAGTGAAGCAGAAACTGATAAAGAGTAGCTTTCAAAAAGTTTGATAGAGGACCATGACACATATGAGGTATATGATTTATCGCATACCCATGATGAGGATCATGTAAAGGTTTGTCTAATCCTTTGCATAACTATATATTTTGATTCTTCCCCAATCGAAATAGTTCCCAAAAGGTTGTTCCGATTTTTAAGGAGCTAGATCACTTAGGGTTGAGTGTATATGCTACAAAAATCCTTAAGAATTATTTTGCTTCTAACTATTGACCACTAGATGTGTTTGATTCTAACACTTTGCAAGTTCACCGAGAGGAGCCCAAAGAAGTTCCCTTGTTCTATGTTCTTTATACACTTCCAAGTGTAGAAAAGACTAAGTGTGGGGGAACCTTCCACCAAATAACAGTTTTCTGGCTTTACTCTTATGCTAATGTTCTTGTGAGGTTGTTATTAGAACTGCAGATTATTATCTGGGTTGAACCCCGGATATCGCATGTGTGGAGAGTTTGACTACTTAACTGAGTTGGATGGAAAAAATCACGGTTGGGACGTATTCCCGAACTCTGAAAAAGTAGAACATATTCCCGACCGATATTTAAAAAACGGGACATATTACCAATTTTTCCTAAGAAGTATTGAGCAAATAAATGGCGCAACATGCCCAGTTTTATTTGTTTAGTTAAGTGTTATCAATTACCCAGAAAAAAAAATCTTTGTTCTCTGGTCGGGAGTCACGGGACTAAGTGGTGGACCTAAAGTTTGGAGAGCGATACAACTAACTTGGAGAACTTTGTAGTTCAACTTCAAGACCAGGTGCACGTTTCAAGGTACATAACCGCTCTTAACTTTAGTAACTATTCACGTTCTATGAAGCTTGTATTTGTGTCTCATAATCTCTCCCAATGGGCGAAACTCTAGTTAGCAATTCGGAATTCGGCGAACGTACGAAACGACAAGCGTACGAGTATTATTCGGATTCGTAAAAGTCAAATTCGGTCAAAAATCCGGTGAACGGATCATGATTCGGCAATAATTCTGAACGATATACGTACATGTATAATTCATTTTAGAGATGTGAGTTCAGTAGACAAAATACGGTACAGAGAAATAATTAAATATAAAGAAATTATGTGGGTGGTTTTGGATTTGTCTACCCAAAATACTATATATATTTACTAAAAGTTGTATAAACGACAAAAAACCGTTGGTTCAGTGGTGTAGAGTCTGTGTCAGAAGTTGGATGTTAGAGGTTCGACTCCTCTCCGTACTCAATTTTTGAAAAAAAGAAGGAAAGTAACGTTGGGCTAAATTTTTGAATAAAAAAAAAAGAAGAAGAAGCCTGATATAGGGGCTTCCACATCAATAGAGGGGCTCCAATAATAAGACGAAATAGAGACATTTTGAAGTAAAACTCAAAAACTCCTCATCCATAATATTTTCACAATGCCTAAACCACCCCTGATTAGTTAATCTTAATTACACTAACTAATTAAAAAATTAAGCTAATCATGATTAATTAAACATAATCTTTTACTTAAATCAAATGATTTGAAATTTTTTTCTTTTGAATTTGTGTTTGGTGGGAAGAAAAACTAGATGAAATTTAAGATTTTTTTTATTTTTAAACCCTAGATGTTGATTCAGTAAACCATAGTAACATTGAGTATACCTCTAACTTATACTCTTGATCTTTTTATGGCTCAAATTTGATGAAATCACGATTTGAAAGATTGATTTTTGTTGTTCAGAGAATCTTACGGTTGGGTTTCATGTCGAACCCAACCGTAACACCAAGAATACCCCAGATTTACGGTTGGGTTTTCAACCAAACCCAACCGTAACTAATTTGTTCTTCATATTACGGTTGGGTTATTAAACAAACCCAACCGTAACTTCAAATGTAGGAGATGAAGATTCAATTAAGATTTACGGTTAGGTTTTCAACCAAATCCAACCGTAACTAAACTTTAAACCCCAATCGTAAAATTAGATAAATATATTTTAGGATTTTTTAATTTCTATCATGTAGATAATTGAAAAACGAAGCTAACCCAAAAAAAAATAAGGTCAATCGGACATCGTATGAAGGAGTTATGATCAAAACGGTGAAATCTATTTGTATCCAGGAATAGTTACGGTTGGGTTCGCCAATAAACCCAACCATAACATTTGGGCTCAATGAAGCCCAAAAATCTCAAATTTACGGTTGGGTTTATTGGCGAACCCAACCGTAACTATTCCTGGATAGATTTCACCGTTTTGATCATAACTCCTTTATACGATGTCCGATTGACCTCATTTTTTTTGGGTTAGCTTCGTCTTTCAATTCTATACAAGATACAGAAATGAAAAATCTTAAAATCTATTTATCTAATTTTATGATTGAGGTTTAAAGATTAGTTACGGTTGGGTTTGGTTTGGTTGAAAACCTAACCGTAAATCTTAATTGAATCTTCATCTCCTACATTTGAAGTTACGGTTGGGTTTATTTAATAACCTAACCATAATATGAAGAATAAATTAGTTACGGTTGAGTTTCCATTCGAACCCAACCGTAACATGAAGAACAAACCAGTTACGGGTGGGTTTTTCATTCGAACCCAACCGTAAATTCCCTCTGTAACCCAAAATCCTCATTAGCTTGTTTAGTTTTATCCGGATTGTCATCACTACTACTTTCTACACATTTATTAGTATTTTTCATCACGAAATTGGGAGTTTAATCGGCGATAAAATTTTGATTCGATGGAGAAATTTGATTAAAATGGAGAAGGAGAAGATATGGAGGAGATGGAAAGATTTTAATTAAAGGACAAATTTGTCTTTTTTTTATTGGTAAAGGGTAAACTGGACATTTAACTTTACTCTAGGACATCCCTTAACGGAAATTGGGTCACCTCGCCTTCTAGAGGAGCCCCTCTAGGATATTGGAGCCCCTATGTCAGGATTCAAAAAGAAGGAAAGTAACGTTGGGCTAATGAAGTTGGATGTTAGAGGTTCGACTCCCTCCGTATTCAATTTTTGAATAAAAGAAAAAAGAAAAGGAAAATAACGTTGGGCTAATGGGTCAGAGAGAAAAAGAGGGAAATGAACGTTGGACTTAGTTTAATAAATGGGTCGGAGACTACTAATGGACCGTATTAAAAACCCGAATTTAATACGGGAATGTAAAAAACGTGAATAATTTGCAAAGCTGAGAAAACATGTGAACTGTGATCGGAGTTTCAATTGGACGCCCGTATTAATCGGTCCCATGCAAAAATTCGTGATTCCGCGAAATGCTAACCAGGGGCGAGACTGATTTTTGATCCGGGCTTAAGAGCATCCACAGTGGGGCGAGTAAAAAGTGGACCAAACCCTAATATACTCTTTGGTCGGCCCAAAACAATCACAGTGGGGGACTATATTTGGGTTGTAGTCCAAATTTTTACTGTTTAGGATCCAAAGTGATCCGAGAGGTGGACCAAAATCGAATTCGGTGGAGCGTGAAGTTAGAAGTGCGTTTCGAGAGGCGTGAAGTTTACGTGTGTCTCATTCCAGGCATGAAGGTAGCAGTGTGTCTCATGAATCAGACGCAACCCAAAATGACGCTTGTGTAGGTGTTCACATAAGTGCACACCCCATTGGACGCACACTTTGCGTGCGCTTGGTGCTCGGCTTTAAAGAAAATTACACACGACGTAGGCGTTAACTAAAGTACGCCTTATGTAGGAGTTCACATAAGCCCACGCCTCATCAGGCGTTCATCTTCGCGTGCGCTTGCTGCGGCGTTAACGAAACTTACGCCTACGTCGGGCGTTAACTAATTTTACGCTTGTTTATGGACGTTCACCAATTCTACGCCTGTGTGTATGGGGCGGTGGTGTACATGACCGTCTCCTGTAATATTTACCGTTGAGATTCTTACCGTTGTAACGGCTATATTTTTGTATTACCTATATATATAAATTGGTTGAGCATTTCATCTACTACTAACCCATTTCATTTGATTTGTGTACAAGAAAAAATTCCATAGTTTCATATTTTTCCTTTCAAATCAGTTAGAATTATGGCACCAAAACCACGAGGTCCAACTACATTTGAAGATGTAACGATGTGTAGAATTCATTTATCAATATCTCAAGATTCTAGTGTTGGATCCGATCAATCAGAAGAAAAATTATGGTCTTGCATCTTAGTTGGGATGAAAGAAGTCATACCTACAATGCCAGAGCGCACTTGGACCTCCTCAGAAACGATTTCAGGGAATAAGTAAAGATGTGGCGCTTTACTCTACAAAAGAGGCGGAAGTGGAACGTGAACACTATACTGGATGGGGGCCCGAAACAAAGGTAGGTATTCGTTTAATTTTTGTCCCGTACATAATTATTTTGAATCTATATCGTCCACTAAACTTTTTTTAAAACAATAACAGATTGAAGAATTAAGGAAGTTTTTCAAGGAAGCTAATGGTGGACAAAAAATTAAGCATGAAGAGTGTTCCGCAATTATGTTAGAAAATATCAAATATTCACGACGATCGACAACTGTTTTCGATTCATCACAAGATGAAGAAGATTCTGAGAGTGGCGAGGAAGACCGGGAAAGACAGGAAACAAGTCAAGACCATTCCAATGGCGATGAAGAAATATGAGACATACCTAACACATATAACCATCATATGGGAAAAAAAGAGGCAAAACGACTGAAGAAAACAGGGAGAGCAAAATCCAATGGCCAAAAGGAAATGATATAAATAATTATTAAATAGTAACAAAACTTCAATACCAATTATAGAGAACAAACACAAATGAAGATGGCGCAGAGAGTATCCGAGTTTGCAGCAAAACTAGCCGAGGCTTCGAAAAAGTTTACGGCAAAACAAGTTAGGAAGAAAAACTTGACGCAAAGAAAAAAACAGACGACGAGTTTCGCATAATGATGATGGATGTCTTCGGTTGGATGCTGTAACAAAAGAGTACATCGAACTTAGAAAGGAAGACAATTTGCAGAGAAGGAGAAGTCAAGCTTAATCGTTCTCGGATTAGTTGAAACCTTAAGTATTATGATTATTAATGGATTGACAGTTTTAGTTTCTACTTTAGGATTTGTATTTTAATTTATCTGAATTATATTAAGAGGTTAAAATTTCCAGTTTAGTTTTAAATTAATAGTGTTATTTTAAATATTAATGAACTTCCAATGTACTTGTTGTTTGAATTAATAAAAACTTTAAATTTCGAGTAATTAAGTAAGTCAGATGAAAACTTAAACCGACTCTTTTTTTCGCATTAACATCAACGGATATTTATGTAATAAGAGATCACTGAATAATTGATGTTGGTTTTTATTAACTGATGTATTGCAGATGCCAGAATGACAACACGATAAAAGACTCGACACTGTAAATATTAACCTATCTACTCGTCTCCTACATAAGTTGACAAGTGAGATTGTCTAAATTTTTAAGATTGACAAAGTAAATAATTGAAACATTGGATTCCACTGAATAAACTTTTATTATGGACCCACCAGTCTCGAAAAAAAGAGACTCGTCACTTCTTTCTATATCATGTTTTAGTCATTGCATGCGGACCAAACACCTTTCATAAATAGGCGTCCACCGTATTTCTAGACATCCATTAAATAGACTGTTATTAATTACCCACTAGGCTGGATAAGAATAGAGTCGTCACTTCTTTCAATATTATGCTTTAATCTTTTATTGAAATTTGAAGAATTATTTCCATTCAAAAAAGGCCTCATATATACCCATTCGTTCCCATTTCGGAACCACATCTTCCACACTTCAAATAACCTAATTGAAAGATTATTTTTATCTCTCCGTTTTAGAATTATGGCTTACCATATTTTTAGTATTAATGCTGATAATTTTACCACAGAAGAAGATTTATCTCTTTGTCGAAACTTAGTATTATATTATCCAGCAAGGGGTCATGAACGTCGGATGAATGGTTCAATGAACATGGAATGGTTAGAACATAACCATGCTAACTTCTGTAATGAAACCGGTAACCCTAATAACCGGAATAGAGCAGGCCTTTTTTGTCGATTTCAAGAAATAGGAAGGGCAGTACTAGAATTTTCTACTTTAACCGCTAAGGTGAATGAAAGAAGAGTTAGGAATGGAACTGATGACGAAGTTGTTGCGAGATCCTTGGAGGAATGGAGAAGATGGAAAGGTTCAGATTTTAGGTACCAACCTCATTTCGAGATCCCAAGGGTGGTGGAAAAATACAAACCTTTTGTGTTGATTGTTCTTCGAAGATGTTAAGATCGTCATCTAGGGCGTCATACCACTCGTTGAAGGTTTGATTATAGGTTTTGTGGGTATATCTCTTTGTAAACCCTCACGAGACATAACTCGTTCATTGGGACCACCTAATGATTTTAAGGCTTGTTGCACGTGCTAAGTGCAACCGTGACTCCTGCGAAAATGAGATATCTTAACATCTTGTGATGTATTGTTGTTCTGAATAAGTGATATTGGTTATTTATGATACTTCCGTTAATTTATTCATTACAAAATAGATTGCGTCGGTGCAAGTACAAATAACGAAAACATATTACAATAGTTAATTAAAATCCTAATTCACTTTTATAGAAACGATTACACTTAACATATATAAACAAACCTTTAAACCACCAAACGACTTTGGTTAACGAGTTGTATCTCATGAGAGTTCATAAAAAAAAATGTATCCACAAACCTATTATTATGTCGGAATCAACTTCAAATGTATAGTTTTTTATAAATATAAATAGGTTAAAATGTCTAACTTTTATTATCTAGGCCCCAAGTAAACAGCTGACCTACTTGAGTTGTCACGACAGACAAGACAAGTTTGATTATCCGATTCTAACTTCGTTAACTGCTAGGTGAAAAATATTATTTCAACTAGGACCTAGGTTAACAGTGAACCTGGGAGGCTGGGACCTGGGTTGAAATTCTCAAGACCTTAACCTAGCAAAACAGTGGAGTATGGACCCGGTTGAAAATATCACATCTATAATATATTTTCAGTAAAATGCATTGAAGCTTCATGCTCCATGAAATCTTCCATTATTATTCTTGGAATAACCGTAGTGTGAACTGTGACGTCGGTTTCGGCAGAAAGAGACACAATAATTTAAAAGTCATTTATCAAATCACTACAATACGACAAAATATTATGCAGTCATGAAATCTGCATATCACTTGGATGTTAACATTATTTCATTAGGTTCCAAAAACCTGACTTTGTAACTTAACTGTTTGGTCTGATTTTAAGAAAGAGTATTGCTCGTGCCATCAGAAATTGTATAGTTGTTTGAGTAGTTGAGTGTAGACTGTTGAGTGTTGATCTGAAATATCTAGTATAGTTTTCAGTTGGATCAAATAAATTCTTGTCTTTATTTCAAATGTCTTGGGGTTGTTTTCTTCCTTCCTCCAGGAGCCAAGATCCAAAAGAGTCACCGACTCCTTCTATTATTTAGGTTTCTTAACAGTGTGACAGTGACGATTCCCATTGCACTAGGGGAATAGGGACGCAATTTAATAAGGCCGATCATTTTTTGGTAGCAGAAAATGAGGTACCAGAATGTGTTTCATATTATTTATAGTAATAATTAATTAGTCTATATTATATGCGCAGAACTTATCGGTACGAGTTTTTTTTGAAGCCTGATATAGGGGCTTCCACATTAATAGAGGGGCTCCTAGGTGAGCCAAGGTGACCCAATTTTACGATAAGGGATGTCCTAGGGGTAAAGTTAAATGTCCATTTTACCCTTATACTAATTAAAACCTAAACTCTTTTAGTTTCTCCCATAATTTTTTAAAACTTTTTAAAACTAAATTAAAGAAAAACCCAACCGTAATCCATCACAATTCATCGCCGATTCGCAAATTCATCGTCGATTAAAATCAACGCAACAATTCTAGATGAACACTTTTCCTTTCAAGGTAGTAGTGATGGCAATGAACACTTTTCCTTTCAACCTAATCAAGAGATTCAACAAGAAATCGATAGTGAAAAGCAAAATCAAGCACAGAAAAATCCAACAATGGTGTATCTAAGGTATTGAATAAAACCCATGTTATTCTTAGAACTTGTAATTGATTTATTCGCATGTTTGATCATGTTTTTGGGGAAAAAATGTTGGACACAGTTGATATTACGGTTGGGTCCGTGTCAAAACCCAACCGTAACATTTCGTGTTCTTGAGTATTACGGTTGGGTTATTTTCAATACCCAACCGTAAATTCAAGGGAAGAAGATGAATAGTTTAGGATGTTACGGTTGGGTTTCAATAGATAACCCAACCGTAACTAATGTATTGCGCCCTTTTTTAAAAAACATTCTACGGTTGGGTTTTGAGAAAATCCCAACCGTAACACTAGCGTTCATAAAAATGTGTTAGAGTATTACGGTTGGGTTTTTTCTGAAAACCTAACGTAACATGTGGACTACATTTTGTACTGATATGTTACGGTTGGGTTATTCTCAATAACCCAACCGTAACATATCAGCACATTAAATTTATTGTTTCTGTATTACGGTTGGGTTTTAAGCAAAACCCAACCGTAAAAATGATGTGCAAATCAGCCACATGTGTGTTACGGTTGGGTTTGTGTCAAAACCTAACCGTAAAATATGGGATAAAAGTTACGGTTAGGTTTTGAGAAAAACCCAACCGTAAATCTTCCTGTGTAGTGAATATTTATTTTGTTGAAGTTGATTTGCTTGGAAATTATCTAACTTGTATTGGTTGTGTGTTGTAGGAAGAATAAGAGGGGTAAAACACATAATCCATCTTTTGATGATCAGTATCAAAGTGTCAGAGTGCGAGGACATCCTCATGGTTTGAGTCGACTCGTCAGGATTCAACCTAAAGCTGTTGGAGTTGTTGATCCACTAAGGGTAATTGATTTGGTGCCAAAGTTAGTTCAGCCACCTATTATTATTGATTTGGAGAATGATGAAGTTGAACCACCTATTATTATTGATTTGGAGAATGATGAAGTTGAACCACCAGTGACGAAGAACTGAAGAACCTGCAATAACTCTATGTTTATTATAACAGTTGCGTCAAACTAAGATTTATTTTCTTTTGTGGGGGAATTCCAACTTTAATGTGAATGTATGAAAAAGATTTTCTATTTAAATTTGTCAAGATCATGTTTTATTTACAAATATTTGATGTTGGAAACCAAGCAAAGTAAAAAGCAAGTTATTACTGCAATATGAAAAACTCGCCAATATGACAATCATGTCCAACAAAACTAGTATTCTAACATAGTGGAACATTGGTGAATCTGGGATAAATTTTGTGTTTTAAACCCAATTTAGAGTGAATTGAAATTCCAAAAAAAGATTTACAAAAATATTTACGGTTGGAATGTCTATTTTACCCTTATACCTATTTAAACATAAACATTCTTAATATTTTTCATAACTTTCAAAAACTAAACTAAAGAAAAAGCCAACCGTAACCCATCTAAATTCATCGTCGATCGTAAAATTCATCGTCGATTAAAATCAACAAAACAATTCGAGATGAAGAACCATAATAAAAGCATTCAAGGTAGTAGTGACGGCAATGAACCCTTCTCCTTTCAACCTAATCAAGAGATTCAACAAGAAATCGATAACCGTTCGCAAAATCAAGCAGAGAAAAATCCAACAATGGTGTATCTAAGGTATTCTAGAAAACCCATGTTATTCTTAGAACTTGTAATTGATTTATTCGCATGTTTGATCATGTTTTTAGGGGAAAAATGTTGGACACAGTTGATATTACGGTTGGGTCCGTGTCAAAACCCAACCGTAACATTTCGTGTTCTTGAGTATTACGGTTGGGTTATTTTCAATACCCAACCGTAAATGAAAAGGAGGAAGATGAATAGTTTAGGATTTTACGGTTGGGTTTCAATAGATAACCCAACCGTAAGTAATTTGTGCCATTTTTTGAAAACCATTCTACGGTTGGGTTTTGAGAAAATCCCAACCGTAACACTAGCTTGCATAAAATTTTTGTTAGAGTATTACGGTTGGGTTTTTCTTAAAACCTAACCGTAACATATGGACAATTTTTTTTTATAGTTTACGGTTGAGTTTTGAGAATAAACCAACTGTAATATTTGCGCACATTAAAATTTATGTTTTTGTATTACGGTTGGGTTTTAAGAAAAACCCAACCGTAAAAATGATATGCAAGTCAGTTACATGTAAGTTACGGTTGGGTTTTTGTTAAAACCTAACCGTAACATATGGAAGAACATTTACGGTTGGGTTATTCTCAAAAACCCAACCGTAAATTTTCCTGTGTAGTCAATTTTTTTTACTTGAAGTTGAATTGCTTGGAAATTATCTAACTTGTATTGGTTGTGTGTTGTAGGAAGAATAAAAGGGGAAATAATTTAACACCTATTTCTCACACTCTAACCCCTCGCCACGGAAAGCATTTAGGGGTTGAGAAGAGAGGCGTGAGCAAGACCCATAATCCCTCTTTTGAGGTAGGTGCTGGTAGTGATCCTCAAATTGCAGAAGAGGAATATAATGTGTTCCAAGGCTTGGGTGATCTACCAACACCCAGAGGTTCTCTTGTGATTAGAGAACCACCACAAGAGCAACAAGTAGAAGAAGAAGAGGGGGACAGAGAACACATGTCCCTCAAGGCAAAGGTAAAGAAATTAGAAAAGAAAAGGCAAAGAAAAGGGTGGTTGCCAAAGAAATTCCCAAAGAAAAGGCCGAACCTCAACTGTGGCCTAAGAGGAGGAATGGAGGACTATGGGGTGAGGCCCCAGACAAATCAGCAATATTATTTGGTTATCCCCATTCATGGGCTGCCAAAGTTGCAGCGACCAAGGTATTATTCTAATCACTTCTCTTATTCTGTTAAATTTTGGTTTGTTAACTTTTGTAAGTAAAACAAATTTGTTTTTATTCTTTGTAGGATCATACACAGGCGATCAAGAAATTGGTTCGTCAAAGGGCACAACATTGGCCCTTAACTGAAGAATGTACGGCTGTACAAATTCTTGTAAATGGTACCGGGTTAGCTCCCGGAATTACAAATTCAATGTGGGAGTATGACAGCGTCGTCTGCGCAGCCTTCAGGGAGCGTTATTGGCCTGAAACCGATACATTTCATCTCCCATTCGGCGAAATGACTATAACGCCGGATGATGTCCACTCAATTCTAGGGCTGGAGGTGGAAGGTAAATCTGTGTTTGAGGGTTTTGACAACAACATGTCCTGGAGTGATATTTATGCACTTGTCAAAGAAACACTTGGATGGGAGAAGACCGAAGCTGAATCGGAATTTAAATTGGTGACTGGAGATAAACAGGGGATGCCAAAGAAGAAAGTTCAATACATGAGCAAGAAAATATTGCTGCGGTCACTACGGGAGAAGTTTGGATGGACCGCGAAGTTGGAAATGGCTGGGGTCGTCATAGATGACACCAGAGCCATTCGAACAGCCAGAGCTTATCTGCTATATATGCTCGGCACCATCTTCTTTGGTGTCAACTCGGGCAACAGGGTGAACGTCCAGTATCTACAATGGCTTCAGGGTGATCTCGGGATGACCCATCAGTACTCGTGGGGAACTGCTACCCTGGCCTACCTACTTGCTAACCTTCGAAAAGCTTCGAGGGTCAGGGGAACTGAGATTGCCGGTAATACCGGTCTGCTTCAGGTAATGTATTGTTTGAATTTGAATGTTCAATTTTAATTTATTTTTTTTCTCATTTTCTTATATTAATATTAATTATCTTTATAGGCATGGGTATACGATCACTTTCCCAGACTGGCTCCTCAAACAAGCGTTGATGTTAATGGACCTACGGGAAAGAAATTCGTCTTCACCGGGACGCAGGCAAAATATAAAGAAGTGCTCATAGCAAAGATGAGAAAAGAAATTGATGCTTTCTCGGTCGAAGATGTTATTTTCGATCCTTATGTGAACATAAGCATAGGTGATGGACATGTTGAAGATTTACGACGATTTTCGGACGTGGCAGGCTACAACGGCCCTTTGTACCATCCGTTTGGGTACGTGATGTCCAACCCCCGGCGAACTCTCCGCCAATATGGATACGTCCAAACAACAGTTACACTGGAAATGTTTAAATTGTGTGTGAATGGGTCGATGATCGAAGGGCCAAACATCGTGTTAAACTATGAGCCAACGCCTTCAGTCGCGGTTTGGAATAACCGCAATGATCCGAAATACCAAGTCCAAAGGAATGAGTTAACTCCCTCTCCGGGCACAAAAGAGGCTGCAGGAGATTACTTGGATTGGTATCGCCATTTTGGTCATCCAACTATCATCAACAATGATCCGGAGACTCTGGTAATCAACACAGGAGATGGTTTCTGGAAGAAGGCATATTTCAATTTGGTACGTACATTATTTTTGTTATTAATGTTTTTAAGATTTATTATTAAACACTGATCCTACTTTTATTTCCATATGTGAATAGAAAAAGAAAGCCGTTGCATTGGCGGACTCTATTAATCCATGCCTAAGCACAATTGATGTGAGGACGCGTGACCAACTCAAAGCTTTGATTAGGGAGGTTCATCATGAAGTTGAGGATGTGCATCGGACTTTAAAGAGGAGTAGACCCAGTACAAGAGGCGCGACTACAGATGCGAGTACTACTAGGAGAGAGCCCCAAGCATCGGATGAAGAGTCACATGATGAAGCCGGGGATGCTCAACGTGGTGCTCGTACTCGAGGCGGTCGTGTTGGAGCTCGTACTCGTGGCGGTGCTGCTCATCGTAATGTTAGGAGCAAAAAAAGAGCTCGTCAAAGTCATCGACCTACCCCTCCTCCTTCTCCCTAACTCTATGTCTATGGACAACAAAGTTTAACGTATGTGTGAATTAGTTGTGAAGTTAGATTTGAAATTTGAATTTAACTTGGACGTGAAATGAAAAATCAGTCGCCAAAATTTAGTTACCAGTTATTTGAAGTTGGAAAACAAAAAACTTATATTTTTCCGGTAAAAATACCCAGTCACATTAGTATTACGGTTGGGTATCAGAAATACACCCAACCGTAAAACTGGCAAAATAAAAAATAAGACAGGTTTACGGTTGGGTCTCTAGCCAAAACCCAACCGTAAAATTGTCACATTTTTATACTACAGTTTTACGGTTGGGTTTTTGATGAAAACCCAACCGTATATATGAAAGAATAATGTTACGGTTGGGTTTTGGCTGAAAACCCAACCATAACATTTATGACCTCAACACATAAATTCCCTACGATATTACGGTTGGGTTTTCAGCAAGAACCCAACCGTAAATTCTACTGGATAACTTTAATTTTGATTCTCT
>JAJJMC010029954.1:2176555-2238127 GCA_023531435.1 Papaver californicum
GGATAACTTTAATTTTGATTCTCTAATTTGTTTGTTTTTCGTTTTTTTCTTTGTTTGAATGACCCAATTTACCTTCAATCTAGTTAAAATGATTGAATAAGTTCAAATTTTTGATTTTGAAACCCAAATGTGACCTTAAAACTCAAAGGTAAAAACATCGGTTACGGTTGGGTTTTGGCTGAAAACCCAACCGTAAGGTTTATGACCTTAAAACATAATTCCCCTATGATATTACGGTTGGGTTATTTTCAAAACCCAACCGTAAATTCTATTTGTGGAAAGTTTTGGGTCGTTTTTGAATTATATTTTTTTTGGGTTTTCAAATAGAGCCGTTCAAACCTTGTACGACCCATTTTTCAAAATATAACCGTTATACTTCTGGTTTATAAGTGGAATAATTGAGTACATATCTTTTCCATCCATTTTTTTCAAAAAATAACCTTTATGTTAGAACAATCATCTCCAACATAGTGTAACATGGGTCAACCTGGCATTAAAAATCCAGATTTTTCTTTGGAAGAAGATTTATGTATTTGCCGCAACTATGTATTATGTTTTCCAAAAAGAGGAGAAGAAAGAAGGCAAAGTGGTATAACGAGTCCGAGTTATTGGCAAATAATCCATGAAAACTTTTGTTCTGAAACCGGCAACCCTTATAACCGTGATCACGTGAAGTTGATTTGTCGATATAACACTATACACCGATACGTAGAAGAATTTATGGCATTAGTTCGTATTATTGGTCAACTACGACTTAGGGGTGAAACCGATGATGAGGTGTTACAGAGATCTCTTGAGGAATGGAGGAGATGGAAAATATGGCCCTTTTTATACCTACCTCATTATCACATCCTAAAAGACTTTTTGCTCACTCGCAAACCTATTTATAGTTCTTTTGTAATGCCATTTGGGTTTTTTAGTGTTAATTTCAATTGTATCCCAGGTTACTTTAATGATTTCATGGGTTGTAATGTGGTCAAAAATTTGATGTTTACATAAATTTTGTGTTTTGAACCCAGTTTTGAGTGAATTGAAATTCCAAAAATAGGTTAATTATAATAATATTACGGTTGGGTTTTGAGTGCAAACCCAACCGTAAACCTTCCAGTTTAAATTCATCCTGGTTTACGGTTGGGTTTGTACTCACAAACGAACCGTAAAAGTGACAGGTTTACGGTTGGGTTTTGAGTACAAACCCAACCGTAAACCTGAGTGAATTTAAACTGGAGGGTTTACGGTTGGGTTTTCACTCAAAACCCAACCGTAATATTATTATAATTGTTCAGTGACTAGTTTACGGTTGGGTTTTTACTAAAACCCAACCGTAAACCTGGAACATTTTGTAGTAACACATATGATAGTACAAATTTTTATATTCCAAAAAACTATATTCATATTATGATTCCTCCAACATACATATTAACATTCTGACTCCGACTCAGAAACAAATGATATGAATTGAAATGTCGGTGAGGGTTTTAATGCCTTCCAAAGTTCGAAATTGTGCTTGAATCTGTGACACCAAGACTTGGCGATATCACCGTCGTACCCATCCTGTAAAGGGGGTAATGGACTTCCTTCTTTCAACTTTAGACCAACAAAATGGCAGTTTTGTACCATCCCAATCACACATCTTCTATTTGCCAATTGTTCGACAAATGTTGATCTTGTTGGTGCAAATGTTAAACAATATCCATTTGAGATATAATGGATGACGCAATTAAAAGCGTTGGCAAGGATTTGGCCACATATTGGCATGCTCATCCAATACTCACTAGTGTAATTCTTATTGCCTATTAAACGCCTTTTGAGAGCAATGAACTCCTCGTTTAACAACGACTCTTCATCTCTATATGCACACATCATTGGCTTGTATATATCCGGGTAAGAGCGTAGTTCAACCGCTGACTTATGCCTTACAAAAGTTACTTCGTCCATACCCAACCCTGCTGCTCCGCTAAATGGTCCAACTTGTTCGATGAATACATGGTATCCACAATTACCATCACCGGCAACATCGTCGGTGGCCTTTATATATGGACGAAAAAAAGCTGGGAACGATGACATATAATTTTCATAAATAATTTGCTCGGTTCGGACGATTTTGCCATTCTCATTTCTTGAATAGTTAGATGGAAATTGCATCAATCCTCTTGCAATCCGGATCGTATATGGCTCTTCAACCACTAATGTATTGCTTTTAAGTTTTTCTTTTCTTCTTGCTAATTCTTTCATACTAACTCTTTTTTTTCTTCTTGCTAATTCCTTCATACTTACTCTTATTGAGTTTGGGTGTGGAGGATCTTTTCCCTTAGCACCAAGTTCAATTGTTGAACTATCTTGAGTGGGAACCGCGTGACCTTTTCCTTTAATATCTACTACACTTGGTCCCCCTTGTTCCGTTCGACTTATTTTTCGTTGAGCATCGTCCTCCTTCTCATCCTCTGCTTCATATTCATTTTGCAAATGCTCAAATGCACAAGGGTTTCTTTTCTTTGATTCTTCATGCAATTCCCTAGCTTTTTTCCGTCCCATGGCCCTCGATTCTTTGGTAGAAGGCCTACCTTTTCTCTTCCCTCTAATTAGTTCCTTGACAGAGTACCTTGTGTGCGGAAACACGAAGTAACTCAAGTTTGTCAACCAAATTTGCCTTTGCGCCTTATTTAATGTATCGTATTTCTTGGCTATAGCCTTTCCAACGTGGGTGTCGGCAAACGATGCACCAAAATCTTGCTCGACGATGGGTTCATCGAAAGATAATTGTTGCCAAAACGGATCAATATCTTGAATTGGGATCACACCATCTTCTTCGTACTTGGGCATCATATGCCGGCAGGGAAGTCCCAAACTTGACATGTTAGGACAAACACACTCTTCTTCTCCGTGTAAGTTGCCCAATCTATAGTGCTTTATTTCGTACATTATCTTCTCAATAGCACAATGCGACACCTTATAAAAAATACTTTGGAGCAATGGTTCGTCTTTATAGCTGACGTGTTTTCTAGAAAGGCTTTTTTCAAAAGATTCCTTAACTCTATCAAGGTCACGGACAAAATAATCGTGCATCGCTTCGAAGACCGTAACAAACCCACCATCACAATTATGAAGCTTCTTCTTCATTCTGTTGTGAGATGACTCCACGGTACTTGTAGCTTGGTTGTCAAAGTGCCTATATTGGTTTGTGAATGCCGCTACAAACTTCTCTTTGTGGGGATTCAACCAATTGTCCATCAAATAGTTCACAACTTTTGGATAATTACTCCAATGCAAGCATAACATACGAACATTTTCTTCATAGTCTTCCTTGGTGATAGACCATGTCAAAGCATCCCATTCAGTTTGGAAACTAGCCCATTTTAGTTCCGCCAACTTGTCATCCTCCTTGAATTTTTCTTTGGCCGCTTCTTGTTCTGATACCGGCAATTTATTAATTCTCTCCATCTCGCTTCTCTTTGTTGGCCGAATAATCGTTTTGCACTTGGTTTGAATATTATTCCACAAGTGGAACGTGCAAAGAAGATGATGAGCATCTGGGAATACCCTTGCAATGGCATTCATCAAGCCTTGTTCTTTGTCGGTGATAATTACCTTAGGGGTATAACCTTCAACGTAGAATAATTTAATTTGTTCCAATGCCCACACATAGTTATCTTGGAGCTCGTTTCTCAAGAAGCAAAAGGCAACACTAAACGGGGACTTCGTAGAAGTTTGCCCTACAACATTCAATATCGGGAGCTCATACTTGTTAGTTTTGTACGTGCAATCCATCATAAGCACTTGATGGGAGCACCGGGCTAACTTTATAAACTCGGGATGAGCCAATATAATATGCTTAATTTCTTTATTTTCATCTTCTTCGTGAAACATGGTGTAGTTTTTTGTCTCCCCCAAGTACAAAAGTTGTTGGATCGGGTCCCTTTCTTCCCATTTCTCACGCTTCAACTTGGCTTTGGCGTTGTAGATTGTCTCCAACGTAGACACATTATTTGAGTTTATTTTCTTCAAGTGCCCGAGTATATCACTGGGTTTCAAACGCTTATCCGTCATATCGTTTACGATGAGCTTTTCTTCCTTGGTAAGCCGGGCCATAGAAGGATGCGTTAACAAAGTCTCTGGTGGTAGGTGGTTGTGACGACCGTATACAACTGTAGACAAGAACCACTTATTCTCGTTGTTCTTATGAAATTGAAGTTTGAAAGGACATCCCGTCTTCTTAGTGTAAGTTTTTCGTTTGATCTTCGTCTTTGATACATACTCAGTACCCTTCTTTGCATATCTTGTGTATTGTCCACTACACTCACAAACCATTTGAAAACGGTTGTGTTTTTGTTGGTTGTTACAAACAATCACACACATGATGAGTTTCGCATGTTCTGTAGCCCACTTCTTTGCATCTTCTTTTTTATCCCATGTCTACATGGTCCAAAAACATAAAGTTAGGTGAAAAAAATGGCATTATGACAATTGTCGATAGGGATTAACAACTTATCTATAACCTACCAGGTCGTTCAAATAGTGATCCGTAGTATCTATAATTTCAATATCATTTGGAGGAGGCTGATCATACATTGGTTGAGGTACAACCGTAACCTGAACAAAAAGGATCAAGGCCAAGCGTCAGAAAAAACACTAAAACCAATAAGTTTACGGTTGGGTTAGAAGCATCGGACCCAACCGTAATAGCGTCATACCCAACCGTAATATCGTCATACCCAACCGTATTACAGGGAAAAAAAGTCAACCCAATGTTACGGTTGGGTTTGCAGCCGAAACCCAACCGTAACAAGTGCAGTAAATACCCATGCACGTAATAAGTTACGGTTGGGTTTGTGGTAAACACCCAACCGAAAAACTGTAAAACTATACTTTTCAGAAACACAAATGGATACTTACGGTTGGGTTTCTTGAGAAAAACCAACCGTAACTATACTGTTGTAACAAAAATTTTTTTTTTTATGCACTTCAGTTCCTTAAATATCTGCAAAAAATGAAAAAGAGTTTAAGTTAGAATCATACCTGACTATTCTCAGCAGTTGTATCTTCACTTTGACGACTAATATCTCCATTTGCTTTAGTTTCACCATCACAACTTACACTTAAAACCTCTCTACCATCCAAATAATCATACATAGTTGGGTCTCCCTCAATGGGTATGTAGAATTTAGTTTGCCAATCATACAAGGATTCACCCTCCACAAATTTGCCACTAGAATCACTCATTTTGGTGTTTTTAAAATTTTGGGTTAAAACTCTCATATCTCTCTTCCACTTTTCCCACCAACACAAAACAAATAAAAGATTGATTTAACCATAAAAAAATGAAGAATATATGAAACGAAGATGATCATTTACGGTTGGGTTTCAAGAAACAACCCAACCGTAAATAAATTTCCAATTAAAAACTTATGTTTACGGTTGGGTAAGATAATTAAACCCAACCGTAATATAATTTGCAATAAAATAACATATTTGTTACGGTTAGGTTACATTACATAACCCAACCGTAAATGATCATCGCACTTAAACTAACACTAAAAATTACGGTTGGATTCTAAGCCAAAACCCAACCGTAATATAATTTGCACAAAAATCACTAGGATATTACGGTTGGGTTGTAATGCAAAACCCAACCGTAAATTATCACTCAATAGTCACAAAAAAATTACAATTCCAACGGTTATTTTTTTCAAAATCTAGCCGTTGGGAATTTTTTCCCTATAAAAGGAAACATTTCCTTTTATAATTCTCATTATTCTCTATCCCTTTCATTTTCATTATAATTCTAGACTTTCCAACTCATTCTCGCCATACCCTTTCAACCATTTAAAATGGTTCGATACACGAATGATGAAGATGTTGCAATTGTTCGAGGGTGGGTTACGATGATAGACCACGCTTACGAGAGAGCCTTCTATAACAACAATAGAAACGTTGATATAGATGAAAATTGGATGGACTGTCAGGAGGACGATTCTTGGTGGGAGGGTGTGTTTGAAATGTTTGTGGCATTACACGGGAATAGATATCGGAGGACGATCAGTAACATCAAGGGACGCTTTCAGGCGTTGTATGAAGAAATGGAAAACCTAAAACTGGAAATGAAAATGAGAGTTGAAGCATTTCCCCACGAAACCAATGTGGAAAGAGTAAGTGTGTCAATTAATAAATCATTCTTTCTTCCCAATTTTTTTTTAAAATAATGAAACTTATAATTGATTTATTTTTTTCAGCATGTCATGGCTAGGGCGCAGTATAAAATCAAATATGGGAAGGAGTTCAAGCATACAGATTGCTATCGTATCTTGGAACAAAGTTTATATCTTGAGTTTCGCCGTTATGATTAGTGTTTAAGTGTTTAAGTTTAATCATCTAATGATCTACTGTATTTCGTTTCCTTTAGTTCTTCCTTTAATGTTAAAAATAAGGTTTTTAACAACTATGGTATTTGATAAGAAAATGAACTAAACCCAAGCATAACTAATTTTGTCTTAAAAACTTCTCTTACGGTTGGCTTCCATGACTCAACCCAACCGTAACTAGAATCCATACTAAAAAAATTCATATTTACGGTTGGGTTCGATTACTAAACCCAACCGTAACAAAAATTGAACAAATACCAAACTTTCTTACGGTTGGGTCTCAAGGAAAAAGACAACCGTAACAATATCGTAAAATATACACTAAAACTAACACTAGAAGTTACGGTTGGGTTCGGTTACTCAACCAAACCGTAACTATATTTCACTCAAAATATCATTTTACGGTGGGTTCGATTACTAAACCCAACCGTAAATAAATTGTAGAAACACCACAACTAAATTACGGTTGGGTTTCACCTCAAAACCCAACCGTAAATTTTACGGGAATCTCAAAATGTCTGAATTTACGTCCTCTCAAAATAGACAATTCCAACGGTTTTTTTTCTTCAAAAATCTACCCGTTGGTGACTTTTTCCCTATAAAAGGAAACCTTTACTTGTCACTTTCTCATTATTCTCTATCCCTTTCATTCTCATTATAATTCTACACTTTTTCATTATTCTCACCATACCCTTTCAACCACTAAAAATGGTAAATACATACACGAATGATGAAGATGTTGCAATTGTTCGAGCATGGCATACGATGGTAGATCATGCTTATGATAGAGCCTTCTATAACAACAATAACAACGTTGTTTCACAAGAAGATTGGCATGAGGGTCAAGATACCGATGAATGGTGGAATCGTGTATTTCGAATGTTTGCGGCATTACATGGGAATGTAAACCCTTGGGTTACGTGGAGATCCATCAAGAGACGGTTTGAGACGTTGTATCGATGCATGAACAACTTAAAACTGGAAATGCAAGCTAGATTCGAAGCAAATCCCTACGAGAACGGTGTGGAAAGAGTAAGTTTGTCGATTAGTAAATCGTTAATTAAAAAGAGATTTCTAAAATTCAAACTTATAATTGATTTATTTTTTTTCAGCATGTGTTGGCTGGAGCAATATAGAATCAAATATGGGGAGGAGTTCAAGCATACAGATTGCTATCGTATTATGGAAACAAGTCGGGTGTTTGATTTTCGCCATTATCTTTAAGTGCTTAAGTGTAATCATCCAATGTTCTATTGTATTTCGTTTCCTTTGTTTTTTTCCTTTAATGTACTACTTTAAATCTATTAAAATAGAAGGAATAAGTTACAAAGTTGTGTTTCATAGCCAATTTGGAGTATATTGAAAATCAAAAAACAGTGTACAGGACCACTTACGGTTGGGTACGATTACTAAACCCAACCGTAATAAATTCACAACTTGTCTACGGTTGGGTTTTAAGGAAAAACCCAACCGTAATTCTCTGTTGAAATTGAAACAAAAATTAACATAATCTATTACGGTTGGGTTATAAGCCCAACCCAACCGTAAATTCTACTGGCTACGGTTGGGTTTTAAGGCACAACCCAACCGTAACTCTGTGTTGAAATTAGAACAAAAATTATCAGATTATGTTACGGTTGGGTTATAAGCCAAAACCCAACCGTAAATTCTACTGGATAACACAAATTTAGATTATCTAATTTGTGTTTTTTTCGTTTTTTCTTTGTTTTAAACACCCAATTTACCTTCAATCTAGAAAAAATGATTGAATTATTTCAAAATTTTGATTTTTAAAACTCAAAATTAACCAAAAAAATCAATTCTCCAAAGGGTAAGTTACGGTTGGTTTTTCCTTTAAAACCCAACCGTAACTATGGAAAAATGTTGTTCATCATTTTCTTCAACTTACGGTTGGGTCTAGTTGAAAACCCAACCGTAACTAGGGGAAAAATTGGGTTCATTATTTTTCTTCTACTTACGGTTGGGTCTGGTTTAAAACCCGACCGTAACTTGGGAAAAAGATGGTGTTCATCATTGTTCTTTGAGTTACGGTTGGGTTTTGTTGAAAACCCAACCGTAATTTTGGGAAAATATGGTGTTCTTCGGTGTTCTTGGTGTTACGGTTGGGTCCGACATGAAACCCAACCGTAACTTTCTTTGAATCACAAAAAATCAAACTTTCAAATCGTGATTTCATCTAATTTGTGCCATAAAAAGATCAAGAGTTTAATCTAGAGGTATCTAAATGCTACTATGGTTATTGAATCAAAATCTAGGGTTTAAAAAAAAAAACCATAAAATTTTCTTAAATTTCATCAAGTTTTTCTTCCCACCAAACACAAATTCAAAAAAAAAAATTGATCCAAAAAATTTGATTAACAAATATATTATGTTTAATTAATCATGATTAGCTTAATATAATCTTAACTAATTAATGTAATTAAGATTCTTAATCAAGGATAGTTTGGGTATTTGATAAGAATTATGGATAAGGGGTTTTTGAGTTTTACTTCATAGTGTCCCTATTTCGTCTTATTATTGGAACCCCTCTATTGATGTTGGAGCCCCTATATCAGGCTTCTTTTTTTTCTTATTACTCCACCAAAACTCCTGGCAGAAAATAATTTAGATGTCATGCATGCTAAAAAATAATATTTTTATTTTTTAATTATAATAGACAAAAATGAGAAAGTGTAAATATTTTTTTTATGACAAATAGATAGTATTTGGTTATTATATCAATAACTAATCAGAAATGCCAATGGGTTTTTATACGGTAAAAATGAAACACATGTAGAATTAAATATCCCTGAATTGTTAAAAAAAACAAAAATATCCCTGAACAAATGCATGCTTCCATATGAAATCAATGATCAATGTAAAAAATGTTACGCAATAAATCCATTGATTAAGGGAAAATCATAATCATGATAATCCATGTAAAAACTCGATGCCTTATAAATATCATTACAACATGTAAAGGAATCGCCGATATCGTTATAGTATAGTGGTAAAGTCAACGGGTGATGATAACAGTGATCCGAGTTTAAAAACTTGTGAACACCAAATTATTTGCTGATAATCTTTTTTATAATGGAATTAATAAAGAACAAAAGTGACAAATGATAATTCAACTATAACCTATGTATACACCCTAAATTTGTAAAAATAATAATTCTAACTCGAGTAGTTTAGGTAAGTACTAAAATGAAAGTTTTAAGCCCTTAGAATCAGGAATAGTTTTAGACTTTTTACTAAAAATAAGGAAACTAATACATACCCATCGTTGTAATCTGTAAATTTCGCTAATACGTGTTTGAAATTGTTTGACTTTTCTACCTAATTCAAATTTTACGCCTTAACTTTTTATTTTTGATGTCCTTTAGTGATTGCTTTCCGAAGTTGACCTTCGTCAACTTTGCCCCAAGGTCAGCCCTGGATCGGAGATGCTTTGATGGTGGCTGTGGAGAAGAAGTTTGATTGAATCATTGTGGAAAGTACGCTATAGCTATTTTTGAGCAAATAGACAAAAGAACTTTCAGTAGAGATCAGAGAACTCATTGTCAGTTTTAGGAAATTAGGGCCGTAATCCCTCTTAAATTTCCCTCTTTTGTTTTTGCCAATCATATTGCAATAGAGTTGCTCACAATCTGGCTCTATGAGCTAAAACCAATGTTAGACATATGATTTGGTTTGTACCTCATTTTTAACTCCTAGGGACCATTGGACTGGAAATTCTGTAAGTTTGATCTATTTTCTTATGAAAAAAAACAAAAAAAAAACATAGATGATAATTGATCACCTCACTTCATTTTTTGTTTTAGTGGTAAACTAGATGAACTCTCAAGCCAAGTCATATGCACTTACTGAACACCAAATTTTCCGTAGCATCTTCCTTTGTAATGATCAAGGATGGTAAGTCCATCGGTCTACACAGTTGTCCATGTACCAGTAGAAGATTCGGCAGCTACCGCGTCCCCTGCTTCCTCAGGTGGAACTCCAGGTTGAGGAGTAACTCGGAATGCTGCCAAGATGTCAGTATCCTTGGTTTCATAGTCAGGATTATAACCCATACCCAATTTCAAACTCAATTCAACTCACACATTCTCTACTACTCATTCTCTCACACACATTTGTGTTAATCTAAAACAAATCTCTTTAAATTTTAATCTAAAACATAACTATCCTAATTTTTCTGCTAAATGTCTTCTAATTCTCAAAATCAGGCAAATAATGTTAATTAAAAGTTCGTGGTTCAAAATTTACCGTAGCGGAAGATGAAAGCATTTGCAGAAATTATGTCCATTTCACACTGGATAGTTTAATGGTACATCTCCAGCAGGCAACACCTTGTGGAATAACATATTTCAGAAATTGAAAAGGAAACAATTAAATTCTATGGTTGTGATAATGATGGGTTGTCAGGACGCTTTGCTAAAATCAATAAAAAAGTAACCCAATATATTTTTCATGTCATGCAAGTCACTCGTGCTAGACCGAGTGGTGAAGTCGAAGTGGATCTGGTAAATTATATTAAATGTCCATTAAAAAAAATTAAATTTGTATGATCTTTAATAAATTTATTTTTGTAAATTACAAGATCGAAGGTGTCGGATGGAATGACACCACAAACACGGTGTACAATTTGAACATGATTCTTGTTACACTATCTTAAAAGTATTTCCCAAATATAATCCATTACATTTAACAACTATGCAACAAGTTCCTGAAAGATCACCATACTCTCCTTTTACCCCTACACCAAATTCAATTTCCAATTCACCATTTTCTTCACAGGATAACTAAGGAAATCCACATCCTAATTTCGATCTCAATGCATCTAATAACAAGAAACGAAAAGGTTTAGGATGAACCGCATCAAAATTAGCTAGAAAAGTAGCCCAAGAAATAGGAGGTTCCGAAGGTCTTAACATGATCGAGTTTATGACTTACCAACTGACAGCTGAGAAACATAGATCCGTTGGCCGGCATCTCGTCCATAGGGAGTTGCAAAAAAGCCGTCTTTCTCAAGAGCAATTCAGCCATTATGACAAGCATAAGATTCATTATGTGGACACCTCAATAATGAATGAGGATCAAAAATTTATATGGTTAATGAACGTGACAAGTTAAAAAGGCAGGTATTAGAAGAACAATTGCAACCTCAAATCCTTTCCGATGAAGAAGAAGATACTGATATTCTACATCTTGATCAATGTAATATTTAGTTAGTTTAAATGTTTAATAATTAAGATGTAATTTTTTTTGAAGCATTATTATGATGAAATAGTTCATGAGTTGAAAATAAAATAGCTAGATAGTTCAATCAAGTCATGTTTTTTTCATTACTTGAAATAAGCATTACATAAAGAAAGTAAAAAACAAATTAACAATACAAGCAAATTATTAATTCAAACGGGTTATGAAGAACTCCTTAGGGATGTGGAAACAAGCTTCGTATTTGAAATTCTTTCATTTTCATCTTCGTCATTCCCTGAAAGATTTCGCTCTAATCTCATTACCGGTTTCACCCCTAAGTCGATATCGATTGACAATCCAAACTAAAGCTATAAATTCTGTTACTCATTGCTTTATTTTTTGAAATCGTACAAACAACGTTGTTATATTATGGTTATAAGGGTTACTAGTGTCAGCGCAAAAAAATTCATGAATGCTCGCCCAATAAACCATTTTGTCGTCGTTATGCACCTCTTGGATGGATAATGCCCTACGTAGTTTATGCAAAGAGATTAATCTTCTTCCTGAGTAAATTTAGGTTGAGCCATATTTCAGGAAATTAGAGTGAGATTAGAGTGATAGAGTATATATAAAATTTTGTGGGAGGTGTGATTTATCTCTGGGAAAGGAGGATATATATAGGGGATAAATTGAGAGCATTTGTCGTTCATTCAAGTGTTTATCGCTAATGGTTAGAAAATAGACGTTTCACTCCACATCATCCATATTGAATGTTTCCAATTCAAGTAAACAATAGATAAAATAAAACTTGTAATAAATTACTTTAAATTAGTTTATTCATTACTTGAAATTAATATATAAATTAAAAACTTGAAACAACAAATTACTTGAAATTAGATTTAAAACAACAAATTAAAAGTGCTTAAAAAAATAAATCAAACATAACTTCAAGTACGCCTGTCCGGTCTTCCAAACTAGGCCCAAAGATTCGATGTCAGGTCTTGTCTTAACCTGTCGTACAAATTTGCATTCTGAATGTGATTGGTCATTTGCTGATAGTTTCTTGCAGGTAGCTCTCTTCCTTGTTGAACCTAAGGTATCAAATCTTCATCATGGTGGTTAGTCAAATTCGTATTACGTCGGATTTCTTGAATTACCATGTTATGCATAATTATGCACGTAAGAATATTCGTATGCGTTTCACGAGGACTTAAACCACGGTATGATCCACAAATGATAAAGAACTTCCGCTTCAGAATCCTAAAAGTCCGTTCCACATCCTTTATCGAAGCCATTTGGCGGTTGTTAAAATACCTAATTGTACGACCCGGATCGTCTACGGGGGATGATGATACACTTGAACGATACACCATTTAGGATAGATTTAATTCGCAAGATAATACCCGTGAGTGTATTGAATCTCATTGATATTGAACCTTCCATTGTAGAAAATTCCATACTTGAGGTCTTCAAATAGAGGCGACTTGTGCGAAATATTTATGTCATTTGTGAACTCGGCAGACCAAAAAAAGCATGTCATATTCAACAATCATAAGTAGCGGCAGCTTCCAAAATAACAATTGGTTTTGGGTAATGACCCTTATATTGACCAACCTAATACATTGGACATCCCTGCCACATGCAATGCATATAGTCAAGACTACCTAGCATTCCTGAAAAGCCCATATCCTGGTTTTGCTTGAATATTTCTCTGACATATGCCTCTGTTAGTTTTTGTAAATACGTTGGACAAAAATGATTAATCATAGTTTCACAAAACAATGAAAGATACTTGTATGAAGTTGTTTTACCTATACAAAGATACTCATCGTTAGAATCCGTTAGACGACCATAACCTAGAATCCTTAGGGCCGAGGTAACGATTTTTTCCGGACTATGACCTCTAATATTTAATACATCAAACTGATATTAAATTCAGGTTGTACTTGACAAAGTTCTTCAATAATCTTTAACATCAAGTGTCAGGGCATGATGAATCGACGTTGGAAATCTTGATCAAAATACACGCAATCAACATTGAAATAATTGTGTATCGGTTTTTGGTGGTATTCATCCCGCCCCCGATACACATATCTTCTTGTGAATACTTCTTTTGGATTAGGAGCTCTTGGTATATGCCCCGATAATTCTCCCAGCATCATAGTGTTGGTCAGTTCTCTATCTTCATCTAACTCATCTTCCAGTTGTTATAACATCCGAACATAAGTTCGTTGCTGTGTTTTAAACTGATCCATAATAAAGTTAGCCTCTTCCTCATAAAAATCCATCGACTATGAAATTAAAAATTAAATAAATTAAGAAATATTTAAATTTATTTTAGAAATAAGTATAGAATAAGAAATTTTTATAAAGAGCGGTGTGAGTTACATGAAATTGTTGGGGGTATATAGTAGTGGAAATTTGACAATTTTAGCATGAATTTGTCTGTTGCCCGAAAATAGCTGTTTGCGATATACTATCTTTCGAGCGATAAAGTCTTGGTCGCCAACGATAACTTTGTCGTTTGTTTTATTTTTTACAGTGACGCTGCTAATTTCCCTATCACCTGGCTAACCGTTTTGACAAAATACATAGGACTTGGCCTCATGAGTACTCTTCTAAACAAATCGAGCTAGCTAAACGGGCCCACTGATTAACCGGCTATTCCCAATACAAATCTAATCTCGGCCCTATCTACAGTGGAGATTTAAAAAGGAAAAAAAAAAAGGTAATCTAGGGAGTCAATAGTCAATACCCCTACTTTTCACCAGCACGGCTGCACTAATGGATGGATATTATCACTGTAGTAGACAGTCGAACTCAGCCTCAACTCATGCCCTCACTTCCTTTATTTTTGTGATGAAAAAAATATTAGTGTTACAAGTGGTCGAAAATGTGAATGCCCATATTCCTTTAGGACCGTTTGTGTCAACTTTGACAAGTCAAAGTTATAGATTAATTTTAACGAAGATCGCAACGTCGTCAATATCACTATAAGTTTTCGGTAGGTTTTCCTAATAAAATTTTATTAAGAATATATTTATAACGGTCAACAGAGCTCAAAATATTATATTCTATTTCGTTGGTCTAGTTCTATCCTACCCGGCGAAGATTTAAAAGAGACAATTGTTTCATGATGACCAACATGTTAAAATTTTTGCATACTTTCAAAAGGTCTACGAGCAAGATGTTAATGAAATAAAGGAATGATGTTCATTCAAGAGAGTGTGTTACAAGTGGTTGAAAATGTGAATACCCGCATTCCGTTAGGACCGTTTGTGTCAACTTTGACAAGTCGAAGCTATAGATAAAGCTACGTGTTAATTATCCCTATGAGACAGATATATAAACACGTGTTAGTTATATCTTCTTAATGACATGCAATTGATTCTATATATACCCGTTTTGGGTTTTATCTATACTACGACCTGTATAAGCGAAAGGAAATGAGAGTTAGTTAAATCCACTTTCTCTCCGTCTCATTTTTTATATTGTAATGTTCAATTGCTTGTGTGCGGCTGCAATTAGATTTATTGATCGAGTTGGTAAGAATATAAAACGTTATCGATACGAATTGTTATATGATAATCGATATGGGGATAACGGTACGAAAAAGAATAATTTTTCTCGACCCTTGTATATTTAATTTAACTATTGTTAAATAGTTTTATATATATAATATTTATTGTGTCTAATTTTATTTTAATTTGAGTGAGACCGTTAAAAGAGAAGTTAGAAAATTATCATGTCTTGTATATGCTAAAGTCAGTGTAAACAATTATCAGGGATTCACGGTACACGAAGAGATATCTCAATAGGTACGCATTTGAAATAATTCATATTTGTGATATTATTCGTTTTTCGAATTTAGCCAAATATTTAAGTTTTGCAACATTTGCTATTTTTCTCATTAGTATGACAATTGAAGGTTTTTCCATATCCTTTTTGGATGGCGTAGAAAATAAATTTTCCTTTGTTGTTTCACCACGGATTTTGTGGTATATAGTTTAGCTTGAATTTAGAGAAGATAAATGCGTCGTGTAAAATGCTACGGAGAACAATAAGAAAAGCTACAAACTTTCTTGCGCCGCGAGCTTTGCGGTAGGCATAATATACGTCTCTTATATGCATAGATGAGCTTTGAGGAGCTAGTGCGTAAATTCACACTTTGTATATATTGCGACAACAACGACGAGAGCTACGTAATTTAACTGCGCCTCGTATATATACAACGTCAAGCGATAATGAGTGTTGCATTTCTTTAAATTGATATTAAGAGTTTAATATCTAGTCTTCTCATCGCCAAAGCTATTATCGAAAATCACAAATTTGGTGTAATAAATTTGCATCAGTGTCTATGCAAATAAGTCTATTTTTTTATAATAAGAAAAATGTAAAAGGCATATTTAAATATGGGAACCATAACGAGTTTTTGGGTTTAGGGACCTGATAAGCGTCGTACCACTACAAGTGGAGAAATACGAAACGGTATCATCATAATTGGTTGAATAAGCTATATTTGAGCGAGGTTGAGCTCTACTATCGTTGTGGCATAAAAGACACGATATGTGCACCTGAAGTGCCATTCATAATTTTTAATCTCTATCGGTCGTCTTGGCAGGACTGGGACTGATACTGAGATAGTGTATATGTTCACAAAATTTATTTTACAGTTTACTGTTGATTTTACATGGCAATACAAATTCTTAAATTTATTCCAGCTGGACGGTAAATGAGAGATAAAACCTGATCAATTATCTCTCCTGCGTCACGTAATATCATTTCAGTACTCAGTTGTTACCTTAATGGGTAAAGTAAAACGGAACTGGAAGTTCTATTGATGAGACATTCCTGCCTAGGTCAGGGGGAGAATCGTCGACGATATTGGTTAACTCAAATTGTGTCTTATCTAAATTCTCACACCAATAAATGCCTAAGGTGTTGGAGATTACCTTGTTGCTAGATTTAGTAGGAGTACGCTAGCTAGATTCGGCATAAATTAAAGTCCTTGCAAGGCATGCCATAGAATCGCAGCGATTGTACCGTCTGAAAACATGCTTACATGCATGGACGAAAAACCTCAAATATGAGGTAGATGCCAATCTAATCAGATAACATCCATATTCTCTTTGAGTTATGAGTTGATATCTCCTGACGATGAGCATATCCATAAATTCTGCGTTGATATCTCATGGAGAAGAATATCCGCATATTAAAATTTGGTACCACTGGATTAGAATATCTTCATACTCTAGAGAATGATGTAAGATCGTTATTAACTGATTGTTAACTGCTTGTCGATAATGTTCAGAGTAACTACTGAAATAATGGTGGATAAGTATCCCACCTTTATAAAGGAATTATCGACAAAGTTTATATGATTGGAAAATATGGACCTCGATTGTGTTCTCGCTTGTGTACGCTTTTGGGACCTTAGTCCTAGCATCAATAAATTTTGGTTATGAATTTGATGCTTATACGAAAGCGTAGTGAGAGAACTAAAGCCACTCTTTGACAATGAGTTTCCACAGACACTTAATCAGGTTGATGGAAATCTAGTCTTGTAGTCTTAAATGATCGACCGATCACCTGGGTGATAACTGTGTATCTATACTCGTATAGATTTTGTATGAAACTCTTGTTTGTCAATTATTGATGTTTTATCATTTTGGTAATGCTCTGGCCATTGATGGTGAGTAATTTTATTGTTCATTTGTATTTGTTGAATGGTTTAGTTGAATCATTCATAAAGTATTGTGAACTTATTACTCATAAAACCATTGTCATGTTTCTGTTTGAAAACGTGCTAATTTATATGATGCTCCACTGTGAGTGCTGCTACAACATGATTTGAAAATTCGATGGGAGAGTCTTCCCACCGTTAGGGGGAGGAATAGCTATCGCCTGAAAAATGGCATGAGGTATCTGGTTTGCAAAGATAAACCAGGATGTATCTCATCTTGATGTTTTCAATAATGAAAGATATGCAAAAGATTTGATATCTTCAAAAATTTCAAATCAAGTTGCTTTCTCGAAAAGCTGTGAATGTAGCATCAAATGTGTCATTTAAAACACACCAAAAGCGTGGATGACTAGTTGATTCAAACTATTTTGCTCCTCCTAAAAAGAAATGACCAATCACAACCATTGAACGATAGTCCTCTTGAAGAGACTAATCAAAGGTATATCTGATTTCTCTGGGTGTAGTTCTCCTGATAAGAGAATGTCTCCGCAAAATCTATGGAACCTCCATATGAGGGAATTTCCATAACGCATGCGTGCAACAAAGAAACTTATGATCCTAATACAATGATTATTGGTGACATATTCAAGTATGACTACCGATACTTTTGTAGATGATGTTGGTGTTAAACCACACTCTACGTGGGAATGTCATCAAAGGAATTGATATTGGTTATACTGGAAAGGAGAGACTCAAGCAGAATAACAATTTCTCGCAAAAATACATATTTTTGGAACTGCAGTACGAACACTCAGTAATGTGTGCTACACTTAGCCATGGGTAGATGTTTGCAGTCCCGTCATCCAAAATGTAAGCCATATTGGCTACATGTGGGTGTTTGTGCATAATGAGCAAATAAGATCAACTAATGACACAAAGTCTTTCATAGAAACCTGAGACGGATTACAAAGAAACGTATTCCTTATTATGGATGCAATTACCTCTTTGGTATTAGTCTGGAAGTATTTCAAGGACTCGACGTGCATCTAATAGGTGTGGTTGTTACACAGATGTATGAAGATCTATATACATATATTTGCATGAAAGTCTCTGATAATTTTCAATTATCAACAGAAATACCATGATGTATGCATTCACTAATGCTTAATCGAGCCTTGTGTGGTTTGAAGCAATCTAGACGAATATGGTCAATCATCTAAGTGAATACTTATAAAACCATGGAAATACGGACCATCTTATGTTCCCATAAACTCTGCATTAGTAGATTTGATGAATACAATATCAATTTGATTGGAACTCCTGAAGAGCTCCAAAGTACAAAAATGCTTAAACCAGGAGTTCAAGATGAAAATCTCGGTAAAACAAGATATCAATATTTTGGTTGAGCATTGTGGTTGGTGATGTGTTTTAGAAATAGTGGTAAAAAATTTGATACTCGGACTTGTGAAGATTTGATTTTTAAACGTAATTTTTAATACTGGAAATAAAAAAGATTAAAGTAAAATTTATTTAAGATTGTGGAAAGAACTGAGACTAAGGATTCCACCATTAGCCAATTTTTCAAGTGATTTAGCATTAATAATTATCTTAGAACTCATACATTCAATTGATTCTAAATATTGCCAAAGTTGGATTTTCAAAATAATAGTTGTAAATCAAAAGTATGGGACATCAATAGCTCTAAACTAAGCATGACCCATCAAAAGAAAACACAAATAATTGATAAAAATCATTATTTCAAATTTAATTCAAAGCAAATAATCATAAAGAATTGTAAAAAATTAATAAGAAAAAAATATACCACTTTATTATTAGAAAAATGGCCTCCTCCGTCGCCTCAGCAATGGGGTCTGGCTCCTAATGTTGTAAACACTCTCAATATGTGTATTCATGGCTCAAAAATTGTTTACAAAGATGAAAAGAGTGAAAATTGTGTAAACAGAGAGTTTGCAACGGTGTAATTGCGTTGCAGACAACTGTTTCCACTGTTACAGAAAGAAAGTGCTTCCACTGAAGATAAATGTTACTGTTCTAAAGATATCCGTTGAAGATAGGTGGAAGAAACCGTTGCAGCTGAAGATAAATGTTGCAAAAACGAAGATATCCGTTGCTGTTCAGTTGAAGAAATCGTCGCCTATTCTTGTTCTTCACTATAACAGAATACTTTTTTTTTCCTGTTTATTTTCAATTGAAGCTCCCTCTTTTTTACTCGATATCTTTGCTTTATATAAGCTCCACAAACCCTAACTAGTCCTCCTGGATCGATAAGGACTCAAAATATAATCCAAAACCAACTTAAATTCCTGATAATCTCAAACCCGAGAATAAACTTCTTTTTTTCGGCCTCTCCCTGTTTGATATGGTTTTTTTTTTTTCATATCTAGGTTTTAAAAACATATTTCTCACGTGAAAACTTCCTTATTAGATAAGGAATCAATCTCCTAGCCCAAAACAAACTCAAAACTCATTTTAATCTCCACCAATCATCACCGACAGCAACATCATGAACTCTCCATTTTTTCCGGCAAGAAACTCTCCAAAGACGTGTTTCAACCTCTTTTTATTGCTGCGTCATGTTGGGATATCAAATACTCGTTTCAATCCCCCAAAAATAGGAAATCAAATAACTCAGAAACAATTTCTTCCACAAAGAAATAGTTTGAATTTAAAGAAGGGGTGCCATTATCAATTTGGTGGGTGCCTTTAACAAATTCTATGGGCGCCTTTAGTAATTTCTCAGGGTGCCTTTATCACTTTTTTCATCCAATTTTTTCACAAATGTTTATTTTTTAAAAATACCTACAAACACATAAAAAACCAAAATAAATACAAAATAAGTGCTTACAAAATAGAGAATGTAGGATAAATAAGACACAATAATGTGTCTATCAAATACCCACAAACTTATTATTTGCTAGTCCTCGAGCAAATCTAATCTAGAAATAAAATAAAAATCCTAACTCACTTTCGCAGGCATCGCGATTGCACTTAGCGTGTGCAATAAGCCTTTAAACCTATAGGTGTCCATATCGGACGAGGTTTAGTCTCGTGAGGGTTTACAAGAGGTATACCCACAAAACCTTCTACTCCAAACCCTAGATACCTGTGAACGATTGAGGGTAGACACTAAAAAAGCTATTTAGTTGGCATACTAAATTCTTTGGCTATGGGAATCATTACCCTATATGAGTCCAATTGTTGTACACGAGTTTGCACTCAGCATACTATAATTCATATATAAGAAAACAAAGCTCTACTTAGATAGTCGTTCAACCACGATACTCAGAATCTATCAAAGCACAATCACATGAAAAGATTTAGAAGATGGATGTGGACAAAATGAAGTTTGCGCATGTTGACTAAGGTGAACGGTGTTTCCCATATCTGTCTGAAGGTCAGTGCTAGAATGAATCCTAATGGACTGAAATACGCTCCCACTGGTCTTAATCCTTATACTAATATCGACTCAACTGGTATATACAAGGGTCTCAGCGAACGATTAAAAATAAAACAATTATTTATTATTTTAAATTTACTGACAACATGATTGGATCAAATGAATCCAAGCGCATGATTCTTATCAGCATCTTACATGATAGTTCTCATGGATCCTGCGTTCCACGCATGCTTAGGCGACAGAGACAGGAAGAACACACACATATTGCTATCAAAATGTCAATACTCGATTTTTTTTAAAGATAAAATATAATAATGGGGCTTGATCTCAAACACTCTACTTCATCCTGGCGGTGATAACAATTTGATACTGGTGCCCTACCAAATCACTTAGAGAAACACAAAAAATTTGCAAAAATAAAAACAGAAGGTGATATGGTCGAGATAGACTCCGAGATATGGTTGTTACTTCTAACACCTGAACTATGTCCTTTATGAATAGACCATTTAACTAGGCACACTAATTCCTATACAAAAATAGCGAAGTTTCCACCTACCTAGAAGGGTTAGTGTCATCCTGAATTGTTCACAAGTTTCTAGACTTTGGAGTTTCATATTTCACTAAAAGTTTCTCCCTTACCCCCAAACTTAAGTCAAACAGTGTCCTCAATGTTTCAATATAAAGAGCAGTAACAATTGATAAGTAAAAAGAGGAATAAAGAGGTAAGTCAGAAAGATAGTACCTGGGTGAAGCGTAACAATCCTTCTACGGAGAATAAGACAGAAAATAAAAACCTAAAACGAATAATAAAAAAACCTTACAAAAATCTACTAATGTACATAAAAAAACAACCTTGATGGTCAATCAAAGTAAACAGGGTCCTCCAGAGGGACCTCCTCAACATCACCTGTAGAAAAAGGCTCTAAAAATGGTTTAAATATCTGACGTTAACCTTGAAAAGATTTCTATCATCTTGAGTCTCAATCTCAATAGTACCATGAGGAAAAACAGTGCGAACAACAAAAGGACCGGTCCACCGAGAACGTAACTTCCCGGTGAATAAATGCAAATGAGTATCATACAGAAGAACTTTTTGACCTGGAGAAAATGACTTTCTTAAAATATTTCTATCATGCACAAGTTTCATTTTGTTCTTATACTCCCTAGCACTATCATATGCATCTTTTTGAATCTCTTCCAATTCATTGAGCTGGAGCTTCCTGTGAGCTCTAGCCTTGTCAAGTGAAAAATTTAACTGCTTTACAACCCAATATGCTCTATTTTCTAACTCGAAGGGTAGATGACAGGCTTTGCCAAAAACTAGACGATAAGGTGACATTCCAATTGGGGTCTTAAACGCAGTACGGTAAGCCCATAAGGAATCAGTAAGCCTCAACGACCAGTTTTTCGTAATTGAATTAACTGTTTTCTCTAGAATACGTTTTATCTCCCTGTTGGAAACCTCTACTTGACCACTAGTCTGTGGGTGATATAGGGTAGCTACTTTGTGGGTAATACCATATTTTTTCATCAAAATCTTAAACGGTCGATTACAAAAGTGTGACCCTCCATCACTAATTATAGCTTGCGGTGTACCAAAACGTGAAAATATGTTATCATTCAAAACCGTACCACAACCTTGTGGTCGTTTGTTCCATACGAAACCGCATCTACCCACTTAGATACATAGTCTACAACGATAAGGATGTAAAAATAACCAAAGGAATTAGGAAAAGGACCCATAAAATCAATGCCCCACACATCAAAGACCTCAATGACTAAAATATGGTTCAAATGCATCATATTACTACGAGAAATGGTTCCTAACTTCTGGCAGCGCTCACAAGCAGCAAAGTAACTTTGGGTGTCTTTAAACATCAAAGGCCAGTAGAATCCACACTGCAATATCTTAGCAGCAATCTTCTTAGCACTAAAGTGACCCCCACAAGCATGATCATGACAAAAGGAAATAATACTGGACTGGTAACTCTCAGGTATACATCTCCTAATAATCTGGTCTGGACAATACTTAAAAAAATAAGGATCGTCCCAAAAGAAATGTTTTACCACGGCTAAAAACCTAGAACGATCTTGTTTACCCCAGTGTTGAGGCATTCGACCAGTAAAAAGATAATTCACTATATTCGCAAACAAAGGTAATTGGGAAACAAAGAATAGTTGTTCATCAGGAAAACTATCTCTCACAGGAGGAGAATCATCAGGGGATTCCATAACAAGTCTAGACAAATGGTATGCTACTACATTTTCTACACCCTTTTTTTCTCTAATTTATAGAGTGAATTCTTGTAACAAAAGGATCTATCTAAGCAATTTAGGTTTAGTATCCTTCTTAGACAGAAGCTACTTTAAAACAGCATGATCAGTAAAGACTCTAACCTTAAAACTTAAGAGATAAGATCTAAACTTTTCTAAGGCAAAAACAATGGATAACAGTTCCTTTTCCGTGGTGATGTAGTTCAGTTGGGCATCATTTAGAGTTTTGCTGGCATAGTAAATCACATGAAGTAATTTGTTTTCTCGCTGACCTAACACAACAACAATAACATAATCTAAAGCATCACATATTATCCCAAAGGGTAGGTTCCTGTTAGGTGCTTGGACAATAAGGCCGGTAGTGACCAAAGTCTTAAGCTTCTCGAAAGCCTCTAAACAAGCATCATCAAAGACAAACTTAACATCTTTTGCAAGCAGAGTGCAAAGAGGTCTAGAAATCAAGCTAAAATCCTTAATGAATCGACGATAAAAACCTGCATTCCCTAAGAATGACCTAATATCTCGTACAATTTTGGGAACCTGTAAAGTCTTAATAAGGTCAACTTTGGCTTTGTCTAACTCTATACCCTTAGAAGATACGATATGCCCTAAAACAATTCCTGATCGAACCATGAAATGACATTTTTCCCAATTAAGCACTAAATTCTTTTCCATACACCTAGTCAACACTAAATTCTTTTCCCCTTCCTTTCATCGACCAAATGATGCAAGAACTCATCAAAAGATGACCCAAAAACTAAAAAATCATACATAAAGACCTCTAAAAACCGTTCTACCATGTCAGAAAATATGCTCATCAGACAACGCTGAAAAGTAGCGGGTGCATTACACAAACTGAAAGGAATGCGTCTATATGCAAAGGTACCAAAGGGACAAGTAAAAATGGTTTTCTCTTGGTCTTCTGGGCAATAACAATCTGATTATAACCAGAAAAACCATCTAACTAGCAATAATGGCTATATCCAGCTAATCTCTCAAGCATTTGGTCGATGAAAGGAAGGGGAAAGTGGTCCTTCCTTGTGACCTTGTTCAATTTTATATAGTCAATACAAACACGCCACCCCGTGGTCACTTGGGTTAGGATTAAATTATTGTTATCATTCTGGACTACAGTGATACCTGATTTCTTGGGAACAACCTGAACGGGGATGACCCACATACTGTATGAAATAGGGTATATAATACCCGCATCTAACAACTTAAGCACCTCAGTTCGAACTACTTCTTTCATGTTAGGGTTAAGTCGAAGTTGCATCTTCCTAGAAGGTTTGGTATCATCCTCTAAATGAATCTGATGCATACAAACAGTAGGACTTATACCCTTAATGTCTGTTATGGTCCACCCTAAAGCTTCCTTATTGTCTTTAAGAACGGTCACTAGCCTACTTTCCTGGTTACTATCCAAGTCGGATGCTACAATCACAGGAAAAGTCTCAGATGGGCCTAAATACATATACTTCAGGGTATCTGGTAGTTGTTTAAGTTCTAACTTATGAGGCTCTTCTAAAGAAGGAATTAAGGTAGACTTAGAAACTGGTAGTGGTCTGAACTTAGATTTCCATCCATTACTAGTGTCTATCAAAGGGGTTGAATCTAACAAAGCATTCACCTCATTAATCACACTATCATCATCAAAATCAAACCCAAAGTGGGCTAGGCATTTCTCTAATAGATCTTCTAACAAAGTGTTTGGTGATGACTCCTGAACTAATGTTCCTATCATGTTCACCTCTTCAATGCACGTGTCATCTAGCTCAGGTGGTTGCTTACTAATATTGAAAATATTCATCCCAATAGTCATATTACCAAAAGATAAGTTCATAATACCATTTTGACAGTTAAAGATCACATTAGATGTAGCCAAAAACGGGCGACCTAATATCACAGGTATCTGATTCTCTGGGTCAGGGACAAGTTGGGTATCAAGGATAACAAAATCCACATGATAAATAAACTTATCGACCTCAATAAGAACATCCTCTATGACAACATGAGGAATTTTCACAGACCTATCAGCTAATTGCAGTGTTAACTGAGTAGGTTTCAAATCACCAAGTCCTAGATGGAGGTACACATGGTACGGAAGTATGCTCACACTGGCTCCTAAGTCAAGTAACGCTTTCTCAACACGGTAGTTATCTATTATGCAAGAAATGGTTGGGGACCCTGGGTTTTTGTACTTAGGAGTTGTATTTTTCTGGATAATTGAACTCACATGATTAGCTAAAAAGGATTTCTTTTGTATACTAAGCTTTCGCTTCCTCGCATACATATCCTTAAGGAACTTGGAAAAATTAGGAATCTTCCTAATTGCATCTAATAAAGGAAGGTTGATAGTGACTTGCTTAAAAACCTCCAATATGTCCTTAAAGTTGGATTCCTTCTTTGTTGGTGCTAACAGTTGTGGGAACGGGGCACTGGGCACTAAATCTGGCTTATAAGGAACTGCATCGGGCTTTTTAGCGACTTCATCAGTCTCTTCATCTACTGGCTCAGAAGGGTGAACTACAGTATGTTCACTATCAGGCATGGTTACCTTGTTGTCTACCACTTTACCATTCCTAAGGTCGCTAAATGCATTCACATGATTTGATGATTTCTCACCAGAAGATACTTCATGAACTCCTCAAGGTTTGGGTTGTGGTTGACTAGGGAACTTTATTTTTTCTCTTTCTCTCAAAGGCTTAGCGATTTGACCAACCTGGGTTTCTATATTGGAAATAACCTGACTGTTAGCCTGAACAATCTTTTGATTTTCTTGTAAACTATGGTTGACTGACTGCTGAAAATCTTTAGTGTTTTGAGTTAATAAGGCGAGAGACTCTGCTAAACTCAAGATCATCTTATCTATCGAATTCTGAAATTGTGTCGGTCCTGAAGGATTCTTAGGATATCCAAAACCTAGGGGAACCTTAGAATTATTAGAATGACCTTGACTCTGGACCTTAGACAAAGAAAGGTTAGGATGGTTTCTCCAACCAGGGTTATAGGTTTCTGAATAAGGGCCAAACTTCTAAAACTGTCATCGCACCATCGATAATTTTATTTTAAAACCCACATGTGCATAAAGACTCAACCATGGTTGTTGTCGAATAATATAAATCCTCGTAGATAACTTGAAATAGCCTTACTTTTTCTAAACCATGATGAGGACATTGTGATAATAAGTCATTGAACCTTTCCAACTACCTATATAAAGATTCTCCCTCTTGTTGAGCAAATATGCAAATCTGCTGCCTAATAGATGATGTTTTGTTCCTAGGAAAAAACTTCTAGAAAAAGGCAGATGCAAGTTGTTCATAGGTTTCAGTGGACTCAAAAGTCAAACTATATAGCCAAAATTTGGTTTTGTCTCTTAGTGAAAAAGGAAACAATCTAAGTTTCAATGCTTCATCATCTAGGTCCTTAATCCTGATGGTACTACATATTTCCTCAAAATCTCTAACATGGAAATAGGGTTTTTCATTTTCTTTCCCTAAGAAGATTGGGAGCATCTGTATGGTCCCAGGTTTTAACTCATAGTTTTCTTCAATTTCAGCTAACTTGATACATGATGGATGAGAAGTCCTAGTCGGGTTCAACAAAGCTTTTAAAGTTGCCATTGTTGGCACTGTCAAAGGACTAGGAGTAACTTTTTCACACAGTGTCAAGTTCTCAAAATTAAAATTTCCAAAAAAGGGCCCTCAAAAGAAGAGTCTTCGAGGTCCTCGTTTCCAGGGACAAAACTATTAGGTTTGTCACTAATCAAAAGACCTAGAGTGTCTCTTTTCCAAGCTCGCTCAGTGATGATTTCGAGCGATCTTGGCATACATTAAAAAAAATCCTAATTGGAAGGGAATTCTAAGCAATCACAAGCAAGGCTGACTCAACCAAATCAAACTTATTGAATCTAACAAAAAAAAGCATGATGGCTCCACTTAGATTAAAACTTGGAAGTCATTCAGAAGGACTGTATTGGTTAATCTGTTAGCCTAACTCAAAGTTTAGGAAGATTATTTTAAGAAGCACCTTGTAACCCAAGGAAACGTTTCCGAAGAGACAGGGTTATCAAAGCTCCTCAAAGCTTATCCTGTTTCTATTCGACTTAATCTAATTCGGATCGTTCTAAGAGGTTTTCTAAAGAGGACAAGAAGGAAACGGTGATGAAATCCGAGTCCTTATCTTGTATGGCCAGTTCTTTCCCCTTACTGGAAAATAGTTCTGTATTCAGTCCTCAACATATATGCATTATGAAGGAATACAAAAAATCCATTTGCAGGGGTTTCGTGGATTGATAGAGTTTTACCTCCCGTACCAGACGGGCGATGAATCGTTGAAGTCGACTCGGGCCACTGATTCCTGTTTCAGTGTACGAACCCAAGGGGCTGACACAATATCGTACTTGTCGTCCTTTTCTGTGCAGTTTATAATACTACCCTTCCGTAGGGTTTAAAAATAAAAATAATGTCAAAAAATGTCCCAAAATGTCCAAAAATAAAACAAAATTACAAAAACAATTAAAGATTTCCTAATACAGTTTTCCTAAATTAAAATAACAAATAAAAACCATAAAAAGTAAAAATTAAATAGTAAAAAAAAAACTTTTTGTCTTCTTTTTCGTTCTTTTAGCTTTAACTTTACTCCAAGTCTTTTAATCACCAAATTTTTTGGCACAATTTCTTTCGCTTTCGTTCCAAAACCTGTAGCAAAAGAGAAATACCCAAAAAACGTAAAATAGAACAAAATAATAAAAATATAAAAATTAAATTAATAATAATAAAAAAATTAAGCTAAAAATCTAATCTAAAAACAAATCCGCGTTGGCGGCGCCAAAAATTCGTGACAATCTCAAACCTGAGAATAAACCTCTTTTTCCGGCCTCTCCCTGTTTGATCTGTTTTTTTTTTTCACATGTAGGTTTTAAAAACCTATTTCTTCACATGCAAACTTCCTTATTAGATAAGGAATCAATCTCCTAGCCCAAAACAAACTCAAAACTCATTTTAATCTCCACCAATCATCACCGATAGCAACATCATGAACTCTCCATTTTTTTCGGCAAGAAACTCTCCAAAGACGTGTTTCAACCTCTTATTATTGCTGCGTCATGTTGTGATATCAATACTCGTTTCAATCCCCCAAAAATAGGAAATCAAGTAACTCAGAAACAATCTCTTCCACACATAAATAGTTTCCCGTCATTTTTGAGTTTTGAATTTAAAGAAGGGGTGCCATTATCAATTTGTTGGGTGCCTTTAACAAAATCTTTAGGCGCCTTTAGTAATTTCTCTGGGTGCCTTTATCACTTTTTCAGCCAATTTTTTCACAAATGTTTATCTTTCAAAAATACCTACAAACACACTAAAAACCAAAATAAGTACAAAATAAGTGCTAACAAAATAGAGAATGTAGGACAAATAAGACATAAAAATGTGTCTATCAGTTGGTTGTCCATTAATTTCATCAAAGGTTTAGACATGTTTAATGGACAAACTGACGATCTCTTAATTTTAAGATTGATCGATTTACATCTCAACAAAGGAAATGTATCACTCTGTGGCATGTGTTACACCAAAGATGTGTAAATGGTACAATAGCTGAAATATGTTGGAATACTTGATATTGGGTTTGTAATAAACATGTAAGTTTGGTTCTACCCAGCACCGAGACATTGATACGAAGAAAAATATCTCATCTTCGTAGTACCACTATGCTTGATCTTTTGTAAAAGATCGCAGAATGTCTTCCACAGAGAAAACTAATCAGGTTGTTTAAGTTTTGAATTTTTGGCAGGTTTGTTAAAGCATCTAAACATTTTCCTAGCTAATAGTAAAGGATACTTGTTCTTCTTCCGATCGATTACGATTGTTTAGACAAAGCTAGTGGAGAATAAAAGGTTGGTACAGACAGATGATCATTAAGAAATTGCACAGATGAAAATCAGACCAATTTTCTCGGAAGCTGCTACAGACACTACAAGATGGTTCGTGGTCTCTATGCATTATCGGGCCTAATGATCAACTGAGAATGCTACTCATCAGAGAGAGTAAAGACATAAAAGACTATGTATATTGGGCATGTTAGACTTTTAAGTCATGCACTCTTTTTCCTTAGTCAAGGTTTTAATGAGGCACGCGAGTCCACTGCCATCCGCAATTTGAAATGTTGTACTTTTTTTCCTTTGTCCTAGTTTTTTTCCCTCTAGGTTTTTCCGGGAAAGGTTTTAACGAGGCAACATCTGCGAGTGTAACACTGTTCTGGATACTCATATTTTCCTACGTTTAGATTTTATCCCACTGGGTATTTCTGACGAGGTTTTTGATGAGATAACAATCTTAGAACGGTGATCATCAAATAAAGAGATTATATCATAGACTTTTCCGACGGAATCATTGATCGGATAATTATACCGTAATCTTGTGTTAGGTTTTTACTGCACAAGTTTTTCCTGACAAAATTAATTTTAATGAAGATCGTAATGTCGTCAATATCATTATAACCTTCCGGCATTCAGGTTTTTCCTATACGGCTTTCCTAACAAAGTTTTATCAAAAATATATTTACGACCGTTAACAAAGTACAAAATATTATACTCTATTTCGTTGGTCTAGTTTTATCTTACCTGATAAAGATTTAAAAGAGACAATTACTTTTTGATGACAAACATCATTAAAAGTTTGCAGTGTATTCTTTCAAAAGGTCTACGAGCAAGATGTTAATGAAATAAATGAATGATGGTTATTTAAGGGGAATGTTACAAGTGGTCGAAAATGTGAATGCCCACATTCCGTTAGGACCGTTTATGTCAGCTTTAACAAGTCAAAGCTATAGATAAAGCTACGTGTTAATTATCTCTATGAGACAGATATATAAACACGTGTTAGTTATCTCTTCTTAATGACATGCAATTGATTTCAATATATATATATACCCGTTTTGGGTTTTGTCTATACTACTACGACCTGTATAAGCGATAGGAAATGAGAGTTAATTAAATCCAATTTCTCTCCATCTCATTTTTTATATTGTAACGTTCAATTGCTTGTGTGCGCTGTAAGCCTGTAATTAGATTTATTGATTGAGTTGATAAGAATTTAAAAATTAGCATTTTTATAAGAGATTAATCTACTAATAGTTTGTTGAGGTCAATTGGGAAGTGGACTTTCTGGCCTGATAACTTAATGCAATTCAAGACTAAATCTAACGTATCATTTTATAGACATATATTTGGCACCAAAATAAGACATGATAAGCACTAAGATATATAAACAATACATCATGATATCAAATCATAGTGGACTAATATTTCGCAGAAAAAATGCTTAATATTATAAATATAATTATTTTAAAACCCATGTTTAGGATATTCCTAGTAGGGTTGTTCATGATAATGGGTTTTCATGGAAACCGAACCGAACTGTTAAAGGGAGAAACCAAACCGAACCGTTTGTTAATGAAACGGTTTTAAAAAAAAAACCTAGGAACCGATAGTCACGGTTTCGGTTTTGGTTTGACCAAAAACCGAACCGTTATGCCATAGAAAACCGAGTAATATAGACCGTCGATATAGATCTTGATAGATTAAATCTACACCTTCCATTAAACTTCATATATAAGTCATCTCTAAGTCTCTTACCCTAATTCTCCATCTCGTCTCTTCTCTTCCGATTCTTTTTGCAGCAGCCTCCACCTCCATCCCTAATTCTCCATCTCGTCTCTTACCCTGATTCAATGATTCTCCATTTCCAATCTCTTCTCTTCTTCTTCTCAACTCCTCCATTGATACAGTAAGTTACTTCTATAGTTCTATTTCATAAACACTTTTTATTTTTTTCATACACTGATACACTGATTATTTTCCCATGCTTTTTCTTGTGTAGTGTTTTGGAAACTTTGAATTGAAGATCGTTTTGACTAACAATGGGGTTTTACTGTGTAGAGGAAGCACTTTGAAAGAGTATTTGTTAGATTTTTCAAGGTGGGTTTTCATTTTCTTCTGGTTTTGTAGATGAAAGAAGTTGAGAATTTAAGGTCTTAGAGATCAGTAGGTGGAGTAGTAGTGATTGAAGCAGCTCTTGTTGTCATGATTCATTTACCATATGCAATCTTTGATAACTTCTGCTTCATGTTATCTTAAATTTTGATTTTCCCATGTTGTTATTGTTGACACTGTGATGTTGCTCTTTATATATTTTCCTTGTTTAATATTTCAAATCTGTTGTATCTTTGGGTATATACCTAATTATATACTCCTAGTACCACCATCTGTTTTAAGGACTTCGTTTAAGGCACTAGTTCTAGTTTTATCTTTTCTTATTATGTACTAGTATAGGGATGAATAATACAATCATTAACATGTTTACTGTAGGATCTTTACCTTTTTTCTTGCTTTCCACTGACTTACTTAGAATTTAAGGTCTTAGAGATCAGTAGGTGGAGTAGTAGTGATTACTTAGTAGTGATTTGCTCTTGTAGTCAAGTTTTGTGAGGTGGGCAATGGAAAAATACATAACTTTTCTGTGTTTTCCCTATTTGCTAATAGGATGATGCATGTTTTTTTTACAAGGCAACTCTTGCATTATTTTTAGTTGAAGAGTTTATTTACATTCTGTAAGCTTTTTATCAATGCATACTTAGTTTACCTTCTTCAGTTAGGCCAAAACTTTCACTATCTTCGTATTCTTTTCCTTGTTAGGCCAAAACTTTCACCATCTTCGTATTCTTTTCCTTAATATGTATCCGAACTTCTGTTTTCAAATATGTTCGATATAGTTTGAGTAGTGCGTATTCTTTTGTAATTGTTTAACTCTTAAAATTGACACTTGGTTTTCACTTTTGTTGGATGATTAAGTTGTATCTCTTTTCTCCAGAATTCCTATTTGCTAATGGGATGATGCATGTTGTCTGTGAGTCTGTGATTGAATATTTTTGTAGCAACAGCAACAACAGCAACAGGCAACATGCAACAACAACAACAACAGTAACAACAACAACAACACCAACATGCAACAGACAACAACAACAACAACAACAACAAAATCAACATCAGCAACAAGCAACAGACAACAGCAACAACATCAACAGCAACAACAACAACAATAGCAACAACATCAATAGGCAACAGACAAGTATGCATGAATTTTATGTTGTTTCAATTGTGTGCAAAGAATTGTGGATTTTTTGGATGTGTTTGTGTTCCAAGTATGCAGGAATTTTATGTTGTTTCAATTGCTTAAATGTCTGCAGGAATTTTATGAAGAATGAATGTAAAAATGTCTGTTTTTTTGGTTTTTTCTGAATTTTGTACTGTCAGTTTCATGAAAACTGACACAATCAGCCGGTTAACCGAAACCGTCTGGAAAAAACCAAAACCGAAAGAAACCGAGTAAGAACTGGCGGTTAACGAAACGGTTTTGAAAAACCGACTATACCGGTTTCGATTTTGGTTTCGACAGAAAACGAACCGAAACCGGCCATGAACAACCCTAATTCCCAAGGATACATAAAAAACATAAAATAAACATTAGAAAGTAAAATAAAAAACTCTATATCTAAATAATTTAGTTAATAACTAATTTATTCTTTATTAATTAGTCATTAATTAAATATTCGCATTAGTTGTTAGTTTATATCAAACTGTGTGGCCCATTTATGTTTGACTTGATTTTAGATTTAACGAAGACGATGTAAATTCATTATAATAAGCCGAGCTTAATTAAAAATTTATACATATAATACTTTAACATGAAATGAAAAAATAAGTTAAAAGAAAATAAAATACACATGATAATCTGTTCTCATCACAACAACAAAAATCGTAAAAGAAGACAGAGTTGGCATGGTATTCATGATGAAGATCATGTCGTCACCAACTGTCCAGTTGGTCTTTAATGGGTTGAGTTGACTTAGGTCCTTGAAATCATGTGTTCCCTCCTATTTGGCTTCTTATTATTCATATAAGACAAAACTACAAAAACTATAACCAGGGGAAAGTTAGATAAAAAAAAAGTTAAAAAAAAGAAAACATTGACCTAGAAATTATATTAGAAATTATGTGTCTTTATAAGATGAGAGAGTCGGTATAGTCTTGATAGACGATGCCTATACCGACTATAAAAGGGTATTTTTGACCGGTTAAGTTTTCAGGATATCCTTTTAGCTAAAATCCAGTCCTATTTAACTGTGAATATCCCCCAATTTATGGAGGTATCCCCTAAATGTGGGTTTTTATTTGTATTTATGTATTTAAGTTTCTTATATGAGTTAGGTTGGGTTGATTAAGATAGGTTTCTTTTGTGTTTCTATGTGAAAAGCTTCAAAAGTTTGTACCTCGACAGCATTTATGGGCCTGGATCTGTTGTCCCATATTTAATCTTCATTCTTCTTTTAGGTTCCTTGAGAGTTTAGATTTTGAGTAGCAAAAATTGGCCAAGTTCATGGGCCAGAGAAGTGTGCCATGGAGTTGTAAATCCCTTAAAAGGCTTAAAACCTAGCTAGTAGCCTCCTCTTTCTCTCCTTTCCTCCCCCACTCAGTCTCTCACTGATTAAATCATTTTCTTCTTAATCCCAAAAATCTTCCTTCTTGAGGTTTTAGATTATCACTTTATCAGTCGAGATGTCATATGCTGGTAAACTTGGGAGCCATGTAAGGCAAAATATATCCCAAAACATTGCATCAAATGGGCAAGGTTCTTTGACAATGTGTACAATGCTGTCCGATGTATATGTCAGGATCAAAGCTGTTTGTTGGAGGTCTTTCATATGATACTGATGATCAATCTCTAAAATAGGTATTCACCTGCTTTAATGATGTTACGGAAGTTAAAATTATCGTTGATAGAGAAACTAGGGGATTTGGATTTGTGAGCGACCCGTGAGGAAAATGCAGCTGCAGCACAAACTGCTATGAATGGCCATGATCTTGCTGGAAGATCTATTCGTGTTAGCTATGCCAATGGAATACCTAATAGCGGTCCTCGTGGCGGCAGTGGCTACATAAGAGGCAGTGGTCACGGAAGTGGTGACAGTGGCTAGGTAAGAGGCGGTGGTAGTTACTACATCGTCGGTAGAAGAAGAAATGATTATGGGACTGATGGGTCTTGTTTTGCTCGTAAAGAAATGAATACTCTACAATAATTGGCGGGTCTTGTTTTGTACTACATACTACTGTCAAAGTAGTTTTAGACAAATTTTTGTATCATACAAGAACTATTGTTCAACATTACATTCTTACTTGTTTCCATGTTACAACTTCAAAAAGAAAGAAATACTTCGATTTGTCATTTTTACCATGCCTTGTTTGGCTGCTCCAGTTAACGTCAGATATTTCAGATGTGGTTTACGCATTTTGATTGTCTATGACATGGTAGTTGATTTTTCGTGACCTTTAATCAGATATTCAGACGTCTTACCTACTAGCTTCTTATTGTTGTCTGATAATAAAACCTAGGCATTTAAATTAGCACATTTTCTTTCAAGAACCACCACAGATTCGTTCAACTCCATACGGATCAATATTGCTATATGCTTCTTCCTCCGCAGCGTCCCTTTCTTTGATTTCTTTTCAGGAAGGTTGCACTGAAGAAGGTTACAAAGAAATACTTGCTTTGGTACATCATTTTAACTTGCAAGCGAGATTTGCTTAAATCAACTTCTCATAGAAGTGATGGAATAAGTTATTCCTCTTCTTTATAATGTCCTTCCAGTTCGTTCAACATTTTGTTCCTTTTGCAGTTCGTGCAACCTTTTTTGCGCAGCTTTGCTTTTCTTGGTTGTTATTAAAGTAACTTCCAATGTTCTGATCTCGTTGTTCAATGATTTTACTTTTTCCTGAAGATACTTCAGCCGTGCGCTATATACTTGCTTTTCCCTTCTTAATTTGTTTAAGTCCATATCTTCAAGCTACAACATTGAATATAGTTTCACTCGAAATCTAATTCTTTTTTTCTAAAAAATAAACAGGCATTAAACCCGAAAGTTACATGACATGGTAAACACATTACAAATGACCGACTGCAAATCACTCTCATACCGGACCAAATGACTAATAGAATCTCAGTTAACAGAAGCACAACCTGAGAACAATTTTTTAATTTATTCTGAAAACCACCACTAGAAGATGGCTGAACTGATAATCTTCAGACCAAAAAACAATGAACTCGTTGGATAAATTGCCGCAGCTCATGTACCTGCCAGAGAAAATCATCACCAAACTTAGAGCTGATGTCGATCAGATCATGACCCAAACTTAATGTTGTAACGAGAGATCAAACGAGAACAATAATAGAGATCGAGATACAGAGATTTACGTGGTTCACTAACTGTTACGTTAGCTACATCCACAACAGAGAAAGCGAGACCACCGGCGAGGGGCTCTGCCCCTCGGACTCCCCGTAGTATTCCGGCCAACGACTGATTCAAGGCATATCAACAAATCTCCACCTTGACTTGAATCCTCCCAGCAACAGAAACAGATGCACCATGACAGTGCCAGAACCTTTCTCTGCCTCAGATGCCCCTAGACAAGGGCTCAGACTACTGACTTGTGATATTGAGCAAGTCCAAGCAATGTTGGAACTTGCTTTCAGGAACTGGCTTGGTGAACATGTCAGCAGGGTTATCAGCTGTCCCTACCTTCTTCACTTCAATTCTCTTCTCATTTCTCAGAAAGTGATACCTGACATCAATGTGCTTCGTCTTCTCATGATGGACTTGATCCTTGGTTAAGCAGATTGCACTCAAGCTGTCACAATACACTATAGCCTGATGCTGATGTAGGCCTAGATCATTAACCATCCCCTTTAACCAAATTCCCTCCTTAGCATCTTCTGTCAAGGCCATATACTCTGCCTCTGTAGTAGACAAAGTAACCGTAGGTTGTAGAGTTGCCTTCCAGCTTACAACAGAACCTCCAAGAGTGAACACATAACCAGTCATAGATCTCCTACTGTCCACATCTCCAGCATAATCAAAATCTGAGAAACCAGCCACTAAACATCGGGTATCGTTCCCATAACAGAGACCGAATATGAAGTACCTCTAAGATACCTGAAAATCCTCTTAACAGCTTGCCAATGTTCCTTCCCAGGATGAACCATAAACCGACTGACCACACTAACAACAAATGCTAAGTCTGGTCGAGTGCAGACCATAGCATATATCAGACTTCCAACTGTGCTAGCATATGGAACTCGAGACATGTACTCTTTCTCCTCATAAGTCTGAACCGTGTACATTCCCAACTTGTTGTTAGATGCCATTGGAGTATCTATAGGCTTGGCTGAAGACATTCCAAACCTGCTCAAAATCTTCTTGATGTACCCTTCCTGTGATAGGAAAAGCTTTCTCGTCTTCCTATCCCTATAATTTCTACTCCCAGAATTTTCCGAGTAGCACCCAGATCTTTCATCTCAAACTCCGCACTGAGAGACCCCTTCAGCTTCTGAATATCTGACTTATTCTTAGCAGCAATCAGCATATCATCAACATACAGAACTAGATAAATGCGTGAACCATTTTGCAAATCATCGTAGTACACACAACAATCATACGGACTCCTGTGATAGCCAAGATGCACCATATAACTATCAAATCGCTTATACCACTGCCTGGGGGACTGTTTTACAAGCTCCCAAGTCCAATATTTGATAAGGGACTTCATTTCTTCTACCATTGCGGCAATCCACTGTGCTAACTCGTTTCCAGATACTGCAGCCTTGTAGGTGGACGGCTCGTGATCCTCCACCTCCTCGGCCACCTGCAATGCATAACCCACCAAATCGTCAAACCTGTACCTCGTTGGAGGTTTTATTCCAACCCTTCTAGGTCGGTCTGTAGCAATGTTCTGATGTTCAACTTCCTCTGGTGGTGCATTCTCAGACTCATCTGCATCTTGCTCTTCAGTAACTGATGGTGGTAGTTGGTCGTCAACCAACTTAGGTGCCTGATTCTCCTCTGGACTGAATTGCACCTCGACCTTCTCAACAACAACCTCATTTTTTGTGACTCTTGAACCCTGTAATACATACAAAGTTCCATGCTTGACACCTTTCAGCATCACATCAGAACCTTTGCAGACATGCAAACCTCCACCTTCACCTTTGAAACTGAAACCCTTGTTGTCTAGCAGACTCAAGGATATCACATTCCTTGTCAAGAGTGACACATGTATGACTTCCTTCAATGTGCAGAGCCTCCCATCATGTGTCCTAAACCTGATTGAGCCGATTCCAACCACCTTGCAGACAGACCCGTTTGCCATAGAGACACTTTCCCCATCTGCACGGCTGTACGTAGTAAATAACTCTCTTTTGGGACATATATGGTAGGACGCCCCAGAGTCAAGGAACCACACATCAGACTGATGTGTGTAATCATCTGCTAGCAAAACAAAATCTCCCTCTGAAGTGTTTCCACATTCAGCTAATGCTGCAGATCCAGAGTTATGTTCTTATTGCTTATTCTTCTTAGGACATTCCGACTTCCAATGACCTTTCTCCTTACAGTAGGCACAGACGTATTTTGGTAATTTATAGCCGGAATTTTTCTTGCCATTCTTACCGTCCTTGCTTCCTTTTGACATCAACCCGGAAGCCTGATTTTTTGTACCTGTTCCAGCAGCCTTATGCCGCATCTCCTTGGTATGAAGAGACGACCTAACCTCTTCCAGCGTTATAGTATCTTTTCCGACAATAAAAGACTCTCTAAAATTCTCATACGACGGAGGCAGAGACACCAGCAACATTAAGGCAGCATCCTCATCTTCCACCACCTCATCAATATTACGCAATTCAAGCAGAATAGTATTAACTTGATCTAGGTGATCTCTAAGAGGCGTACCTTCAGACATGCGCAGACTGAAAAGACGTTGCTTCAGCATCAACTTATTGGTCAGCGATTTCGTCATGTAGAGGCTTTCCAACTTTAACCACAAAGCGGCGGCCTTTTCCTGATCTGCGACTTCAGTGATTACGTCGTCCGCAAGACACAACATAATTATTGAGTGAGCCTTCTCCTCCATAGTCGCATACTCAGCGGTGGATGTATCTGCGCCCTTCTTATCCGAAGCTAACGGCAACCAAAGACCTTGTTGCTTCAACAAAGCCCGCATCTTGATTTGCCACAGACTAAAACTATTTCTCCCGGTAAACCTGTCGATCTTCATCATGGATCCGGACATCGTTCTCGGCGGAAATCGAAACTCGCTCTGATACCAATTTGTTGTAACGAGAGATCAAACGAGAACAATAATAGAGATCGAGACACAGAGATTTACGTGGTTCACTAACTGTTACGTTAGCTACATCCACAACAGAGAAAGCAGAGTTTTATTATAGAGCAGAATACTGAGATACACATTCTAGGTACAACGTATGTATATATATAGGGCAAAGAAATAAACCCTAATTCGACTAGAAAATGGAAATAAACCCTAATTCGGCTCTTCCCCTCGGACTCCTCGTAGTATTCCGTCCAACGACTGATTCAAGGCATATCAACACTTAAGATACTCATCACAAAGAAGATCACAAGATCCGAATGAGAAAGTATCAAAGAAGACCAGGTAAACATAAAACTAAACCTAAAATCCAAATAAAAACATGATCTAATTAAAATCATATCAAAGGTAAACCCTATGAGAGGATTTAGAGAACATCTAAATCTGTTGATTAGAGACAATCTACTCCTAGTTTCCGTAGAAGTTTTTGTTGCTAAGATTTGCTCGGAAATCAGTTCTGAAAATGGTATGTCTTGATGTCTTTTCTTCAACAGATCACAAACCATACTTCTACTAAGGAACAAAACTCCTAACAAACCCACCCAAAGACGCACATCACAAACCCTAGAAAGCACAAAAATGAAAACTAATATAACAAGAACAAAAATTGAAACATAAATCAAAGGGAGACTACCTCTATTAACCGAGAATATAAGGCGGTGGTGATCATCAGCGTAACATGGCTGGTCAGATCTGCTCGAAAGGAGCAGATCTGAGCAGGAGGCGGCAAGGGAAGAAAGGGTTTCCGTTTAGGGCTAAAGGAGAGAGAAGGGGTTCAACCGAAAACTTTACCGTTCATATTATTCTTATTATTATTGTTTCAAATTAGTCAGGTGACTACACAATTAATTTGTTTATGAAAACTTACACTAGTCTTGTTTTAAAATGTTTCCGCACGACACTGAAACTTTCGCCATATAAACTCCTCCTGAAAATTAAAACACTCTTCCTTGATATTATCATTATAAATAAATTTCTCCCTGGTCTCTTCAAGTAGTTTAATTGTTGTGCAAAGCTTTTTCTCTTCGACGCACGTGTTCTTCCCACACCGTGTCCGATAATATAAGTTGCAGATTTGTTGAATAATCAGTTCTTTAATCTGTTAAATACATAGGCAAAGGTGATAATAGCATCATATAAGACAAATTTATCTTATTATCTTTGTTCTCTCTATTCATGCTTACACAAAAATTAAGTTCTTTCTCTGATGAGCATAAATCATCATTTTTCTTTTGAAATGTACCAAATTCAAATTTATCTCTATGTTGTGGTAGGGCCTGATGTACTATTTGTTCTTCTTCCCATCAATAAACTTCTTGTATCTCTCGTCTTGATCAGTTAAATCCCGCAACTGGCACCTAAACAAATATATTTCATCCTGCTCAAACAATTTACAAGATCTCAATACTTATCGCAGAAGGTAACAACAATGATTACACAAGACAAAATCAATTAGCTTCTAACGTATACAGTATAAAATACATGTCTCCACTGTTGGATATTTTCAAGATTGTTTGCCGCTACGACGGGGGTCCCAGAGGGGCGAAACCTCTCAGGGCTGTGGAATCCGAAACAACGTCTCATATACTTTTTTCTGGTTTTATTTTGAAAACCTAATAAAACTGCATTCAAATTTGAACAGACGCGTGTCTTTCCATAAGTCACCATTAATGACTCTTGGAAGTGTCTGTTGGAGATGAAGAGGCATCTCCAGTGGACATGAAGAACCCTATAAATAGTGAAGGCGTTCTCCCATTCTGAATCATTAAATCTATATGTTTCTTCTTCCTCTAAGCATCATTAGAGTTTTAATACAGTGCGTTCTTGGTCGGGTCAAGAAAGTACAATCCTTGAATTCAATTACGGTGCTAGGGCTTCATTGAATCCTGAAGGCATAATTCATAGACCTTTTGTACTCGCCAATTAATTTGGGAAACGTCGAATTATTCTCTAAAAGAATCGAAAGATCCTTGAAGTCAGGGTACAACATTCTGTGTTTTGATTTCATCCTCTAGTATTAACCCAATTCTACAACATCTACTAACTATTTCATTGGGATACCTGTTTTCCTTTTGTAGTGTGAGAAATTTGGTAGCAGGTTCGGTGCATTTCCCATATCTCCTCTTTAGTCTCTGAACTATTATTTATCTCTTTAAGGATTCATTTAGTTTTGCATTTTGAACCATTGAGGTGTTGTATCATGTCTTCATAGGCATTGACATGAGTTCGGGTGTGACAACTGATGGTTTTGTTATAGTGGTAAGAGAAGTTCGTTCAAAACTTGTGAAGATTTGTTTTTAAATCCAGTTTCTGAGACTAAAAATAGCAAAACTCAAATAAAATTGATAACAAAATTGAGGGTAAACTGAGGCTAAGATTCCACTATTTTCCAATTTTTAAAGTGATTAAATTTATTAATTATAATTATGCAATTCTTACATATAATTTGATTCTAAAATATTGCAACAAGTAGATTTTCAAAATAACAATTGTATAACAAAAGTATGGAACATCAAAAACCTAGGCCAAGCATGCACCATCAAATGAAATCACAATTGTTTAATAAAAATCATTAAATCAATTTTAACCACGGCAAATAATCATAAAAGAATTGCATAAATTAATTAAATAAATATTACCACATAATTTTTGGAAAAAATAGCTTCTTCCGTCGCCTTAGAGATGGGGTTTAGCTCTTCATATTAATCACTTGCTCAAAATTATGGTTCATGACTCAAAATATCCGTTTCAAATGGATGAAGAAACCGTGGCTAATTGGTTGAAGATACTGTTGCATATTCTCTGTTCTTCATGCAGCAGCAACAATAAATTTTCTAAATTGATTTCTCTGCCTTCTATTCGTCTCCTAAGCTCTCCCTTAACTCTATGTCCCTTTTCTGAATCGACCCCATCCTATTTATACACCACAGACCACCAAATCCTCACAAATTTTTTATTAAAAGAAAATAATACTCGGGTATCTTTTTTTTCCAGATTTTAATTCCGTTTTGATTTTGTGGCTTTCCAATCGCATACAAACTCTCCATGATAATTGCAAGATAATATCTTGTTTTAATAACAAAAAAAGATTTCCAAAATCATGATTTTGATTCACGCAGTTAAGATGAAATATCTTCTCGCCAATTTTTTTCTTTTGAATTTTGAAAGTGAAGGGGGTGCCCCTATCCAAAGTAAGGTGCCTTTATCATTTCTTGTTGGGTGTCTTTAGTAAATTTTCCGGGTGCCTTTAACACTTTTTTGAGCAAATTTTTCCAATGATGTTTATTTCTCAAAAATATCTACAAACACATAAAGTAACACAATCGAGCACTATCAATATAAAGAATTGAGACAAATCAGACACAAAAATGTATTTATCAAATACCCCCAAGCTTATTATTTGCTAGTTCTCGAGCAAATCTAGAAAATAAAAATCCTAACTCACTTTCGCAGGCATCGCGATTGCACTTAGCGTGTGCAATAAGCCTTAAAACCCCTAGGTGTCCCTAGTGGACGAGTTTTGTCTCGTGAGGGTTTACAAGAGGTATACCCACAAAACCTTTACTCCAAACCCTATCTACCTGTGAACGATTGGGGATAGATATTAAACAAGCTATTTAGGTGGCATACTAAATTCTTCGTCTATAAGAATCATTACCCTATATGAGTCCAATTGCTGCACACGAGTTTTCACTCAGGGTACTAAAATTCATACAAGAATTCAAAACTCGACTTAAATAGTTGTTCAACCACGATACTCAGAATATATCAAAGTATAATCACATGAAAAGATTTAGAATATGGATATAGACAAAATGAAGTTTGCACATGTTGACTAAGGTGAACGGTGGTCGCCGCCAGGATGAATCCTAATGGATTGAGATATGCTCCCACTAGTCTTACTCATAATATCGACTCAGCTGGTATATACAAGGGTCCCAACGCTCGATTTATTAAAAATAAAATAATTATTTATTTTTAAATGTACTGACAACATGATTGAATCAAATGAATCCAATCGCATGTTTCTTATCAGCATCTTACATGATAGTTCTCATGGATCTTGCGTTCCACGCTTGCTTAGGCGGCGGAGACAGGGAGAACACACACATATTGCTATCAAAGTGTCAATACTCGATTTTTTTTTAAAAAATAATGGTCTAAATAATATAATAATGGGTCTTGATCTCTAACACTCTACTTCATCCTGCTGGTGATAACAATTTGATATTGGTGCCCCACCAAATCACTTACTAAAACACAAAAATTGCAAAAATAAAAACAGAAGGTGATATGGTCGAGATAGACTCCGAGATATGGTGACAACTATCATGTTATTTATAACACCTGAGCTAGGCATCCTTTTATGAATAAACCATTTAGCTGGGCACACCAATTCCTATAGAAAAACAGCTAAGTTCCCATCTACCTAGAATGTTCAGTGTCACCCTGAATTGTTCACAAGTTTCTAAAGTTTGGCGTTTTATTATTTCAACTAAAAGTTTCTCCCTTACCCCCAAACTTAAACCTAACATTGTCCTCAATGTTTTTAATTAAAGTGCAATACCAAAAATATAGGTAACTAGAGGAATAAAGAGGTAAGTCAGAAAGATAGTACCTGGGTGAAGCGTAACAATCCTTCTTTGCAGAATAAGACAGAAAAATAAAAACAAAAACCTAAAAAAACTTACTAATGTACAACAACATCCTTGATGGTCAATCAAGGTAAGCAGGGTCCTCCAGAGAGACCTCCTCAACATCACCTGCAGGAAAAGACTCTAAAAAGGGTTTCAATCTCTAACCGTTAACCTTTGAAGAACTACTACCATCTAGTGTCTCAATCTCAATAACACCATGAGGAAAAATAGTGCGAACTATAAAAGGACCCGTCCACCAAGAGCGTAACTTCCCAGGGAATATATGTAAACGGGTATCATACAGAAGAACTTTTTGACCTGGAGAAAATGACTTTCTTAAAATATTTTTATCATGCACAAGTTTCATTTTATTCTTATACTCCTTAGCATTATCGCATGCATTTCTACGAATCTCGTCCAACTTATTGAGTTGAAGCTTCGTGTGAGCTCCTGCCTTGTAAAACAAAAAATTAAGTTGTTTTACAGCCTAATATGTTCTATGCTCTATCTCGACGGGAAGGTGAAATGCCTTGCCAAAAACTATACGATAAGGTGACATTCCAATGGGGGTCTTAAACGCAGTACAGTAAGCCCATAAGGCATCAGTAAGCCTCAATGACCAGTCTTTCCGATTATGATTAACTGTTTTCTCTAAAATATATTTTATAAAGCTATTAGTAATGCAACTATGAATCTCATGGAGAGTTCGATCCTGGCTCAGGATGAACGCTGGCGTCATGCTTAACACATGCAAGTCGGACGGGAAGTGGTATTTCCAGTGGAGGACGGGTCTCCCTGTTGGAAACCTCTACTTGACCACTAGTATGTGGGTTATATGGGGTAGCTACTTTGTGGGTAATACCATATTTCTTCATCAAAATCCTAAATGGTCGATTACAAAAGTGTGACCCTCCATCACTAATTATATCCCGCTGTGTACCAAAACGTGCAAATATGTTATCATTCAAAAACTGGACCACAACCTTGTAGTCATTTGATCTACATGAAACCGCCTCAACCCACTTAGACACATAGTCTACAGCGACAAGGATGTAAAAATAACCAAAAGAATTAGGAAAAGGACCCATAAAATCAATGCCCCACACATCAAAGACTTTAATAACTAGAATAGGGTTCAAAGACATCATATTTATATAAGAAATGGTTCCTAACTTTTGGCAACGGTCACAAGTAACACAATAACGGTGGGTGTCTTTAAACAACGAATGCCAGTAAAATCCACACTGCAATATCTTAGCAGTGGTTTTCTTAGTACTAAAATGACCCCCACAAGCATGATCATGAAAAAAGGAAGTAATACTGGACTGGTCATTCTCAGGTATACATCTCCTAATAATCTGGTATGGACAATACTTAAACAGATAAGGATCATCCCAAAAGAAATGCTTAACCTCGGCTAAAAACCTAGAACGATCTTGTTTACCCCAATGTTGGGGCATTCGACCAGTAACAAGATAGTTCAGTATATTCGCATACCAAGGTAATCGGGAAACAAGGAAAAATTGTTCATCAGGAAAATTATCCCTCACGGGAGGGGTCATCAGGGGAATAAAAAAAAAAGCCTAGACAAGTGGTCCGCTACTACATTTTTTGTACCCTTTTTGTCTCTAATTTCTAGAGAAAATTCTTGTAACAATAGGATCCATCTAATCAATCTAGGTTTAGTATCCTTCTTGGACAGAAGATACTTCAAAGTAGCATGATCAGTAAAGACTATGACCTTAAAACCTAAGAGATAAGATCTAAACTTGTCTAGGGAAAAAACAATGGCTAACAATTCCTTTTATGTGGTGGTGTAGTTCATTTGGGCATCATTCAGAGTTTTGCTGCATAGGAAATCACATGAAGTAATTTGTTTTCTCGTTGACCTAGCATAACGCCAATATCATAATATGAAGCATCACACATGATTTCAAAGGGTAGGTTCCAGTTAGGTTCCTGGACTATGGGGGCGGTAGTGAGTAAATTCTTAAGCTTCTCAAAATCCTCTAAACAAGCATCATCAAAGACAAACTTAACATCTTTTGCAAGCAGATTGCAAAGAGGTCTAGAAATCAAGCTAAAATCCTTAATGGATCGACGATAAAAACTCGTATGCCCTAAGAATGACCTAATATCTCTTACGGTTTTGGGAACCTGTAAATTGTTAATAAGGTCAACTTTGGCTTTGTCTACCTCTATACCCTTAGAAGATACGATATGCCCTAAAATAATTCCTAATCGAACCATAAAATGACATTTCTACCAATTAAGCACTAAATTCTTTTCTTTGCATCTAGTCAACACTAATGTCAAATGATGCAAGCACTCATCAAAAGATGAACCAAACACTGAAAAATTATCCATAAAGACCTCTAAAAACCGTTCTACCATGTCAGAAAATATGCTTATCATGCAGCGCTGAAAAGTAGCGGGTGCATTACACAACCCGAAAGGCATGCGTCTGTACGCAAAGGTACCAAAGGGACATGTAAAAGTATTTTTCTCTTGGTCTTCTGGGGCAATAACAATCTGATTATAACCAGAGTAACCATCTAACAAGCAATAATGACTATGTCCAGATAATCGCTCTAGCATTTGGTCGATGAAAGGAAGGGGAAAGTGGTCCTTCCGTGTGACCTTGTTCAATTTTCTATAGTCAATACAAACACGCCACCCCGTGGTCATTCGGGTTGCGATTAACTCATTGTTTTCATTTTGGACTCAGTGATACCTGATTTCTTGGGAACAACCTGAACTGGGCTAACCTACTTACTGTCTGAAATGGGTAGATAATACCCGCATCTAACAACTTAAGCACCCTATTTCGAACTACTTCTTTCATGTTAGGGTTCAATCGACGTTGCATCTCCCTATAAGGTTTGGTGTGTCGTCCTCTAAATGAATATGATGCACACAGACAGTAGGACTTATACCCTTAATGTCTGCTAAAGTCCACCATAAAGCTTCCTTGTTGTCTTGAAGTACGATCACTAGCCTACTTTCCTGATCACTATCCAAGTCGATGCTACAATTACATGCAAAGTCTCAGATGGGCCTAAAAAAACATATTCCAGAGTATCTGGCAATGGTTTGAGGTCCAACTTAAGAGTCTCTTCTAAAGAAGGAATTAAGGTATAATTAGAAACTGGTAGTGGTTCGAACTTAGCTTTCCATCTATTAGTATCTAACACAGAGGTAGAGTCTAACAGAGCATTCACTTGATCAATGGTGCTAACATCGTCGAAATCTAAGCCAAAATAGGTTAAACAAATCTCTAATGTATCTTCAGATAAGATGTTTGGTAATGACTCCTGAACTAATGTTCCTATCATATTCACCTCTTCAATGCACGTGTTATCTAGCTCAGGTGGTTTCTTACTAATATTGAAAATATTCATCTCAATAGTCATATTACCAAAAGATAAGTTCATAATACCGTTTCGACAATTTATGATCGCATTAGATGTAGCTAAAAACGGGCGACCTAATATCACAGGTATCTGATTCTCTGGGTTAGGGACATGTTGGGTATCAAGGACAACAAAATCCACTGGATAAATAAACTTATCGACCTCAATAAGAACATCTTCGACAATACCACGAGAAATTTTCACAGACGTATCAGTAACTAAAGTGTTATCTGGGCAGGTTTTATGTCACCAAGTCCTAGTTGGAGGTACACATGGTACGGAAGTAAGTTCACACTAGCTCCTAAGTCAAGTAACGCTTTCTCTACACGGTAGTTACCTATTGTGCAAGAAATGGTAGGGGAACTTGGGTCTTCGTACTTAGGAGTAATGTTGTTCTGGATAATTGAACTTACATGACTATCTATAAAGGATTTTTTCTGTACACTAAGCTTTCTCTTTCGCGTACAAATATCCTTAAGGAACTTGGCATAAGTAGGAATCTGCCTAATTGCATCTAATAAAGGAAGATTGATGTTGACTTGATTAACATATCGTTAAAGTTGGATTCCTTCCTAGTTGGTACTAGAAGTTGTGGAAATGGGGCTTTGAGCACAAAATTAGGCTCAGCGGGAACCACATTGGACTCTTTAGAGACTTTATCAGTCTCTTCAACTACAGGCTCATAAGGGTGAACTACAATATGTTCACTATCGGGCATGGTTACCTTATTGTATACCACTCTACCACTCCTAACGGTTTTAATTGAATTTCACATAATTTGATGATTTCTCACCAAAAGATAACTCATGAACTCCTCTAGGATTGGGTTGTGGTTGACTAGGGAACTTGCCTTTTTATTTTTTTCTCAAAGACTCAGCGATTTGACCAACCTGGTTTTCTAAATTGGAAATAGCCTAACTGTTAGCCTGAATAATCTTCTGATTTTCTCATAACTTTGATTGACAAACTGCTGAAAATATTTAGTGTTCTGAGTTAATGAAGCGACAGACTCTGCTAAACTCATTGCCGTATTTTCTAACGGATTCTGAAATTGTTCTTGTCAAAAGGATTCTTAGTATAACCAAAACCTGTGGGAACCCGAGGGTTACTAGACTGACCTTGATTTTGGCCCTTAGACCAAGAAAGGTTTGGATGATTTCTTCAACCAGGGTTATAGGTTTCTGAATATGGGTCAAACTTCTGACGGTTATCATATATAGTGTTATTGTAAAGAGCATGGGCTTGCTCTTCAACATTCTTTCCTTCACAACATAACTTGGTATCTATTCCACAACTAGATTGACTTAACTCTAAGGCTTCTAACCTTTTTGCTATAGCTGCAATTTTGGCAACTGATTCAAGAATTCCATCTACCCTATTGACATTACCTATGCTCAATAAAAAAATTTCTCTGGGGTTCCTTACTACATTCCCATTGCTGGGTCTTTTCGGCAATTTCATTCAAAAATGTCATTGCCTCATCAACAGTTTGACTATCAAAACTCCCTGTACACAATGACTCGACCATGGTCGTCTTTGGATAAACTAGCCTTTCATAAAGGATCTGGACTAGTCTAACATTTTCTAAACCGTGATGGGGACATTGTATCAATAAATCATTGAACCTTTCCAAATGCCTATACAAAGATTCTCCCTCTTGTTGCACAAATGTGGAAATCTCGTTCCTAATAGATGATGTTTTGTGTCTAGGGAAAAATTTAGATAAAAAGGCAGCGGTAAGCTGTTCATATGTTTCGATGGATTCATATGGAAAACTATATAAACAAGATTTGGCCTTGTCTCTCAGATAAAAATGAAACAACCTAAGTTTCAAAGCTTCATCAGACATGTTGTGAATTCTTAGGGTACTACATATTTCTTCAAAGTCTCTAATGTGAAAGTGGGGATTTTTATTTTCTTTTCCTAAGAAGATTGGGAGCATTTGTATGGTCCCAGGTTTTAACTCATAGTTTGCTTGAGTTTCATCTAGCTTGATACATGATGGACGAGAAGTCCTAGTGGGATTCAACAAATCTTTTAAAGTTGCCATTTCTGGCACAGCTGGAAATTAGGAATAACTTCCTCACTAAGAGATAAATTCTCAAAACTAAAGTTTCCAAAAATCGGGCTCTCAAAAGAAGGGTTTCCTAAATTCTCAATTTCAAAGACTCTATTCTCGTCACTGACCAAACGACCAATAGAATCTCTTCTCCAGGAACGCTTAATCAAGACTTTACCGGCCTGGCCATGCAATTAAATAACTCCTAATTGGAAGGGAATTCTAAGCAAACACAAACAAGGACGACTCAACCAAATCAAACCTATTGAATCTAGCAAACAAAAAGCATGATGGCTCCATTTAGATTGTTTCTAGACCAGCTTTTATTCTTCCAAAAGGTAACTAGTTACAATTTTAAAGAATCTCTCAGAACGATCCGAATTAGATTAAGTCGAATAGAAACAGGATAAGCTCTAAGGAGCTTTGATAACCCTGCCTCTTTGGCAACGTTTCCTTGGCTTACAAGGAGGCTCAAATCAACTTAAAATAATCTTCCTGAACTTTAAGTGAGGCTAACAAAGTAACCAATACAGTCCTTTTGAATGATTTTCCAATAAGCTCGATACCCTATCGGTTTTCTTTCTAGTCAAATTTTAAGGACTAGGTTCGCATTAGGTAATGTGTTTCTAATGCGGGAAAGAAGGAAACGGTGATGGAATCCGAGTCCTTATCTTATATGGCCAGTCCTTGCCCTTTACTAGAAAATAAATCCGTATTCAGTTCCTCAACATATATGCATACGAAGGAATACAGTAAACCCACTTGTAGGGGATTCGTGGGTTGATCGAGTCTTACCTCCCGTACCAGAAGGGGGATGAATCAGTTGTAGTCGACTCTGGCCACCGACTCCTGTGTCAGTGTACGAACCCGAGGGGCCGAGACAATATTGTAATTGTCTTCCTTCCCTGTTGCAGTTTATATTTAAATACCCTTCCGTAGGGTTTAAAAATAATAATTAAGTTCAAAAGTTCAAAGTCCAAAGTCCAAAAATAATAAGAAAAAAAAACCAGAAAAATACCTAAAATAATTAAAAAAAATAAAATAATCCTTATACAGTTTTCTAAAAATAAAAAATAAAAATCTTAAAAAAATAAAAAAAAATTAACTAAAAAAAAGTCTTGTCTTCTTTTTCGTTCTTTTCGATTTGTCTTTGACTCCAAGTCTTTAATCACTCAATATAATCTTTGGCTCCAATTTCTTTTTGATCCAAAACCTGTAATACAAAGAAACCCAAAAACGTAAAATAGAACAAATAAAAATAAGAAATGAAATAAAAATATAAATAAACTAATTAACCTAATTAAAACTAAAAACAAATCTAAAAAAAAGTCCGCGTCGGCGGCACGAAAAACTGATGGTTTTGTTATAGTGGTAAGAAAAGTTCGTTCAAGACTTGTGAAGATTTGTTTTTAAACTTAGTTTCTAAGACTAAAAATAGCAAAACTCAAATAAAATTGATAACAAAATTGAGAGTAAACTGAGGCTAAGATTCCACTATCTTCTAATTTTTAAAATGATTTAATTCAATAATTATAATCATGCAATTCTTACATTTAATTTGATTCTAAATATTGCAACAAGTAGATTTTCAAAATAACAATTGTACAACAAAAACATGGAACATCAAAAACCTAGGCCAAGCATGTACCATCAAACGAAATCACAATTGTTTAATAAAACTCATTAAATCAATTTTTAACCAAGGAAAATAATCATAAAAGAATTGCATAAATTAATTAAATAAATATTACCACATAATTTTTGGAAAAAATAGCTTCCTCCGTCGCCTTAGAGATGGGGTTTAGCTCCTCATATTAATCACTTGCTCAAAATTATGGTTCATGACTCAAAATGTTTACAAATGATGAAAAGGGAGAAAAACAAAGAAAATAATGAGTTTGCAACATTTATAGGCGTTACAGACTCACTGTTACAGAGAAGGGCAGAAGATAAACATTGCAAATGCTAAAATATTTGTTGCAGATGAGTTGAAGAAACTGTTGCAACTGAAGATAAACGTTGCAGATCCAAAAATATCCGTTGCAAATGGATGAAGAAACCGTGGTTGATTGGTTGAAGATATTGTTACCTATTCTCTGTTCTTCATGCAGCAGCAGTAATAAATTTTCTGAATTGATTTCTATGTCTTCTATTCGTCTCCTAAGCTCTCCCTGAACTCTCTGTCCCTTTTCTGGCTCGACCCCATCCTATTTATACACCACAGACCACCAAATTATCACAGAATTTTTATTAAAAGAAAATAATACTCGGGTATCTTTTTTTTTTTTCTGATTTTCGTGATCTGATTTGATTCCGTTTTGATTTTGTGGTCTTCCAATCGCATACAAACTCTCCATGATAATAGCAAGATAATATCTTGTTTTAACAACAAAAAAAGATCTCCAAAATCATGTTATTTATTCACGCAGTTAAGATGAAATATCTTCCCTCCAATATTTTTTTCTTTTGAATTTTGAAAATGAAGGGGTGCCCCTATCCAAGGTACATGTGCCTTTATCATTTCTTGTTGGGTGCCTTTAACACTTTTTCGAGCCAATTTATCCAATGATGTTTATTTTCCAAAAATATCTACAAACATATTAAATAACACAATTAGTACACAATCGAGCACTATCAATATAAAGAATTGAGACAAATCAGACATAAAAATATGTCTATCAACAACTTCCATGGCCATGGATTCCGTAAAAAAAAACCACCCGAAAACCAAATCAGGTAAGCTGAAGGAATGGAAGGCACAATACCTAGAGTAATGGAAGGCACTTGCAAGTACGCCTCCGCTGAGAAAGAGAGATTGTGAGACTGAGGCTCAAGAAAGGGGAAGGAGAGAATAAAAATGAAGTCTTCTCTTAAATATATCCCAAGTTTTTATTAACCATATCCCATTCTTATTCATAGCTCAAAAACTAGGTTTGTTTGCCACAATATTGGAATTTCCATTAAAGCAAGTTAGTGAAGGATCCTACGGACGCTACATAGTACGATATTGTCCCCACTTTTACCACCTTTGGCCACAAGTGTGGGGTTTTTATCTAAAAGGCCTCGGTATAGTGGTACTATGTTAGGAGATTCCACAACTTATTAGCCTACACCTAGAAATCCGCTTATTCCATGTGGGACTAATCTTGTTGGCTTTGGTCGAGTCAAATCCCTAACAATCTCCACCTTGGTGAGATCCAGGGACATCTCACCAACTACCAGCATACGATCACCCGTTGTACAACATCTTGAGGTACACCTTGTTCCTTTATGTTCACAACTCCATATCGATTGGCACCATTCCAGGTGTATTACATGCCAACTCAATCGAACCGTACACGACCATCGTCTGTATGCTACTGTCGAACTTAGTTACAGTCATATGCGTCTTTGAGCCTTTGCATGCCACACATGAGTTTAGCTTCCTTAGCTTCCGCTCTAACCTCATCTTCGAGCTTGATCCATCTGAGTTAGAGAGGTTGTGATCTAACTCCACCATGATCCCTAGCTCCATCTTGGCTTGCCTTGCTCCACCCGAGTTAATGTTCCGCTTCACTTAAGGCATTAACTCCACCTTCTGCACCACATCCGTTAGGGTTGACATCCATAACCATTCAATCTCTGAGTAGCCCTAGATCTGATACCAATTGAATGATCCTACTGACGCTACATAGTACCGATATTGTCCCCACTTTTACCACCTTTGGCCGCAGGTGTGGGGTTTATATCTAAAAGGCCTCGGTACTATGTTAGGAGATTCCATAGCTTATTATCCTCCACCTAGAACTTTGCTTATTCCATGTGGGACTAATCTTATTGGCTTTGGTCGAGCCAAATCCCTAACAATTAGTCCTAAATGCCGAGAGTTTATCATTGAAGTAAAAATAAAAACAAATATCCAAATTAGTACAAATAACTCAAGGGACTGTACAATAATTTATTTTAAAGAAGACCACAGACAAATATCCTAAGTAAAGCATAAGAGAAAAGAAAATAATAAACTGAACCAAAATAGAAGAAAAGGAAAGAGAAAAGAGAAAAGAGAAAGTAAATCGAACCAAAAGAACAAAAAAGAGAAAAGAGAAAATAAACTAATTATTGTCGATTAATGAATCTTTGATGGATGTTTTTCCTTTTTTAAACCTTAATTTTCCTTGTGTTTCATTTTCAACTTATCTCAAATTTTTCTCGTTAAAAGCTCTTTAGTAGCTTCTTTTCATTACTTTTTCTTATTATTTTTCTGGTCTAGAGTCCTTGATATGGACACTTGATTTCGTTTGTTGGTTTTCTTTGTGTTCATAATATGGGTAACCAGTGGTGGCTTTATCATAAGATGTTTTGCTTCTGATCTTAAAGCAGTTGTACCACTGAAAGCAGTTGTGTTTAATGAAGCATAATGGGTATCATCGCTTTCATGATGGTTCATATTAATATGTCAAAGCTGTCTCCTTATTGGTAGATCATAAAAAGGTGATTCTCATATATTATGCTTATCAAACAATCCATCAAATATTTTTCAAAACCCAAAAAAAATAATAAAAAAATCTTTTTTATATTATTTTTATTGTTTGGATTTTAGTTTATTAGGGACAACAACATGGACAATACCATCGACATTAATCCCTTATATATATAATCCAAATTGACAGGGTATGAACACATTACCACCTTTTGATTCAAATGAAGTATTAGATCATGCGTTAAGTATCCGCTAAGAGTTACTGATTTAGTATTACCACCTTTTGATTTGAAGTAAGTATTAGATCATTATTTAAGTATCCGCTAAGACCTATTGGTTTAGGATAACATGATTTTTAATTATAATTTTTCACCTAATGATTTATATTGGGATTTTTATTTTCACTAGTGTTTTTATTTCCATTAAAATGGAAAAGATCAAATATTTTTCAAGAGAAAAACTTGTTGACTAGGTCGGTGATAAGAAGCTGGATAAACCAACACTCTCGTAGGCGGTGAAAGTTAATTTGGGATAAACCCAATTGTGGTTGGCTAAGGGTTAGGATAACTCTTAACTAGTTAACTTATTCCTAAAGTTTAGTTTTTAAGAATTAAGTTACGAAACCCTAAACTTGTAGGATAAGTAATATGACTCCTATAAAAAGAGGTCTAGGCTATGAGTTTTAGCCATGAGTTCTCAATGGAATTCTCAATAGAATGTGAGTAATTAATCCCACCTCTTGGTGTGGATGTGAGAGACCATTATGGTGGAAGGAGTACATCTATGGAGTGCTTATCTGTGTTGGAAGATATGTCGTTATGGAGCATTCGTACGGAAATGTTGGTAAAACATCATGTTTAAAGGAGAAGATCATCTTGGTGGTGCTGGAGTAATTTATTGGTGTTGAGCAGAAGGTGTCCATGTTAATTTATATCAGGGTGTACAGAGAAGATCATCTTGTTGTGGTAGATAATATAGTAAACATTATCTCGTATGGGTGAAGACACTACTTTGGAGTTATGGAGGGTTTGTGAGAGTTTATTATACTCGGTCACATTGTGGTGAGTCGATGGATTGATTAGTCAATCATATGTGTAATTCTCAGTTGGTGGTTCTATAATAAACAAAGAGCTCATAGCCGTTTGGTGGATGTTGATAATATAGACACATTGTATGTATTGTTGAACCATATTAAATTTGTGAGTACTTTACTTATTGTTTTTGTTTATTATTTGCATCTGTGTGGTTCTCTTTCTATTTTTCACATCCGAGATCGTAGTAAAGAGGTCGAAGGAGCAATCCGAGAAATATAGGATTTCTTGTTGGCTAGTTTATTTCTGCAAGATTAATTAGCATGTTTAGATGGATCTGAACCCCAACAATTGGTATCAGAGCTTTAGGTTGGATTAAAATTTTGAAGAGATAAGTTTTGGGTTTTCTGTTTGGCAGAAAATTTTGAAGACGAAGGATTTGGTTTCATTTGAGGATTTGATGTTACCAGCATTTGAAGATACAGTGTTTGATGTTATCAAGTATGTGTAGGGTTTAATTTCATCAGTTATGGGTAAAAAGCAAAGTAAAGCGTTTTCTAAAGTAATGAGATTATATCACTTGATCTGCATTCGGTTTGGTCAAGATAAATGGTCTTGATGTTTGTGTTACTCTACATTGAAGATTTGACATGGATATTTATTGAAGCATATAAACTCTATGTTCCACTGTTGCTTCAAGTAAGTTTTCTTTAATCATATTATTAAGCTTAGTAAGTTTAAATGATTGTGTTATATACTTCGTACCATATGAGATTCTTGTGAATCGTTTGGAAGACCTATGCATATTGTTTTTTGTCTTGTGTGTGGTATTTTCTTGGCATGACACAATGATAAGGCAAGAGTATCGTAGTTGGGATACAAATTCTTTTTTGTATATTGGTATAAGTAAGGATGGAAATATTAGAATGTCAAAGTCTCATTATTGTTCTAAACCAAGGGGAACAATTTGGTTATCAATCGTCATCAGTTGATAACGTTTCTTATTTTCTTTAACCTAAAGTTAAAGAATGTGAAGATGAATTCATACTCGTTCTGCCTTACTTGTTATTTGCAATAAGGATTTAGGGAAATCTTGTAATAGGTTTTGTTTGGAAGTGTTGACCGTTGGCAAGGGTTTGATACGTTCCAGTTGTGAAAAGTTTAATTTCAGTTGGATTATTTGAAGTGTGTGACTATAAATAAGTTGCAGAACATTAATCGTTTGATAAGATATGATAATCGTTGAGGTGGAACTATGATTTCTTGTTCCTATATGAGAATCAGTTTGTCGACATATTTTTTAGGGTTTGTTTGTTTGGGTTGAGTTTAATATTGTGTCGTTGAAGAACAATGTTTTGGATTTTTTCTCGTACTGTTTCCGATGGAGAAGCTAGCTAGTTTATGATCTTTTGATTCTCATCGATGATGTTTTGTCGAAGATTTGTTTGGTTGTACACCATTTGAAGTCATCGGAGATGGTTGAAGTGCAAGATCGTCGGAAGAAAATAGGTTGGTCTATTTATGTTGTAGATACGTTCTTATTTTGGTAAAGACCCGTTGTAAGGAATTAAAAAGGTATCGCTTGGACACTTCAAGAGTTTAAAAAATAAAGATACAATACTACATAGTGTGTGGTGATTTAGATATGGAAACTAGTGCATACTACTAGGAGAAAACACGGTGCATGAATTTGAGAGGGCTATAATTTCTGCGTTTTTTTCCCGTCAACCTCTATTATTTACTGGCTATTTTAATTTTGAGAATTGGTGATAGCTTTGAGACTTTATGTTGGAGAAACTGACATCATAATAGTGATAATATTAGAGAGTTTTCTCGTCTACTACAGATATTGAAATTACGATTTCAATAGTTACAGAGCCTGTAGAAGATGAAGGTAGAGATTTCTTTTGAGAAATTTTTTCAACAACGATATAGTTTCTGTCATTTATTTTCTTTTGAGAAGATAAACACATTAGTATCTTAAATTACTTGGAGCTTGAGAAGTTTCCAAAGGTTTCATAATATGGATGAGTGTGATTGGGTCTTTGTGTGAAGGACGAATTATCAGATTCCGAAATATTGTTGTACGTTTGGAGCAAGATTAAAGTAAGGGATATGCACAAGAAAAAATGTGTGGCATTATGAATTGTCACGAATGTGACATTATGAATTCTTCGACATTAGTCACAATTCTATCCGAGTCTGAATTGTGTTGTGGTTTGACTATCATGAAGTCGAAACTACATGCTTGCTCAGAAATTGGTAAAAAAACTAAATTGACAATTTTTTGTGGCAATGCCCGTTGAACTTGCTGATGTGGTATAAAAGTTTGGTGTATCAGCCGTTGAAGTATTTGTGATGATGTACACGTTTGGTATGTATAAAATTGTTCAAGGTATGATGAGTTTTTGGGAGGAGTAAGACATAAGATGGTATATGGTTGTAGAATCATGATGCAGTCGGAGATAAACTCAGGTAAAGCAAGACTCGTAGAGATAAGCTCGAGATTGGCACGCAATGACAATGATCCATGGATTGGTTGTATTTGTTGCGCAGTTGGAGTCATGCTTAATATGCTTGATACATACAATATGGTTAGTTTCTTGGAAGCTAATACAAAAGTTAATTATTTGAAGAAGTAATTGATTTTGTTGTAGTTTAGAGATGTAGATTATGGTTCTGCTAAGGGAACGCTTATGCAGAAGTTTTGAGGCTATTGTGGTAGTTTCATCTATTGATCGAGTAGTTATGAATGTCATCCCTCACGGGTATGGTGCTCAAGTTGAGTTAGTGTTCACTAACTATGGTGGAGCAAGGCAAGCCAAGATGGAGCTGGGATCAAGGGCAAGCTTGAATGGGAAACCAAGGCTTAAAGGTGCACAATACTGTAACTAAGTTCGATAACTGAGATAATTGTATATGGTCTTATTGAGTTGGCATGCAACACCTGAAATGGTGCCAATAAATGTGGAATTATGAACATAAATGAGCAAGGTGTATCTCAAAGATGTTGTACAATGGGTGATCATATGATGATGGTTGGTGAGATGATCTTGAATTTTTCGCTGAGGTGGAGATTTGTACAATCACTAATTGTTAAGTCGTTTGTTGGTGAAGTTGAAGTTTGATTTGCTCTCTTATGGTGGAGGTTCTACGGAACAATTTGGGTGAACTACGTTCAGTTTGATTCCTTGCAGAAAGGATACGTAGGCAGCATTTGGTGCAATCGATTTTCATAAGATGGAGGGGATAACATGTTGATCGTCTCATGCATAAATGCATAATCCGAGGTGGAGAATTGTTGACTAGGTCGGTGATAAGAAGTTGGATAAACCAGAACTCTCTTAGGTGGTGAAAGTTAATTTGGGAAAAACCCAATTGTGGTCGGTTAAGGGTTGGGATAACGCTTAACTAGTTTACTTATTCCTAAAGTTATCTTCTTAAGAATTAAGTTAAGAAACCCTAAACTTGTAGAATAAGTAAGGTGACTCCTATAAAATGAGGTCTAGGATATGAGTTTTAGCCATGAGTTCTCAATGGAATTCTCAATAGAGATGTGAGGAATTCATCCCACCTCTTGGGGTGGATGTGAGAGACCATATGGTGGAAGGACTACATCATTATGGGTTTATGGAGTGTTTATAGATGTTGGAATATATGTCGTTATGGAGCATTCGTACGGAGATGTTGGTAAAACATCGTGTTTAAAGGAGAAGATCATCTTGGTGGTGCTGGAGTAATGTATTGGTGTTGAGCAGAAGGCGTCCATGATAATTTATGTCAGGGTGTGCAGAGAAGATCATCTCGTTGTGGTAGATAATATAGTAAACATTATCTCGTATGGGTGAAGACACTACTTTGGAGTAATGGAGCGTTTGTGAGAGTTTATATATTCGGTCACATTGTGGTAAGTCGATGGATTGATTAGTCAATCATATGGGTAATTCTCAGTTGGTGGTTCTATAATAAAGAAAGAGGTCATAGTCGTTTGGTTGATGTAGATAATATACACATATTGTATATATTGTTGAACCACGTTAAATATGTGAGTACTTTACTTATTGTTGTTGTTTATGATTTGCATATGTGTGGTTCTCTTTCTATTTTTCACATCCTAGATTGTAGTAAAGAGGTTGATGGAGCAATCCGAGAAATATAGGATTTCTTGTTGGCTAGTTTATTTCCGCAAGATTAATTAGCATGTTTAGATAGCCCTGAACCCCAACATAATTGAAGAGGTTGCAGTGGCATACTGTTTTTGATTCCATGTCCCTCATAAAAAATTTATGCATATGTGACAGATTCACAGGCTATTCGAAGAAATCGTGTGATGGTATTATCTCGGAAAATCAGGTAAGAATCTCATCAAAAGTCCTTATCAAAACTATTGCTCTTCTACCTCTTCTTCAGAATTTTTTACGGATTTTCAATGACCCCTTTTTCCTTACTGATCGGTTTCTATCATTTCACATAGAAAAACATATGCTACTGTCTAGATAAAAGCAATACTACCTAATGTCCCATTATCTTTTGATTGTAGTTTTTTTATTATGTCCAACTTACAGATGAATGCCTACATTCTATCCGGTAATATGATTGCCAGCACTAGGATGGATACTGCAGATTCAGTTGTGGGTTCAACGTACATTCAAATGTGAACTTGCGCCTAAACTATTCCTTGGTTTTCTACCTTCTTATATTGGTTTATGCAGATTTGGCATTAACTGTACGTATCTGTTGTTGTGTACAGAACAACTGTTGTCGAAGATTTTTCACCGAATGCTTCTGATGAATTTTGTGGTATATCGGATGATGAAGACGACGTGGATACACGAAGCATTGTAGATCAGAAATGGTTATTTGTTCTTCATTATCTTGGAAAAATGGATATTAATTGTCCGGTTTATGGGGCGTTGCATTGAATCAATGAGAGGTTGTCCACCTCATCCAAGAAGAGACCAAAGTTTGAAGAATGTTGTCGTAGAGAAAAGTAATACTCCCTATGTTGTGCGGATCTCCTTAAGAAATGATGGATTTATTTAGATAGAGATGATGCCAAATAAGGATTCTTTCATGACCACATTCAAAAGTATAATGTTTCGAATGCTTTTACCAGTATTGGTTGTAAACTAGACAATAGATCTCTGAAGGGTAAAGGTACGTATTATTTTTCCATACATGGGGAACTCCATCATAGGAGTGGAGCGTTGGTTCCCGAAGAAGGGAAATATTCAATTTATTCGTAACTGTATGTATATGATCCTAATCTTGTCCTGGTTGTTCGTGCGAAACGAAATCCTCAGCTGGATAAAGATATTCTCAAAACGATTCAGGGTGCTCTTTCAAAGCATAATGTCTTTTGTACTAAGTATCACCAGGCGCACAAGATTCTTAATAAGGCCAGTCCCGATCAACAAATAGTGAAGGTAATCATGCACTACAAAGAAACTACAGATCAAAGGCGTTATAATATTTTTTTTTCATTTTTTTTTTACTTTCTTTTGATAGTTTTTTATTAATTTTTATTTTAAATTAATTTATTTTTTTGTTAAAAAAAAACTAAAATAAATAATCGGTATATAACTAATTTTTCGAAACTACCGATTATTGTAGTAGAAAAATTTAAAGTTTAAGAAAATTTATTTCTAGAGCTAGTTTCATAATCGGTAGATAACAAATTTGTAGTAGAAAAATTTGAAAATTTTAAAGTTTGAATTTTTTTATTTCTGGGACTACTTTCATAATCGGTAGATAACCAATTTTCCGAAACTACCGATTGTGTATGTTGCCTCAAATTAAAAATCGAAAAAAATATCAAAATTCCAACGTTTTGAACATTCAGAATCGGGAGTTTAAGAATTTTTTAACCTACCGATTATGTAGGTAGCCCTAAATTGAAAATCGAAAAAATTATCAAAATTCAAACATTTTGAAAATGCATAATCGGTAGTTTAAGAATTTTTTTACCTACCGATTATGCATGTAACCCTAAATTGGAAATCGAAAAAATTATCAAAATTCTAACATTTTGAAAATGCATAATCGGTAGTTTAAGAATGTTTTAACCTACCGATTATGTATGTTGCCCCAAATTGGAAATCAAAAAAATTATCAAAATTCCAACCTTTTGAAAATGCATAATCAGTAGTATAAGAATTTTTTAACCTGCCGATTATGTATGTTGCCACAAATTGGAAATCGAAAAAACTATTAAAATTCCAAAATTTTGAAAATGCATAATCGGCAGTTTAAGAATTTTTTAACCTAGCGATTATGCTTGTAGCCCCAAATTGGAAATCGAAAAAATTATCAAAATTTCAACATTTTGAACATTCATAATCGGTAGTTTAAGAATTTTTAACCTACCGATTATGCATGTAGCCCCCAATTGAAAATCGAAAAAATTATCAAAATTCTAACATTTTGAAAATGCATAATCGGTAGTTTAAGAATTTTTTAACCTACCGATTATGCATGTAGCCCCCAATTGAAAATCGAAAAAATTATCAAATTTCCAACATTTTGAAAATGCATAATCGGTAGTTTAAGAATTTTTTAACCTACCGATTCTGCATGTAGACCCAAATTGAAAATCAAAAAAATTATCAAAATTCCAATATTTTGAACATGCATAATCGGTAGTTTAAGAATTTTTTAACCTACCGATTATGCATGTAGCCCCAAATTGGAAATCGAAAAAATTATCAAAAATCCAACATTTTGAACATGCATAATCGGTAGTTTAAGAATTTTTTAACCTACCGATTATGCATGTAGCCCCAAATTGGAAATCAAAAAAATTATCAAAATTCAAACATTTTGAAAACGCACAATCGGTAGTATAAATTTTTTTAACCTACCGATTATGCAGGTAGCCCCAAATTGGAAATCGAAAAAATTATTAAAATTCCAACATTTTGAAAATGCATAATCGTTAGTTTAAGAATTTTTTAGCCTACCGATTATGCATGTAGCCCCAAATTGGAAATCGAAAAAATTATCAAAATTCCAACATTTTGAAAATGCATAATCGGTAGTTTAAGAATTTTAACTACCGATTCTGCATGTAGCCCCAAATTGGAAATCAAAAAAATTATCAAAATTCAACCATTTTGAACATGCACAATCGGTAATTTAAGAATTTTTTTAACCTACAGATTATGCATTTAGCCCCAAATTGGAAATCAAAAAAAATATCAAAATTCAAACATTTTGAAAATGCATAATGGGTAGTTTAAGAATTTTATTAACCTACCGATTATGTATGTAGCCCCAAATTGGAAATCAAAAAAATTATCAAAATTCAAACATTTTGAAAATACATAATCGGTAGTTTAAGAATTTTTTAACCTACCGATTATGCATGTAACCCTAAATTGGAAATCGAAAAAATTATCAAAATTCTAACATTTTGAAAATGCATAATCGGTAGTTTAAGAATGTTTTAACCTACCGATTATGTATGTTGCCCCAAATTGGAAATCGAAAATATTATCAAAATTCCAACCTTTTGAAAATGCATAATCTGTAGTTTAAGATTTTTTTAACCTACCGATTATGCATGTAGCCCCAAATTGGACATCGAAAAAATTATAAAAATTCCAACATTTTGAACATGCAAAATCGATAGTTCAAGAATTTTTTAACCTACCGATTATGCATGTAGCCCCAAATTGGAAATCAAAAAAATTATTAAAATTCCAACATTTTAAAAATGCATAATCGGTAGTTTACGAATGTTTTAACCTACCGATTATGTATGT